>CM040629.1:23091437-23267406 GCA_022817965.1 Solanum lycopersicoides | reverse complement strand
AACCAGATGCTATGTTCATGTTTTCGTACTACCTTGGCAAGTAGTTCACCTTCTTTCGTGTAGTGGGTTCCATGACAACGTATTACCATTAGCTCATTGTGTCTAGTCGGTTAAGGCAAGATTCCCAAAAGTAAAATTAATAATAAAGTGGACTCTGTTTTATCGGAAAAAGGTTTTCCTAAGAATTTTGACTTTTAGAGAGTCGCCACTTAATTTTGAGAAAAATTAAGAAAAACTTTATTTTCAAAAGACTACAGAAAAAATCAGTTGAAAATATTTAAAAGGGTTCGGGGATTCATATTAACGTCTTAGGAAGGTTTTGAAAGCACCTAAGACGTTCCGCTAATTACGGCTATCCGACAACTAACTATTGGCTAAAAAATGTTAAACTCAATTTTGAAATAAAATTTATTAAAGTTTGAAAGAGAGTTCTTTAAATTTTATCCAAATGAAAAGTCAGGTTGAAGAAAACTCGATTCTCTTTTAAATGATTAAAACAAAGAGCATTTTGCGGGGCTTCGGTTTTTCCTAACTTTTAAGACTAAACGATAAATAAACAGATAAAAATAAACTAAAAGTAAAGAGAGAGAGGGAAAGAGATTTGGGTCCAAATCCGGGTTTCTGTTCCACCTTGACCAAAATTTTGGACCCACTGTTTTGGTCTTTTGGCCCATTTCGTTTGGATTGCTGACCCATTTCCTTCTGCACCTGTCCTAAACTAACAATACAATGATAATAAATATATACAGATATAAAAAAAAAACAAAAAAAACAAGGGGCTTAGCCCAAAGACAACAAAATACAACTTAAACGAAATGAAATGACTAGTAAAACGCAGACATCAGCCCAATCTTTCCAATCTTCCGCCATTTTTGCATCTTTGCGAACCCAAACTCTGTTCATCGACTCGATTGGGACGACTCGAGTAAAATATTTTGGTTTTCAACGGCTCATAGCGTAAAAGAGATTTGATTCCAATGAACTCCGTCAACAATCACATGTGTCAAGAAAGAAATAAAATATGTATAAGTAGTAAGTCATTCATTAATGAATAAAAAAAAGATAAAAAAAGATTTATATTCTATTGTTCTAAGCAACGAACATTATAAATTACACAACTCCAAATAAGAAGAAAGTGCAAGAACAGAACTATGATTGGTTCATGGTGATGATAGTATACAAGTAAAAAAAAAGTTATCTGCTAGCAAGAAAGGATAGATGAATTCGAGAAACATGTAATTGCCAAGTACTAAATGGGCCAAAAATTTCATGCTGCAAGATGATCCTAAGCAGCGACTAGCCATGACACGAACCTAAAAAACTAACCCATGCTCGAAGGTGTTCTAGGAAATAAAAAAAAATCTTCTTTGATTGTTAAGGGCATATAATCGAAAGGAAATTTATTTCAGCCAACGAGACAAAATAGAGACGTTGATTAGCAAGTGAACAAACCAAGTCTAAAGCAGTCATAACAACCATAAAAAATCGAGAAAAAAAGGCGCAAATGGCAACATGAACAAAACAAAGGTTTACCAAATAAACTCCCCCACCGATCAGTCAACAGTGAACTTCTTGCACATATTAAATTTATATATGCAGCTTTTCACTGCGACAGGAGGCATCTGGGTATACTAGCTAGTATTCCTATGAGGGAAACATGGTTCAAGAAATTTGGGACCCTATTTATTCTACATGCATTATAGTCTCCAATCTCATGAGTACAATAGTGAACCTACCTTCCCTATTTGGGAAGGGACACTCCTCACTACTAGTTCACTCGGTGTTAAGCTAGAGTCCCTTTTGAAATGTCTTTCTTTAATAATCATAACTTAGTTTAGGTCATAAGAGACTACTGCTTATATAGTCATAGTATTTTAGCTCAATAGGAATTGCATGAGAAAACCTTTCCTTACAACCCTCACATGTGACATTAACACTTTAACATAATCATAATATACTAAGGCACATAGGTATTTCATAACCACCCTTATATCATTACATCTTAGCATCATCTCACAATATACATAATCAAGACATTTAAAGTGTTTTATCATACAAACACCTACTTAATTCAATCATAAGGTATACTTAAATTCAACTTCATCACAACAATGAAGTCAATTCCATCACTACAACTCAATTCAATACTAGTTCATACCCTAGGGTTAGTCAATTCCAGACCCTAGGGTTAGAGACATGGGTCAATTTCATGATCTTTTCCACATAATAGACTAAATCATTCATTCGTAGGCCGACAATTTTTCTGGATAGGTCGAACGATTAAGAAATAGCATAATTGAATCATAATACATCATAAAATAATCATAATAATCAAAAGGAACCATATACAACACAATTTAGAAGATCAATTTCGTATTAGAAAGAAATCCATAAGAAATCATTTTTTTGAAAACTAATATTGGAAGAACCATTTTGGGAAAGTAATCCCAAAGGTGAAGAGTTCCCATATGTTGTTAATTATTTAAAATTTATGGAGATAAGTACCCTTGAGGACCTTGATGTATCCCTTCAATGGAGTTCTTCTTTGTGAGAGAAAAAGTAGAGAGAAGGAAGAGCAATTTGGGTTTTGGAATTTGGGGGTGATAAGTTGTGTTTAGGCTTAGGGTAGGTTATATAGTTAATTAACTAACCTAATTAACCACCCACTTATCACTAATTAAACCCCTAACTAACTAACTTAATTAAATGAAGTCACCAAAACTCACCAGTGAAATTGCAGGCCTGACCTACGAGACAATGACCTATGTTCCGTAGGTTAGTCGACAGGCCTTTGGACAAACCTACCTGCATGTATTGTGTTTTAGTTAGAGACCTTGCCTTATGACACTTATGGAAAAGTTTCTAAGTATCCAACAATGGAGGCATCAACGCCCCTTTGTCTCACCTACGCCCCGTCAATGGCAAGCGTAGGTGGACACTGCCTACACTCTCCTATTTGACAACTTTGGGTCAAAATGAAAGGGTCATCCTCAAGGAACCTTAGGGTGGTACTTGGGGAGTCTTACCCAGACATTTTGACCCTAAACCTACTCTAATATGTGTTCGACACATTTTCACCAAGTTTCATCAATTTTCGATTCCTAATACCCCATGAAATAGGTTATGGAATACTAGCACCTTTTGCAATAGTCTCTGGACGTCATGAACGTTCCTTGACGTCTTGATTATAAAACTTCCTAAATTACTTTTATAAAACAATGTTACAAAACTTACACACTAATCTGAGAATATATAATCAATTAGAAAAACTCATGCTTTTACTTCACATATACACATAAGTCATAAATACATTCACAATACTCACATATTAAAGTTATAACATGATAAAACATTATTTCATAAACGAATGCCGCCGAGGCCACATTGTTTCACAATTCTTAAAGTATTGTCGACGAGGCCACATTGTTCACAAGTATAACACATAAGCACCACCACCATAAGTGGACCATACAAAAAATCATCATTATCTAAGACCTATATTACATAATATAGAGAAGTTTAGGTCAACATACCACCAATCAAACCTCACAACTCCAATCCATAGCCAATTCAACCAACTTCATATATACAAAGGCTCTTACCAATAGCCATAGTCATCAATTCAATCCAATAATAACAATATACATTGAATTAAAGATAATAAAATATGAATTCATCAATTTAGTACAGCCCACAAATCATTCTAACATGATTCTTTCATATTCAATAGCCCTAATCAAACTACACAATAATTCAATAGTATAGAGACATGATCAAATCACCCATAAAATATTCAAAACTAGGATTTCATGATTTGCATGGGTTCATAGAGTTTTTAGTCTAAATTTATCAAATTAACATGAACTCAATCATAATACATTGATTCAAAACGTTTTATGCAAGAACCCAAGGCTAGATTTAATTTTAGAAGTTCATCTTTTGAGAAGTCTTTGAAAAACACTTTGATGCTTGGCTCCTTGAAGAAATAAGATTCAAGGATGTAAGACATACCTTAATTTATGCTAGACCACGAAATTCAAAAATATTTGATGGAGAAATCACCCTCAAAGCTCTAAGATCCAATCTCCCTTCAAGCTTCAACGGTGTTCTAGAGAGTTCTTTAGGGGTTTTGGGATTTGATTTTGAAATAATGAATTCATCTAAGTCTTGAAGACATATAAACCCACTTAAAATACCCAAACTACCCTTAAGAAACCGACCAAATAATTTTAGGAATCCTAGGTGAACACCAACTTACCCTTGAGCTGGTCGTGTCATTGTAGGAAAATTGACGGCCCATCGACGGCCAACCATCGACGCCTTGTCGAACCACCAACTGACCTTCTGCTGGTCCGTGGTTTGGGTCAGAGGCTGGAAAAATGGGATCTTAATTCCCCTATCCTAAGTGTCAACCTATGACCTCCACCTACGGGGCGTCGACTGACCTACTGGGTGTGATTGCCTTCCGTAGATGTGGCTTGTTTTGATAGATTTTGGCTACAAGTTGGGTTCTCATCAAGGACCCTTTGTTTGGTCAATGTGGAGTTTTCCCTGGACGTTTCCGATACGAAAATACTCGTACACATGTTAGGACCCTCTCACATCAATTTCAACAAAAACAAACGCGTTAAACTTGTGGAAGCACAATAAGGTACATAAGCACGTTTCAAGGAAAACCTTTTGAACGTCATGGACGTTCTTGGACGTTTGACTTACAAACTTCACCAAACTGTAGACCCTGCCTATACACATCATTATAAACCATTATAGGACTTTAAAACCTTAATTTGAGGGTGTAACTATACTCTACCACTTCAAAACATTCGTACTCGAATGCCACTTTCTACTCTTTAGGCACATTCAAGAGACAAGAAAATCAAGACTAACAGCACATGACCATGCCACATAATACACAATGCATATATATAGGAGAAACATCAATTTCACGACATTCAGAGAGTCAACACACAACAAGAATATACAAGCTACTTCTACAAGTCATCATACAATAAGACTCACATTATTGATTTCATATAGGAGTAACTCCTTCTCAACACATCATCATGATTATATACATTAATTATATGCACATTATAACTATTTCTCATAAAAGAATAATTTAGTCATTTTTACAAAATCTTTACAGTGTAGTGCTAAGCCTTACAGTGAAATATGCTCAAACATTAAATAATGCAATGGAAGCATGAAAATATGAGAGACAAAACCATATAATCTCTGTTTTTCAACATAATCATAAATTCATAGAATGCACAATGCAAGAAATCAATGAAATTCATTTTCAACAAGACTCCTAAACACCATGCAACATGCACATGCTACAATGACATTCTATCTCTCAAGCTTGAATAGAATAGAAGAGAAGAGACAACAAATTACAACTCCACTAGTAACCATACTCCCCCACTTAGAAGGAATCGATCACAACAAAAGAGAAAAAACCATACACTTGTCTCGGAGAGCATAGAAGTGATTCCTCTGTGGAGCACCACCTTCCAGAACACTAGGTGTATCTTGCTTAGTTTATCTTCCTCTAACTGCAATATTAGGACAATCCCTCACCTTATGACCATCCTTACCACAACCAAAGCAATTCTCGGTACGAACTAAACATTTCCAAAAGTGCTTCTTCCCACAAGTAGAGCAAGTAGGCTTAACACCTCGAGAACTACTACCACCTTCACCCCTGACCTTATTATCACTAGGTCCGTCATGGTTTGGAGACGTCTTCTTAAACCTTGGTTGGTTTTGCTCCTTGGATCCGCTCCTCTTCAACCTTTTAGAAATCCTACTATGATTGGACTCTTCAATGGATTGTACAAACACCATAAGTCTAGACATGTTCAAGATCATTATCGAGCATAGTTGTACGGTGCTCTTCTTTCGCAAGGTCGGCAACACCGGTCACCAACCTACTCATCTCATCCCTAGGGTTAGACACCAAAAATGGAGCATACCTAGACAACATGGTAAACTTCAAAGACTACTTTTCCACACTCATGTTCCCTTGATTATGGTTAGTGAAATCTTCAACCTTCACCTCCCTCCTCTCACGGGGAAAGTAATTTCGTAGGAAAGCATCCTTAAACTCTTCCCACTCTATAGGACCTGAGTCAACCGACCTATTATCTTTCCATATAGTGTACCACCCTTGAGAAACTTCCCTCAATTGGTATGAATCTAACTCCGCCTTCTCCATAGAGGTCACCCACATGGAACTCAACACCTTATACACACCATCAAGAAACTCTTGGGGAACCTCCCCCACCTTAGAGCCACGAAAGATATGATGATTCATTCTCACAAAATCTCTTAATCTAGAGGTCATATTACTACCCATAGCATTCACTCTAGGTTCAATACCCCTATTCACATGAGTAGTCATGTCTCGGAATAAAGAAAGTAGAGCCTATCTAATCTCCTCATTAGTCATGTTTGGGGGAACCACCAGAAACTCATTACCTTTACCTCCAATAGGAACTTCATCACCTTTTGGTAGAACTTGAGCATCTTGAGGAACTTGAACCCCTTGTGGAGCTAGTCCACCTTAGGGAACTTCCTCTTGCACCCCTTCATCTTCTAACCTTCTAGCGGCCATCCTTTTATTAGACATCTCTTATAAACACAAGGAAAAACATTAAGAAGGACACTTATTATTGTTAACTCTATGGCACGACACAAGAGTGATGAAGAAAGGGAAACTCTATCATCCTATACCCTCTCTCTCATAGATATGTCGCGACTCACACTGATAAACAAGACTCTACTAGACGTGGCTTTATGAGACATTGGATTCTTAGGACTACTTCATAACGTATGCTATGATACAAAGCTTGTAACGACCCGAGAGCACACCATAAATGATATGGCATTCCCCCGAATCGTGGCACGATATACTTGACCTCGACATCATTCATTGCATACATGTATGAAAAATAGTCTGGAATTAAAAAATTTCACACGAATAATATTTTAAAACATCTTTCATATAAAATGTAGAAAATACTAAGTCTCATTATATGCCAATCTTAGACTAATGAGTACTTGGGACACGGTCCATACAATTGAAATTTAGAAAACTTAGTCTATTATAATATTTTGAATGAAATAAATCTAAAGATAGTAATATCCTCGAATCAAGTGAGGACATACCCCAACTTTGGTTCAAAGAGTCCTAGTTTCCTAGCTTTACTTCAAGGCGCCTCTCACCTTCCACCTATAACTTTAAAAATAGACAAAATGTATATAATTAGTACAATGATTGTACTAAGTATGGCATAATGCATAAAATCATGATAAAAGGGACATTTGTATAAAATATGCTCTCTTTGAGTAAAACATCATATCATAACTATCAAAACCACATATAACACCAACTTCACATATAAGTCACATTCCACAATATAACATCAAGAACACTTCAAAACATATAAACATGAGACCCTCCTCCAAAGGTAATTTTAAGGTTCACTTGAGTGTTTATGAGGCAACCTCCCAGACAATCCCTTCACGCACACCAAGGATATCCTTTACACTACCTAGGATAAGATTATTCCCATTTAATTAATCAACTTCCCTATCTACAGTTACTCTTAGTACTCCCCTAAGTAAGACATGAAGAGACTATTTATATGCTCCCCTCCACACCTTAACTAGGCTATTCTTAAAGCTACTCTAGATAAGTACTTATTCATTTACATGATTTTTAACTTAATTCATTATCTTCATTAGTCCATTTAAGAGGCATTCAACAATCAAAACCACTCACATAATGGTCTTGGATAAGACCTAGGGTACTCACAAAGTAACATCTTCAAAGCCTAATTGTGCGCTTTCTAGGTAGCGTCCCATTCCACTACTTAAACTTCATAGTGCTTATCCAACACTAACATGTATCCCATATGATCAGAATAGACAATAACCGACATAGACCATACTAGCTAGACAGGGAATACGAAGTCATAACCTACTCCGACAAGGGTGTTTTACTTGCCAATGGTAGAACTAGGACACATCTCATGTAGGCACATGGTTAAGGAATATCGAGGGTTTCTTGTTCTATAATGTCATCTTAGTTAGAGAAAATTCCCAAGCATACTCATTCAGTGCTATCCTTTGTTCTCATAGAGTATTTCAATATAGGAGCATATGAAGAGGTAACATAACTTGTTCATAACCTAATCACGTTACACCTTACCAAAGAGGGTCCACTAGGGATACCTACAATGGTTAAAAGGATAGCTCAATGACTTTCCTAAGGATGATTTATGACGTTCAAGTCAATCAACCCTATGTCCACAATTCACACAAGAAGGATACCATTATGACTTTCAACTTAAAGGATATTATGACCTTCCATCGAAGTTGAAGGTTCCACATAAAGGACCTTCTTAACTAAGTTTAAGGTCACATATCAATCACACATCCAACACTTAGAAGCTTTAGCATAGTAATTCAAGAATCCTTATTCACATTTTACATGTATCAGGTAAGGGACACAAGTCCACCAAAACAAGACACACACATACGTTACCATATCACATGTAGCATATCAATCCAGAAGCACATAGGGATAAACATTGTCAACTATAGATCAACGTATTCACTACTATAGTACCATCAATCTAAGTCATCACAAGTCTCATATAATCCATCAAGAAGCATCATATTTCAACATCAAGTAATACACATAACAACTTCACTATAGCCTACTAGAGACATATATAATCAACTACAAGAGCTAACACTTTGACTTCACATATACTCATAAGTCATAAAGACCTTCAAAATACTCACATATTAATGTTATAACATGATGAACTATAACTCATAAAGTAGTATCGACGAGGCCACATTGTTTCACAATTAATAAAGTAATGTCAACATAGCCACATTATTCACAAGTATAACACATAAGCACTGCCACCATAAGTGGACCATACAATACATCATCATCATTGAAGACCTTATACTATGACATATAGAGAAAGTTAGGTCAACATACCACCAATCGAACCTCACAACTCTAATTCATGGCCAATTCAACCAACTCCATATACAAAGGCTCTTACCAATAGCCATATTCACCAATTCAATCCAATAATCACAATATACAATGAATCAAGGATAATAAAATATGAATTCATCAACGTAGGACAGCCCACATATAATTCTAACATGATTCTTGCATAATTCAATAGCCCTAATCAAACTACACAAGAATTAAATAGTATGGAGACATGATCAAATCACCCATAAAATAGTCAAAAACAAGGGTTTCATGATTTGCATGGATTCATAGAGTTTTTAGTCTAGAATAATAAAATTAACATCAATTTAATCATAATACATTGATTCAAAAAATTTTATGCAAGAACCCATGGCTAGATTTCATTTTAGAAGTTCATCTTTTGAGAACTCTTTGTAAAACATTTTGAAGATTGTCTCCTTGAAGAAAGAAGATTCAAGGATAAAAGACCTTAATTGACGCTAGACCAGGAAAATTTAAAGATGGATAAATCACCCTCCAAGCTCCAATCTTCCTTCAAGCTTCAATTGTGTTCTAGAGAGTTCTTTAGGGTTTTTGGGTTTTGATTTTGAAATAATGAATTTATCTATGTGTTTAAGACTTATAAACCCACTTAAAATACACAAAATACCCTTAAGAAACCTTGAAACTAATTTTAGGAAGGCTAGGTGAAAAGTCCAACTACCCTTGAGCTGGTCGTGTCAATGCAAGAAAATCGGAGGCCCATCGACGGCCAACCATCGATGCCTCATCGACCAACCAACAAACTGTCCTGCTGGTCCGTGGTTTTGGTCAGAGACTGGAAAAATGGGAGCATAAGCCCCCTAGCATAAGTTTCAACCTACGCCCCCCACCTACGGGGCGTCGACTGATCTACCGGGCATCGATTGCCTTCCGTAGGTGAGATTGCTTTTCAGAGCTTTTGGCTACAAGTTGGGTCCTCCTTAAAGACCTTTTGGTTGGTTCTTGGTTAGTTTTTCCCAGAAATTTCCAACCCTAATATACTCATACACAATTTAAGAACACCACATCAATTTCAACCAAAACGAACACGTGAAACTTGACAAGTCACACTATAGAACACAAGCGCGTTTCAAGGAAAACATTTTGAACGTCATGGACGTTCTTGGACGTTTGATCTCCAAACATCACCAAACTTTATAAACTACCTATAAACATCATTATAAAATATTTTAGGACATTAAAAACTCATGACACACATGTTAGACTCTAAATAATGGTTAAAATAATGTTTCTAGACCTATATTAATGTAATGAACCCTATTAGAAAAGGTTAGAGCCAAAAAGACAAAGAAAGACCTTGTCGTCCGGAAACTAGCTATAACAAACTAGTAGACGTCCCTATGTTTGATGAAGGTTTTGGAGTGTCAAATGAAGTCCAAAACTTGATATGAGACTTTATATAGGTAAAATATAGTATAAAGGGTCCAAACGTGCAGTAAGGACTTCCCAAAGACCACCTGAAGGGTCCTTGAGGAGGACCCAAACATTGGCGAGCAAGCTAGCCAATATATGGAAGCCCTTGCGCGTCGCGCAACCAACACTGGCTAGGATTATTTTTTCTCTCAACGCTGGGCCTCCACTATGCTCACTGCCTCGACCCACATTTTCAAAAAAACTAATTTTAATTGGCCCTGCGACGCGCAGCCACATCCCGATTCATCCGTGTCATTTTTAAGTCAATTTAACTTCACAAAAAGACCCTATTAAGTGAAGGGTCTTTTGGGTAATTTAGGGGAAGAGTTTATATTGGTTTTAGTTATGTTTTAAACCTTCTATAAGCACTCCAAATCATAATTACCAAACCCCTCCATCTCTCTCAAAAGACTCACTCTATTCAACCACCATTGAAGAACAAGAAAGCTTGAGGAAGAAAACAAAGTCTCCAAGGGTTTCATTAAAAATTTGTGGATTCATTCGTCAATAAGGTATGGGTTCTTCACTCTAGGGAATCCTTTCCCCAAGAGGTCCTTTCGACAATTTCTAACAATTCAAATTCCTAGGGCTTTTACTCTACATGTGGGTTTTCTTCCGAAGTCAAAATTTATGACTAATGATGATGAATTATGATTTTATATAGATAATTTAGTATGTATTGTTGAATAATTGATATGGTATTGTTGGTTTTCATGTGAATCAATTCTCTCCATAAATAACGGAATTCAATTTTGTTATATCATTCAATTAATGTCATGTAATGTTGGGATTGGAACTATTGCTTGAACGAACTCATAAATGAACCCTTTACCTTAACCCTAACTATGAATTGTCTTGTGTATGACTAGAGTGGTTGGTATTGGTTATGTTATGTAGTATTTCACTATATTATTGGATGATTGTTATGAAATGAGTGTAAGTTGTTGATAAAGATTCTTGTAAGAAATAGGTAAGTCTTCTAAAGTCATGATTACTCTATTATGTTGATGTTGGCCTATAATTGATGTTGTTATGAAATTGAAGTATGTATGATGTTTCTATGCATATATGATTTCCTATGAATATGTTGAATGTGAGATCATGGTAATGGTATGATAATTCAAGGTTCATGACAGTTCTCTTGTGTTCCTTACATAATATGACTATGATAGATTAATCTCACTAATGAAGGGTTGTGATGAAATGAAATTCTCATCTTTAACCTAATGAGCTACGATCTTATTTATACAAGGATTCAATATCCTATGGCCTATGATAATATTGATGATTAATGATAATGTAAAGGAAATTCAAAAAGGGACATTAGCTTAGCACCGAGTGAACTAGATATGAGAGGTGTCCCTTCCCAAGTTGCAAGGTAGGTTCACAATGACTCTCATGATAAAGAGGCTACCATGTAATGTGGAACTATGGGTCTCTAATATATCTCCTAGTTCTTGAACTATGTTGCGTCCATAGAAATACTAGCTAGTGAATCCACCTAAAATGCTATGTTCATGTTTTGGTTCTACCTTGGCAAGTAGACCACCTTCTTTCGATGTGGGGTTTCATGACACTAGATTCCATGTCTAACTCACATGGTCTAATGTCGTTTAAGGCAATTGTTCCCTCAAGTAAAATGAATGAAAGTAAATGGACATTGACTAGGGTTACTTAAGGAGTCTACTAAGTATAGGTAGGGGTATAGGACTCTACCTAGACATTAAACAAGCTGATTTAAAGAGAAGTCCTTGGAGATTGTTCTTATGTAACATAATGACATGAAATGTATAATTCATATGATATATGATGTTGTTCTTATATGATGTTGGTTATGTTAATGAATATGCTATTGGTCTATGTTGGTATATGTGGTGATGACTACTTATGATATAAGTTGTATGAAGCAAACCATTACTTATGGTATCCGATCTTGTTTACATGATTATGTGGTGTTATGGGTCTTCACATGATCATTGCACTTGTAGGCTGGGATGAGATTATTGATATGTGTTTTGTATGTTATGTTGATATGAACTATTGAACATGAAATCTTAATATGACTTTATGATGATATGTCTTTTGGTTATGATCATGCTTTGTATTGTTGCGATCCTTATCTTTATATGCTCTATTGTATGTGCATTAAGGCTTTCAAATGACTTAGCATGCTTTCTAGAGAAATGGTCCTTTTCATGCACGCCTTTAAATGTTTTATGTGCATATACCCATACTTAGTACATGTGGCGTACTAACCCATATACTTTATATAACTACAAATGTAGGGTCCGGCCGTTGAAGATTAAGAAGGTCGGTTGAAGAAGCTTGGAACTCTTTCTCCAAGTATTGATAGGTTCTCCTGTTCAGGGATGATATCTTTTCATTATTCTAGCGATGAAGATTGTATTAGTTTAAGAAATACTCTTTTATTCCTTTTTGTCATTTGGATTCTATTGTAGTAAAGCCTATATGACATATTGACTTTCTATTGGCTAAGTCCAAGATTCTTATTCTTTAGATGGTTTTTATGTGAGACAGTTTGGCTAGAATATCGTATGAATGTTGATCATGTTTCTAAAGGAGAAGTCTAAGTATACTTCACTTAGTATATGCAAAAAAAATTAATTTTCCACAATTTTTAACCAATGATATGTTATGACGAATGCTAAGGGCTTGTCTGAGTCCTCTTTGAGGACGACGATGCAGGTTACGACTGGGGGGTGCTCCCCGGTCGTGACAACCTAACTCAATTTGAGGGTGTTACATCACTCTTTAAGATCTTACCACAATTATATTCATCCATCAATAGGTGTAATAACATCAAACAATAGTAATCTATTCAAGAACAAAGTCAATTGTATCATCACTATCCAAATTAACTTCAATACATAACCTAGGGTTAGGGGGAAAATGGCTCATCATGAATTCTTCGAAAGATCAAATCCCAACAATGCATGACCCTCGAATTGGGTGATTTAGAAATCAACTTTGAGAGGACATCTAGTGGAAAGGAATCCCAAGAGATAAGATCACATACCTTCATGAAGCTTTATCCACAAAATTCGAGAGAAATACTAGTGAATTTGGTCTTCTTCTTCAAGATTCTTTCTTCTTTCAATTGAAGTTGAATAAAGAGAGAATGTACAGAGAGGGGAGAGCTTTTGGATTTTAATTAGGGGATTTGGTTTAAGTGGGTGAATGTGAGGTAAAACTGATTTAAAATCAATATATAACCCTCCAAATAAATACCCAAAAGACCCCTCACATAAGTTGACCTTTTAGTGAAGTCATACTTGGGTTCTAAAATTAAGATTTTTATCGGGAAGCAAGTACGCGTCGCGGAGCTATGTCACATCTGGGGAACACCCCATAGAAGTAACCGGTGTCTTTTTCCTCGAAGAGGACTAAGACTAACCTCTTAGCATTCGGCATTTTCATTCATAGGTTAAAACGTGGAAAACTTAAAACTTTTCAACTACTTCTACATTTAGGTTTACTTAGACGTCTCTCTTACACATAATATATAATTAGCGAGTATAAATAGACACTTCATATAGAAAGAATTCATAGTCTTCTTCTTTTATGGCACACATATATATAAGATACATAATATAGTCTTAAAACAGATGTCTCATATTAAACCGTCTAAACAAGAGTATAACAATTGGTCCTAGCTCATACATCAATATCATTAAAGCCACATGTAGACTACACAATCATAATACTCAAATGAAAGAGAATGAATACAGAGTCTTTAAGACTAATCAAAATCCAATGGTAGAAAGTGTCATTGTCCTTGAAGTTGTGAGGACCTACCCAACTTGGAGAATGAGGATCCTAGTCTTATTCAAAAGTCTTCATGAACCCTTCAACGACCAGAACATAAAATATTAGGAAAAAGGGAGAAACAGGGTTAGCACATCACTTGTACTAAGTATAGGACCATATGCACATACAACATAGAAAATCATGCTAAAAAGGGAAATTTCAATAAAACATACTAATTTACTTTGAAAAGCCTTATGCACAAACAAGAACCAATACAAGTCAATATATCATCTTCATTAAGTCAAGACCTTGTACATCACAAGACCAACAATACTAATCAAGACAACTCTGTCATCAAGTTATAATATCAACAAGCATGTATAGGAGCTCATAACATCATAACCAAAGCAAAACCATCACTCATACACCCCTATTAAGTCCACTAGTGCAATGGCCAAGTAACGCCCCATAACTTCACTCAACAAAGAAAACTCAACAAGAAGCATAAACAATACTCAACTTTACATATTATACCATTAAGATTAAACATCATCATACTATAACAATAGAGAACAACCACATGTTTATGGGTGAAACCAATATCACATAGTGCCATTAACATGTACGATCAACATATACATATCATTTACATTTATAAACATATAATCATATAGTAACATCCTTCTAAGACTCCTTTAAAGGCTAACTAGTGCATTGTATATGCAGAGTCCCATACCCCTACCTAGACTAAGTCAAACCTCTCAAGTCATCCTAGTTAGAGTCCTCTTTATTACTTCATTTTATTTTCGGGAACATCTTTCCTTAACAGAAATATACCACATGAGCCAATGTAGAATTCGGTGTCATGGAACCCTACACCGAAGGAAGCTGGACTACTTGCCAAGGAAGTACCAAAACATGAACATAGCATCTATGTGGATCCGCTAGATAGTATTCCTATGGGGGAAACATAGTCTAGAACTAGGAGATATAGTTGGGACCCTCTTTATTCTACATGTATTATAGTATCCAATTTCATGAGTACATTAGTGATCCTACCTTCCCTATGTTGGAAAGGACACTCCTCACTCTAGTTTACTCGGTGCTAAGCTAGAGTCCCTTTTGAAATGTCTTTCATTAATAATCATATCTGAGATTATGGTCTACTTCTTATAGAGTCATAGTCATAGATAAATAGGAATTGCATGAGAACACCTTTCATTACAACCCTCATATGTGAGATTAGCACATTAACATCATTATGTCATAATAAGGCACATATGTACTTCATCACCAACCTTATATCAATACATCTTAAGCATAATCTCAAAATCACATAATTCAAGAAATTTCAATTCAACATCATACAAACCGTAATCAATATCATAATAAGGTATACTTCAATACAACTTCATCACTAAACACAAGGAATCATAATTGAAGTAAAGGTTTGAGATCACAAGACTCGCCCCAATCTCCTTCACAAGCCATCATCATAATCTTACCATTAACCATCCAATTCATCCCAACAATAGTGTAATATTTTCACTCAATATTAATTAACATAATAATGAAGTAAACTGAATCACTTCAAAACAATTCATCACTAGTTAGTAGCCTATAAATTGAATCACTACAAAACAATTTATCACTAGTTCATAGCCTAGGGTTAGAGACTTAGGTCAAATTCATGATCTACTTTACAACCTAGGTTAAATAAATCAACAACTAGCATAATTGGATTACAATACATCATAATATACTCATACTTATCAAAAAGAATAATCAACAAAGTCAATTAGAAGATAAATTTTGTAATAGAAGAAAAGCCATCTAAATATGTTCTTTTTTTAAATCAATTTGATTGAATCTTTTGGTGAAAGAGTCCCAAAGGTGAAAGGAATCCTTTGACTTACTAATTGATGAAGTTTTATATGCAAACTTTATCCTTTGTATCCCTAGAAACCTCCTTTTCATGGTCTTCAATGGAGTTTCTTTGGGAGAGAGAAAAAAGAGAGAAGGAAGAGCAATTGGGTTTTGGGAATTATTAGAGTTGGGTTTAGTTTAATTAGGTTTGGGGTATTTATAGAAGTCATTACTTAACATAATTAAGCTTCCCTTAACCCCTAATAATTCACTAACCCCAAAATGTATTACATAAAACGAACCAGTCAACACAGACCTTACCTACGAGACCTCGACTAACGGGTCGTAGGTCAATTTACGAGTAGTGTGGCCTCCGTGCTGCACATCCGTGGTTTTAGTCAGAGACCCTACCAAATGACCCCTTCACAAATTTGGCTAAGTCTTCATCGACACCCATTAATGTGCCAACGCCTCATCGCCTGCAGTCCGTTGATGGACACTGCGTCATGTCAGTTTTTTGCCTAATTGTGAGTGTCCTCTTCAAGGGCCCTTGATTTGTCCTTGGGGAGTCTTAATCATACATTTCGACTATAAACTATCTATAATATATCTTATACATCTCACCACCAAATTTAATCATTTTCTGACTCTTACAACATAGTTAAATAGGCTCAGGCAAAGTGGCACCTCTTTGAACTAGTTTTTGGACGTCATGGACGTTACATGACGTTTTGATTCTAAAACCTCCTAAATGACTTATATACATTAAAATTGAGTCTAAAACAATGTTAAAACTCTTATACTCTCATGTTAGGATCTAGATTAGTCTCTAGAGTTTCGGAGTATTACGATATGCCCCCCTTAGAAACATTCGTCCCCGAATGACACTTAAATTCTTTAAAGGATGGAAATAGACTCAATACAAGCATCCCAACCAACAAAAATATACCAAAACATGAGTTACAATAAAAATAAATATAACACATGTCTTTTTTCACAATGCGACTCAAAACATCATTTACAACTCATAAGAGTTCAATATTCCTTTCATGCTCATTTACAATGCCAAAGTTTTCTTTAGCACATATAAACATGCTCAATATAATTCATGAAGGCACAATATACAAAAATGCACAACCTAAACACAAAACAAGTAAAAAGAAACATTTTCAGTTTTAGGCATGAAGTTCACTGTAACTTGCAATGAAGACCCTAAGCTAAAGTTATGTTTTAACAAGTATCTTGACATACACTCCAATCCAAGTATATTGACATACACTCCAATCCAAGCTTGTTTAGGAATTGTACCTGCGATGAAGACCCAAATATAAAGTTATTATTTATTTACACACATTAGGTACGAGGCATCCAAGTGTCAATCCTAGGTACCATAGCACATGATTACTTAAAAGGATCACTCAGATTAAGCAGTGCCCAAGGACATAATGAGGATCCTTGGACAAGAAGTGAACTTTCCAGAATTGCACGGTTAGGAAAGTGCACAACAACACATGCGCAAGCACATGTGCAACCAGCCGAGAGACAAGCCCATCCAATTCGGTTAGGGCGGTTAGGGGAAAGGCGTGTCGGATCAAGCCATGTGGGGCCGAGCCTCCTAACCAAACCTAGGATCTAACTAACCGACCTAACTAGCTAACCAACCTAGGACTAAATAAAATAAACTAACTAGTGTGCCCGAAATCCTAAGACCTAACCGGGTGACGCTAGCCGAGTAACTAACTAAAGAAACATCCTAGTACCTAACCTAGGATGGTGCAAAGGGGTTGGTTATGTTCCTAACGACTTAGGCATACTTTAGTAATTAACCTGGGTAACTTAATTAATTAAATTAGCAACTTAATTAATTAATTTAAATGGACAAACCCGAGACCATTAAGCAAATTTTTAGAATTTGGCTAAGTCAAATGTTCTCCTATTTTTAGTCAATTTAGGAGGGGCATTTTGGTAATCTAAGTGGAGGGTATTTTGGGCAACACATGGGGCGACTCTATATATTGATATTAGGTCAGTTTTAGACCACTTTTACACGTCCCAAATCAGATCAAACGAAATTTCTCTCAATCCCTCAAGAACGATCTCTTTTTCCAAACTCCATTGAAGAACAAGAAAAGTTTAAGGAAGAAGATGAAAGTTTCGAAGTTTCCAATTATATTTCGTGGATTCTTCACCTATAATGTATGGGTTTTTCACTCTTGGGTTTCTATTCACCAAGAAGTCCTTTCAAGATATGTTTTCAAGAACTTAAAGTACTATGTTTTTTACTCTACAAAACGGATTTTCTTCCTAACCCTAGATTTATTATTTTCATTGAAAAATAAATGTTTTCTATATTTAATTTCGCACGAATTGTTGAGTAATTGATTGATAATGTTTAAATGTCGTGTGATACATGATCTTTCTCTAAGTGATGGTTTTGAATGGGTTGTTTATGGTATTTGATAACGTGTAAACGTTAGGGTTAGAATTTAAGGTTTGAATGAACCCTTTAATGACCCGTTTACCTTCTCCTATGCTATGTATTGATCTTGTACATGATATTATGAGTTGTTCTTGATTATGTCATTGAGTATTTCACTATGTATGATTATTAATATTGCATGATGAATAAGATTCTTGGAAGCAAGAGGTAAGTCTTCTAAGTGTGATTACTCTCAATGTTTATGTTAGCCTATAATTATGATGTTATGATTACGAAAGGAATGTATGATGTCGCTATGTGAATATTCTGGGCTATGAACATTTAAATTATGAGATTATGATAAGAATATGAATATGCAAGTTATGATACTCTCTTGTATGCTTTACACAAGATGATTATGCCATGTAAATCTCACGTATGAAGGGTTACGATGAAAGGAAATTCTCATCTAATCTAAAAGAGCTCATGATCATGTTATACAAGGAGATAATATCATATGACCTACGATAAGTATATGATAAAAGAAAACTTAAAGTTTATTTCAAGAAACGGACTTAAGCTAAGCACCGATGAATTAGATATGGGAAGTTAGCGGGAAGGTAGGTTCATAGTAATTCTTATGAGATTGAGGCTTCCATGTAATGTGGAACTATGGGTCTCTAACACATATCCTAGTTCTTGAACTATGTTGCCACCATAGGATACTAGCTAGTGGATCCACCTAGAAAGCTATGTCATGTTCGGTTCTACTTTGGCCGGTAGACCACCTCTTTTCGGTGTGGGAAGACATTGGATTCCATGTTTAGCTCACATGGTCTATGTCGGTTAATGTGTATGTTCCCTCATGTAAAATAAAAGACAAGTAAGTGAACATTGACTAGGGTGACTTGAGGAGTTTTCTTAGTATAGGTAGTGGTATGAGACACTACTTAGACATTGCACAAGTTGACTCTAAGGGAAGTCCTAGGAGATTGTTCTTATGTAATAAGATGATATTAAAGATATATGTTTATGATGCGTGATGATACTCTTATATGAATGTTGATCATTATAATAAATATGTTATTGTGTTATATTGTTATATGAAGTGATGTCTAATTATGTTACAAGTTATATGAAGCAAAGCTTTAGTTATGGTCTCCTATCTTATCTACTTGGTTATGTGGGGTTATGGGGCTTCACATGACCATTGCACTTGTAGGTTGGGGATGGGATCATTGGTAAGTGTTTTGTATGTTATGTTGATATGATTTATTGCATATGAAATGTTAACATGACTCTATGAGAATATGTCTTTGATTACGATGATGCTTTAAGTGATGGAATCCTTAACTTGTATATGTTATACGGTATGTGCATTGAAGACTTTCATATGACTTAACATGTTTTATAAAAAGATGATACATGATCCTTTTTCATGCATGTTCCTATGTGTTCTGTTCATATACCCATACTTAGTACATGTGGTGTACTAACCCCATTAATTTATATTACTACAACTTTAGTTTCCGGCCATTGAAGTTAAGAAGGTTGATTTGAAGAAGTTTGGAACTCTTTCTGCAAGTCTTGGTAGTTCCTCAAGTTCGGGACACTACCATTCCAATTTCCAGCCTTACGAAGACTTATTAGTTTTTAGAATACGTTATTTCCATTATGTTCTTTGGATTCTTTTGTATTAAGGCCTATATGATATATTGACTATTATTGGGTTAGTCCTGATTTGCACTCTTAGATGGTTTCTATATATGTGAGACAATTTTAGAATATCATATGTCTTTATAAATCTTAATTATGAAGTCTAAGTATACTTTATTAGTATATTAAAATTTTTTAATTTTCCGCAAAGTTTAACTGTATGATTGTGATGAAAGCTAAGAAGAGGCTTATCTGCGACCTCTGAGAGGTTTAAGACGCCGGTCTGATCCGGGTCCAGGATCCGGGTGTGACAAAAATCTTGAAGGTCCTCATCCGAATTTGACCCAAATAACATAGGTGGATTCATTCTATTAAAGTATCATGAGAGGCGATGTTGTTAGCACATTGAGGAACCCTAGGTGCAACCTCTCTATTCATTTGGGTCGTCAAAGATTGGACTTGAGAGGTAAAGACATTACCTTGAGAGGTCATGTCTTGAGTTAAAGTGATAAAAGTTTCCCTTCTATCTCTATCGGTCTTGGGTGGAGGAGCATCCAAAACTTTATCACCCATAAGAACTTGTTGAAGTGGAGGCACTTGGTTATCTTGTTCCCCCACATTAGCCATTTCTTCCTTGGCTTTTCTAGTAGCTGCCCTTCGAGTATTCATACCTATCACCATGATACAAGGTTTATGAGAAAGCAAATAATAATACTCTAGAGTCACGACATATAAATAAAAGGAGATGAGAGTTTCTAAGCATCACATACTCTCTAATTCATAAGTGTGGCGCGCTTCACAATTATGAATAAGAATCTACGTTGACGTGGTTTAATGAGACATAAGTTTTAGAGATATTCAACCTCACGGCTCTAATAACAAGTTTGTAACATTGGGGAACACCCCCTAGAAGAACCGGTGTCGTCGTCCTCGAAGTGGACTAAGACTAACCTTTTAGCATTCGTTATTTGCAGTCATCGAATAAAACTCGAAAAATTTAAAACTTTTTAACTACTTCTATATTGAGGTGTACTTAGCTCTCTCTCTTACACATAATATATAATTAGAGAGTATACTTATACACTTCGTATATGAAGAATACATAGTCTTCTACTTTTATGGCACACATATATATAAGATACATAAAATAGTCTTAAAATGGATGTCTAATATTAAACCATCTAAACAAGAGTATAACAATTGGGCCTATCCCATACGTCAATACCAATAAAGCCACATATAGGCTATACAATCATAGTACTCAAATGAAAGAGAATGAACACAATGTCTTTAAGACTAATCAACATCCAATGGTAGAAAATGGCATTGTCCTCGAAGTGGTGAGGACCTACCCAACATGTAGAATTAGAATCCAAGTCTTCTTTAAAAGTCGTCACGAACCCTTCGACAACCGGAACCTAAATGTTGAGGAAAAAGGCAGAAACGGGGTTAGAACATCACTTGTACTGTGTATAGGACCATATTAACATACAACATAGAAAATCATGCTAAAAGGGACATTTCATTAAAGCATGTTAATTTACTTTGAAAAGCCTTATGCACAATCAAGAACCAATACAAGTCAATAACATATATTCATTAAGTCAAGACCATGTACATTACAATATCAACAATACTAAGTCTAGTCAAGTCAACATGCATATCAACATAATTGAGCATATAATTAAGACAACTCTATCATCAAGTTATAATATCAACAAGCATGTAAATGAGTTCATAACATCATAAGCAAAGAAAGACCATCACTCCTACACCCCTATCAAGTCCACTAGTCCAATGTTCAAGTAAGTCACCAGAACCTAACTCAACCAAGTAAACTTAAAAAGAAGCATAAGAAATACTCAACTTCACATATTATACCATTAAGAGTAAACATCATCATACTATAACAATAGAGACCAACCACATGTTCATAAGTGAAACCAACATCACATAGTGTCATTAACATGTACAATAAGCATATACATATCATTCACATTTATAAACATATACTCATATGGGAACATCCTTCTAAGACTCCCTTCAAGGCTAACTAGTGCAATGTATAGGTATAGTCTCATACAGCTACCTAGACTAAGTCAAACCTCTAAAGTCATCCTAGTTAGAGTAAACTTTATCACTTCATTTTACTTTTGGTAACTTCTTGTCGTTACCGACATAGAACACATGAGCCAATGTGGAATTCGGTGTCATGGAACCGTACACCGAAGGAAGGTGGACTACTTGCCAACGTAGTACCAAAACATGAACATAACATCTATGCGGATCCACTAGCTAGTATTTTCTTAAGGGTAACATAGTTCAAGAACTATGCGATATATTTTGGACTCTCTTTATGCTACATGCATTATAGTCTCCAATATCACGAGTACAATAGTGATTCTACCTTCTCTATGTGAAAGGGACACTCTTCACTCTAGTTCACTCGGTTCTAAGTTAGAGTTAGTTTTGAAATGGATTTCATTAATAATCATATTTTAGATTAGGTCATAGGGTCTACCCCTTATATAGTCATAGTCATACCACAATAGGAATTGCATGAGAACACCTTTCATTACAACCCTCACATGTGATATTAGCACAATAACATCATAATGTCATAGTAAGACACATAGGTACTTCATTACCAACCTTATATCAATACATCTTAAGCATAATCTCATAATCACATAATTCAAGACAATTGAATTCAACATTATATCAACCCTAATCGATATTATCATAAGGTATACTTCAATACAACGTTATCACTAAACACAAGTAATCATAATTGATGTAAAGGTTTGAGATCACAAGACTTACCCTAATCTCTTTCACGAGCCATCATCATAATCTTAACATAAACCATTCAATTAAACCCTATAATGGTCTAACATTGTAACATTCAAGAAAATTTACTTGTCTAGTTAAGAGTCTATTAGGTTTTAAGAATATGTATTGCGGTACATAGGCATCCCAATGCCCAATATTGAGTAATATTGGGCATGTTAGAGAATATTGGCTTAAGGGTGTTAGCCAAATTCTATGTATAAACAAGTAACTTAAACCAAGCTTGTTTAGGAATTGTACCTGCAATTAAGACCCTAAGTTAAAATTCTTATATTTTACACACATTAGGTATAAGGAATCCAAGTGTCAAGCCTAGGTACCATAGCACATGATCATTTAAAATGATCATGTAGATTAAGCAGTGCCCAAGGACATAGTGAGGATTCTTGGGTACAAGAAGTGAACTTTCCAAGTGCAACTGCAGAGTTTACGGTTAGGAAAGTGCATGGCAACACAAGTGCAAGCACATGTGCTACCGACCGAGAGACCAAGTCCAACCGATTCGGTTAGGGCGGTTAGGGGACAGACATGCGTCGGGTAAAGCCACGTGGGGCCGAGCTTCCTAACCAGTCCTAGGCTTTAAATAACTTACCTAACTAGCTAACTAATCTAGGACTAACTAAAATGAACTAACCAGTGTGCCCGACATCCTAAGACCTAATCGGGTGACACTAGCCGAGTAACTATCTAAAGAAACATCCTTGTACCTAACCTAGGATGGTCCAAAGGGGTTAGTTATGGTCCTAGCGACTTAGGGTACTTTAGTAATTACCCTAGGTCACTTAATTAATTAAATTAGCAATTTAATTAATTAATTTAATTGGTCAAAACCGAGACCCTTAGAAAATTTCAGAATTTGGCTAAGTCAAATGTTCTCCTATTTTTAGTCAATTTAGGAGGGGCATTTTGGTAATTAGCTAATTGATTTATTTAATTAATTTAATTAACCTAAATGTAATTAGTCAATATTCAGTTCCTAAGACATAGAATCATGTTTATCCATTATAAACCTATGACTTAAAAATAGTGAGCAAACGTAAGAAAAACCTTAGGCGATTTCAAGGCAATTCTTCAAGAGTTTCGTGCAAAGTACAGGGTGATATTCGTAGATTCAATTCTACAATAACTAATGGGTTTTATCTCTTGGATTCCTTTCCCCAGAAGATTTTTCAAACGTTTTGAATTCAAGAAAACCGACACTAGGTTTGTACCCAATGAAATTGTCTAACGTTCATCTCCCTAGTTCTCCCTATTTCCGATTCTAGTTGTATGTATAATGCAAATCTCGAGCATGTTGTTGGTATGTGGTGCTAACTGATCATTATGTGTAGGTTTCTGTGATTGATAATGTCGAATGAGACCTATAGGTTAGATTCGTATGATTAGAGTATTATTTAAATGAGATAAGAAACGTTATAATGCCTAATTGTGTTCGAGAAGATAAAATTGTTATAAGTCGTTCATTGAATTGTTCTTATAGGCTAATTAAAGGTTAAAAGTTGGCTTGCTTAACATGATGAGATTACTATATATATACATGAAGTTAATTGACTTGGCTAGTGATAATATCAAAGTTTGATTTATGCCAATAAATTGGCTAGCATTATTATGTTCAAGATATTAATAGAATTGGCAAATGATTAAGTCATACCAATCTTAACTCAATGAACTCATAACCCAGGGTATGCCAATGATTGGGACAAGTCCCAACATACCCTATCTAAATGGACATTCTGAAAATAGTAGCACATTGAATAATTCCTTATAACTTTCATAAAGAATGGTAACAGACTACCAAATAACGTTGAACAAGATAACCTCAGTAATGAAATAACTAAAAGATTATGAGGTATGATATTGACCTAATATAGGGTGTTAAAGGAAGTGAGACGAGTCTCACTTGCACCTGAGCAATTATGTTAAAGATACTCACATAAGAGGGTGTGAGACAAGTCTCACTCACACCATGATGATAATGAAAGATTTAAGTTCACATTCATCAAGTAAAGAAAGGGATGACCAGTCATCCATTGACCTAAGCATACCCCATACTAGAAGCAAGCTTCCACAATGAATGAGTCAACTCTAAAAGTTGTAAAGTATAATAAATATGATCTAAGCACCAATAGACTAGCAACGAGATTGTGCCAGCACATGTAAGCCTTATGAGACGAGACTACCACCAAGGTGGATCAGGGTCTCCAAGGTCTCCTAGTCTTTGAACTATGTTGCCCGCATAGGTTACTAGCTAGTGGATCCACCTAAGAAAGCTAGGGATTATTTGGTTTCACTTTGGCCGGTGAACCACCTCTTTTACGTGTGGGTAAAACACTGGATTTCATGTTAGGTCACATGATCTATGTCGGTTAAATGCTCAAGAAAGTATTCGGTTTCACTTTAGCCGGTGAACCACCTCTTTTCGATGTGGGGAAGACACTCGATTCAATTTCACTTTAGCCAGTGAACCACCTCTTTTTGGTGTCGGGAAGACACTGATTTCATGTTAGCTCACATGATCTATATCAGTTAATGCTAAAGATTTCTTTAAGAAAGTAAGAAAGAAATAAAGTAGCATGTTCAAAGTGAACAACAGATCAAAGAAGAAGAAATGTAAGTTCAAAGTGAACTAAGTAAGTAAAAACATAAGAAGATGAAATCATCAATGTTTGATAAGAATGAAGTTTTAAAAGTTACTGGTTTATGCCAATAAAGGGAGAAAAACATAATGACTCATCAATTAGAGTATGAATATATGCCCCAAGATCTATATATTATTCAAACAATAAAAGAATGGGCATAGCCAATAAAGATTGGCTTATAAAGACTTCATGCCCAATTTAACAATAATGAGAACAACTTGTGAGTAGGGTTGCCAAATCATTTCCTTAGTGTTTTGGATTACTTACTTGATTCATTGTAGGTATTGGACTACAATGAATCATTGCGCTCGTAAGTAAAACATAGGATCAGAGGAGATCATTGAACTACACAACAAAAGAAGAAAAGACTGAAAAATAAACTAAGGCTGGGAAAGAGAGCTCTCGGCCTAAGGGGAACAAAATTATTAACATTTGCTTGAGTTTTTCTAAAATTATGTTCATGATTCAAAGGTCTTATGATCATATAGAAAATGAGTTTTGTGCTTTAAATGCATGAAAATATGTCATATTCATAGCATGATTCATAAATAACGAACTAGGAAAGTGAAGCTTTACAGAAATGGAATGTTTCTATAGGAAGTGCTTTCCTTAATCACGCATAGTCCTTATGTGTTTATGTGCATACAACCATACTTATGTGTTTATGTGCATACAACCATACTTAGTACAAGTGTGTACTAACCCATATACAATTACTATTTTTATAGGTGCAGGTCCTTGAGAAGATTGAAAATTCGTTGAAGCGGTTTGGACTAGCATCTCCATTCTTTTGTAGGTCATCTTGAGTTCGGAGGATGCATACACTTTATCTTCTAGCTTAGTAGATTAGACGTAGCTAGTGGATGTTGTCCCTAGCGTTTCCTTTCAAACATTTGTTCAAGCTTTTGTATTAAGGTCGGTTTGGCAAACTATTTCTACTATGATGAATTCTTCATTTCTATTGTTCAATCTATTGATAGATGGTTTGTTTTAGTTTGAGTTGTTAGTATATTACTCTTATGAAGTTATATGAAGTCAAAGTACACTTCAGTAAAGTTTTAAATTTTCCGCTAAATTTAACTGTATGATTGTGATGAAAGATAAGAAGAAGCTTGTCTGCGACCTCTGAGAGGTTAACGACGCCGGTCTCATCAGGAATATAGGATCCATGTGTGACAAACATCATCACTCAATAGTAAGTAACATAATAATGAAGTCAATTAAATCACTACACAACAATTCATCACTAGTTCATAGCCTAGGGTTAGAGACTTAGGTCAAATTCATGATTTACTTCACAACCTAGGTAAATTTATCAAAACAAGCATAATTTGATTACAATACAATATAATATACTTATATTTATTAAAGGAATCATAAACAAAGTCAATTAGATGATCAATTTCGTAATTGAAGAAAACTCTTCTTTTTTGTAGTCAATTAATGGAACCTGTTGGGTAAAGAATCCCAAAGGTGAAAGAAATCACAGAACTTATAAATTAATTAAGTTTGATGGAGAAAATTTTTTCCTTTGAATCCTTACAACCCTCCTTTGTTTGGTCTTCATTGGAGCTTCTTTGGGAGAGAGAAAAAAGAGAGAAGGAAGAGCAATTGGGTTTTGGAAATTATGATAGTTTGGTTTAGTTTAATTAAGTTTGGGGTATTTATAAAAGTCATTAGTTAAATAAATTAAACATCCCTTAATCCCTAACTAATTCACTAACCCCTTAACGAATTACTTAAAATGAACCAGTCAACACAAACCTGACCTACAAGACCCCGTCTGACAGGTCATAGGTCAGTCTACGAGCAGTGTGGCCTTCATGCTGCACATCCGTGGTTTTGGTTAGAGACCCTGCAAAATGACCACTAAAATAATTTGGTTCAATCTTCATCGACGGATTCATCGACGCCCGTCAATGTTGTAACGCCTTGTCACCTGCAGTCCATTGATTGACACTGCCTCATGGCAGCTATTTGCCAAATTGCCAGCGTCCTCCTCAAGGGTCCTTGGTTGGTCCTTTTGGAGTCTTACCTGGACGTTTCGACTATAAACTATATGTAATACGTGTTAGAAACTTCACCACAAAATTTCATCATTTTACGATTTTAAAATAAAATCAAATATGGTAAGGCACACTAGCACCTCTTTAAACTAGTTTACGGAAGTCATGGACTTTATTTGACATTTTGATTCTAAAACCTACTAAATTACTTATATGCATTGTAATTGACACTAAAACAATGTTAAAACTCTTAGAATCTCTTGTAAGTATCTATATTAGGCTTTAGTCTTTCAGAGTATTACATTCTGTTCCCATAAGATTTTCTAAATTAATCTATGAACCAGAAGAGTCTACTACGTGTCCACAACGCAGACCAAGATTTTTGGTCCTTGCGGTTACATCACTTGTACTTAGTAAGGGTATATGCACATAAAAAGTCTGAAGACATGCATTAAAGAGACCATTTCATTAGAGAACATCTTAAGTCATTTAGAAAGCCATACGAAGTCCATATCGAGTCATTTTGACTTCTAGTCCGAGGCAAACCCACTACAAAGTCCATATTAATCTCTTCCCACTTCCAAGTGGTAACTTGTATTTCTTAGAGTAAGCCACCCAAATTTTGGTGCTAGGCTTTCACTTGGTGGCAATTAGGACGCCTTGCAACAAATTCCGCTATGTCCCTTTTTATGCCATCCCACCAAAACACTTCTCTAAGGTCATGATACATCTTAGTAGGGCCCGGATGAATAGAGTAACGAGAACCATTAGTTTCTTCAAGAATCTGGTTTCTCAAAACATCAACATTAGGAGCACACAACCTTTCTTAATACCTCAAAATACCATCCCCCCAAGGAGAATGACTCATTAAGCATACAAAGAACCGATTGCTTCAACTCCATCATTGATTGATCAAGGTGTCGTTTTGTCTTCACCTCAACCACCAAAGACGATTCGGGGTTGATGGACCATAAAACAACCATTTGGAGAATCTTCAAATCTAACACCCAAATGAGACAACCTATGAACATCTCTAACTAGGTCTTTCTTGTAATCTTCTACATGAGACACACTACCCATGATCATACCACTTAGAGCATCCGCAACAACCTTGGCCTTGATGGGGTGGTAGAGAACATTCATGTCATAATTTTCAACAATTCCAACCACCTTCTTTGTTAGAAATTCAACTCTTTTTGAGTAAACACATATTGAAGACTCTTATGGTCAGTATACATATCAACATGAACACCATAAAAGTAATGTCTCCATATTTTCAAAGCAAACACCACGGCCACTAACTCAGGATCATGAGTTAGGTAATTCTTCTAGAGCACCTTTATTTGTTTAGAGGCATAGGCTACAACTTTCCCATGTTGTATAAGAACACACCCGACGCCCAGTCGAGATGCATCACAATATACCATAAAGACCTTGGTACTCACCGGTAAAGTCAATACCGAAGCAGAAGTAAGCCTATCTTTCAATATTTGGAAACTTTTTTAACATACCTCCGACCACTCAAATTTCACACTCTTTTGGGTCAAGGTAGTAAATGTAGATTCAATGGACTCAAAACCATCTACAAACTTTGTATAATATCACTGTAGACCCAAGAAACTTGTAATGTCGGTTGGAGTCAATGTTCTAGGACAATTTAATACAACCTTGATTTTCCTTGGATCTACCTCAACTCCCTCACTACAGATGATATGACCATGAAACACCACCGACCTCAACCAAACTCACATTTTCTATACTTTGCAAGTAGTTGGTGTTCCTTAAGGACTTATAATACCAACCTCAAATGGTCCATGTGTTCACCCTCATTTTTCGAATATACCAAGATGTCGTCAATGAAGACAATGACAAATGGATCTAGGTAACATTGAAACACCCTATTCATGAGGTCCATAAAAATCGTCGGGGCATAAGTGAGACCAAAGGACATTTTTATTAGAAACTCATAGTGACCATATCTAGTTCGAAATGCAATTTTTGGTATATCCTCACCTCTCACCCTAAGTCGGTAATACCCCGATCTCAAGTCAATCTTAGAAAAGTAGCTTTCCCCTTGTAGTTGATCAAATAAGTCATCAATCTGAGGTAGATGATAGTTGTTCTTAATAGTGACTATATTGAGTTGGGGATATTTAATGCACATTCTAAGGGAACCATACTTCTTTTTCACAAACAATACCGGTGCACCCTATCGAGAAATACTAGGTCTAATAAAGACTTTCTCTAGTAAGTCTTTGAGTTGAGCTTTCAACTCTTTCAATTCAGCTAGAGCAATCTGATAAGGAGGAATTGAAACGGGGTTGGTATCCAGTAGGAAGTCAATACCAAAATCAATTTCATGTTCGGGAGGACTCCGGGAAGATCATTAGGAAAGATCTTCGAAAATTCCCTCACTACGGGACTAACTTAATGCGAGGTATTTTAGAGTCTAAATCATTGACTCTTACAATGTGGTGTAAACACCCTTTGTAGATCGTCTTACAAGCTTTAAGACAAGAAATGATACGACCTCTAGGAATATAATTTCCCCCCTTCCACTCTAAGCCGAGTTCACTTGGGAAATTAAACTTGAGAACTATTATTCTACAATCAATTTAAGCAAAACAATTATGCAAAGAATCCATTCCCAAAATGACATCAAAATCAACCATATCAAGTTCTACTAATTCAACATGAGTAACTCTATTGGGCAACATTATTGGAAAATTTCTACATTCCCTCTTTGCAACCACCGAATCACCTACCAGGGTATTTAACGTAAAAGGCTCATCCAAGATGTCTGGAAAAATTTCGAACTTTCTAGATACGAAAGAAGTAACAAAAGATAATATAGAACCCTGATCAAGTAAAACATAAAGATCAATAGAGAAGACTTGTAATATATTGTTCACCACATCGGGATAACTCTCTTGTTCACCCCTAAAGCGAAGAGCATAAAAGTGATTCATTCATTTAGCATTACCATTAGAACGACTAGCTTGAGCCTGCCCACTTCCTTTGTCTTTCCCCTCCTCATTAGGGAAATCCCTAACCTTGTGGTCACTCTTTGTATATCACAAAGCAATTTTCCGACCGAACAAGGCACTAACCAAAATGCTTCTTAGCACACTTTTCACAAGTTGGGTTCTTGATTGGTGAATTAGTACCTCTTCCCTTTTGAGACTTATGGTTAGACACCCTATCATCATTAGCCTTGGGAAATTTAGAAGGAACTTGATTAGAAAACTTCTTCTTAAACCTAGGCTTGTCTTGAATGTCAAGCCTACCCTTTGAAGAACTGTAAGATCCTGAAAATGAATTAGGACAACTAGAGATTATCGATGTTGTCATGATTTTATAAGGTCCTAAATTGGCCCAATTTTTTGTATTGAGGCAGTGTTTAAAGTATTAGGGGCATTGGATGTGAAACGTCAAGGGACAACTAAGTCGTTCGACGACTAAGTCACTTATGTGCCTCATATGTGGTTCTATGTGCTTATGTGTGATTCATGAGTTTATAAACTACTTAAATGAGTTATTATGTTTTATATAGGTAGTATGTGAAGTTTCGTGAAGTTTGGAGATCAAACGTCCAAGAACGTCCATGACATTTGAAAGATGTGCCTTGAAATGACATTCTGTGTCTAGGCATGTTTCATCAAGTTTTACGTGTTCAATTTGGGTGAAATTTATTTGAGAGGTCCTAAAATAATATGCGGTCATGTTAGGGTTGGAAAAGTCTGGGAATACATCCCCAAGGACCATCGAAGGGTCCTTGAAGAAGGACCCAAAGTTGGTACCTAGGCTGCCCAAGACAACCCAAACCAAAGAGGCAATAGACGCCCAGTGGGTCAGTTGACGCCCCGTTGGTAGGGTCTCATAGTTTGGAATTATTCTGGGAGATAAGAGAAAAATGTTGAGTCTCTGAACCAATAGACAGAAGGACAGGATGGTCCATTAGTGGACAAACGGTCCGTCTACTGCCCAACCGTCGATGGTGTTGTGTTCCTGCGTGCAGTTCACTACCAAGTGAGGGGTGAACTTCTAAATTCACTCCACATACAATTAAAAGGTCTGCTAAGGGGTCTTTTGGTTATTTTAATGTAACATTCTAGAAAATGTACTCGTCTAGTGAAGAGCCTATTAGGTTTTTAGAATAGGTTTTGAGGTACATAGGCATCCCAATGCCCAATATTGAGTAATATTGGGCATGTTAGAGGATATTGACTTAAAGGTGTTAGCCAATTTCTACATACATGAAACAAACTTTGATGTTCAAATGCTCCAATCCAATCTTATATAGAAATTGTACCTGCAATGAAGACCCTAAGCTAAAATAATCTCTTCAATTCTTAGCCTCATCGCTTACTCACATTAGTACTAGGCATCCAAGTGTCAAGCCTAGGTACCATAGCACATATCATTTTATAATGATCTTGTAGATTAAGAAGTTCCCAAGGACATAGTAAGGATCCTTGGACAAGAAGAGAACTTTCCAGAAGTGCACGGTTAGGGAAGTGCACAGCCAAACATGTGCTACCAACGGCTGAGAGACAAGCCCAACCGATTCGGTTAGGGAAGTTAGGGGGCAGGCGTCTCGGATAAAGCCAAGTTGGGCCGAGCCTCCAAACTAATTCTAGGTTCTAACTAACTAACCTAACTAACTAACTAACCTAGGACTAACTCAAATTAACTAACTAAGGTGCCCAAAATCCTAAGACCTAACCAGGTGACCTAACCGAATAACTAACTAAAGAAACATCCTAGTACCTAACCTAGGATGGTCCAAAGGGGTTGGTTATGGTCCTAACAACTTAGGGGTAGTTTAGTAATTACCCTAGGTCACTTAATTAATTAAATTAGCAACTTAATTATTTAATTTATTTCCTAGTCAAACCCGAGACGCTAAGTCCAATGTTCTCCTAGTTGTAGTCAATTTAGGAGGGGCGTTTTAGGTAATTTAAGTGGAGGGTCTTTAGGGTAATTCTTGGGACGTCTATATATTGATATTAGGTCAGTTTTAGACCACAATTACACGTCACAAATCAGAATCAAACGAAATTCTCTTAATTTCTCAAGAACGCTTTCTTTTCCAAACTCCATTGAGGAACAAGAAAAGCTTAAGGAATAAGACGAAGGTTTCGAAGTCTCCAATCAGATTTCGTGGTTTCTTCATGTATAAGGTATGGGTTTTCACTTTTGGTATTCCTTTACCCAAGAGGTCCTTTCAAGATAAGTTTTCAAGAACTTCGAATACTAGGGCTTTTACTCTACAAAATGGATTTTCTTCCTAAACCTAGATTTATGTTTTTCAATAAAAACTAAACATTTTCTATACTTGATTTTGCATTAATTGTTGAGTAATTGTTTGATAATGTTTGAATTTCGTGTGATACATGTTCTTTATCTATGTAATGGTTTTGAATGGGTTGTTTGTAGTGTTTGATAACGTGAAAACGCTAGGGTTAGAATGTAAGGTTTGAATGAACCCTTAAATGACCCATTTACCTTCTCCTATGCTATGCATTGATCTTGTACATGATTTTATGAGTTGTTATTGATTATGTCATTGAGTATTTCACTAAGTATTATTATGAATATCGCATGATGAATAAGGTTCTTGGAAGGAAGAGGTAAGTCTTCTAAAATTGTGATTACTCTAAGATGTTTATGTTAGCCCATAAGTTATGATGCTATGTTATGAAAAGTATGTATGACGTTGCTATGTGAATATGCTGGATATGAACATGTAAATTTTGAGATCATGATAAGAACACGAATATGCAAGTTTATGATATCCCGTATATGCTTTACACAAGGTGATTATGTTATGTTAATCTCACATAAGAAAGGTTACGATAAAAGGACAATTCTCATCTAATCTAAAAGAGCTCATGATCATGTTATACATGGAGATAATCACCTATTACCTATGATAAGCTTGTGATAAAAGAAAACTTAAAGGTTATTACAAGAAAAGGGACTTAAGCTAAGCACCGATGAACTAGATATGGGAAGTGTCCCTTCCCTAGTGGAAAGGTAGGTTCACAATGATTCTCTTGAGATTGAGGCTTCCATGTAATGTGGAACTATGGGTCTCTAATACATCTCCTAGTTCTTGAACTATGCTGCCACCATAGGTTACTAGCAAGTGTATCCACATAAGAAGCTAGGTTGCATTCGGTTCTACTTTTGCAGGTAGACCACCTCTTTTCGGTGTGGGGAAGACACCAAATTCTATGTTTAGCTCACACGGTCTATGTCGGTTAATGTGTATGTTCCCTCATGTAAAACGAAATACAAGTAAACGAACGTTGACTAGGGTGACTTGAGGAGTTGTCTTAGTATAGGTAGTGGTATGGGACGCTACCTAGACATTGCACAAGTTGACTCTAAACGAAGTCCTATGAGATTGTTCTTATGTAATATGATGATATGAAAGATATATGTTTATGATATATGATTTTACTCTTACATGAATGTCGATCCTTGTAATGAATATGTTATTGAGTTATATGGTTATATGAAGCAAAGTTTTACTTATGGTCTCCTATCTTATCTACTCGGTTATGTGGGGTTATGGGGCTTTACATGACCATTGTACTTGTAGGTTGGGGATGGGATCATTGGTAAGTGTTTTGTATGTTATGTTTATATGTTTTTATTGAATATGAATTGTTAACGTGACGTTATGAGAATATGACTTCGATTATGATCATGCTTTAAGTGATGGAATCGTTACTTGTATATGTTATATGGTATGTGCATTGAATACTTTTATATGACTTAGCATGTTTTCTAAAGAATGATAAATGATCATTTTTCATGCATGTCCCTATGTGTTATGTGCATATACCCATACTTAGTACATGTGGCGTACTAACCCCATTACTTTATTTTACTACAACTATAGGTTCCGTCCATTGAAGTTAAAGAGGTCGATTTGAAGAAGCTTGGAACTCTTTCTCCAAGTCTTGGTAGGTCCTCATGTTCGGGACGCTATCACTTATTTTTCATGCCTATGAAGACTTTGTAGTTTCTAGAATACAATATTCCGTTATGTTCTTTCGATTCTTTTGTACTAAGGCCTATATAGCATATTGATTATTATTGTCTTTGCACTCTTAGATGGTTTTATATATGTGAGACAAGTTTTAGAACACCGTATTAATATTAAGTATGAAGTCTAAGTATAATTCAATTAGTATATTAAAAGTTTTTAATCTTTCCGCAAATTTACTATCGCATGTTATGAAGAATGCTAAGAAGATGCTTGTCTGCGACCTGTAAGAGGTTAACGACGCCGGTCTCATCCGGGGTATGAATTCCGGGTGTGACATTTAAAATGTATATATATGTCTTTAACACTTAGAAGATTTCACTCTTCCAAATCAAAACCCCAAAATCCCTTAGAAAATTCTTAAGACTCCATTGAAGATAAAACTCAAGGAAGAGCTTGGATTGGAGATTCGAGTCGTGATTCTTCATCAAATTGGAGGATTGGCTTCATTGAGGTATGAATTTGTATCATTGAAACTCGTTTCATCATGGAGCCCAACTTTCAAAGAAATTTTCTAAAGTTTTCGAAGTTGAACTTGACCTATTTTATGATATACCATCGGTTCTTGCATTAAAGGTTTCTAATCATTGAATAATAATTGAATTGTTGTTATTTAGATGATTTTAACTCAATAAACTATGAACTCATGTAATTGATGAACCCTACTTTTTGACTAATTTATGGGTTAAGTGATATTGCTTTAATGCTTATGAATTAAGGTATAGTTTTATTATGGGCTATCTACTAATGTAAGAATTGTATTCAATTGATATCTAATTTGTCTTAGATTGATTAATCTATATTTAATTGACTTAGATTTATTTAGTATTATAATTTATGCATTGAATTGATGTTCATGGCCATGGGTAAGGGCCTTATGATATTGAATTGGATGATTTAGCTTTGGATTGAAGTGTTTATGATGGAGTGGTGGTACTCTGCCCTATTCTCCTTTATTTAATATTAATTAGACTTCAATTATGTTGTGATTTGTTTGGTCCACTTATGGTGGTGATGTTATGTGAGTTCATGTGGACTTGTCGGCGATATTTTATGTATTATGACGATCATGGCCTTGACGGCAATTACTTAAAGTATTATGTTGATGTTATGTGAAGTATGATCATATCTACCTATAAGTGAAGTGATGTGAACGTATGTATTCTTTTATGGAAGATGTTAGGTGATCATGTTAGACTATGACTATGTGTTCATGTGTGTAGTCTTAGAGTTGATGCATGATTGTTCCTACTTGACTATATGAGTCTATTATGGTTATGTTGATGATGATGTAGTAATGTATAGGATGCCATTAAGATGATAATGGTTGTTCCTATGTGCTTCTAGTATAACATGTAATATGTGCTAAAGTGAAGTCATGAGGTGTCTTGTTTAGGTAGACTTGTGTCCCTTACTTGATGTATGTATGAAGTGAATATGTGATGTCTTGACTTAGGAAGATAAAACATCTTAGTCTTGTATGTATTAATGACGTGAGACCTTGAATGATGATAAGAGGGTCCTTTGTGTGAAACCTTGAACCTAGTGGTAAGGTTATGAACCTTCAAGCAGAAAGTCGTAATTGTATCCTTGATGTAATGAATGATGAACTTAAGGTTGATTGGGTAGAACGACATCATATCAATCCTTAGGAAAGTCGTAATGAGCTTGTTTTCGCCATTGTAAGAAGCCCCTAGAGGACCTCTTTGGTAGGGTAAATGTAATTGGGTTATGAACTTGATATGAAACAACTTTTTATGAACCTTAATGTGAATTAATATATGAGAACAAAGGCTAGCACCGAGTGAGTATTGTAAGGAAAGTAGTTCAAGTTAAAGGATGACACTAGAAAACAAAATAAGCCCTTCATATTCCTTAATCATGTGCCTACATGAGATGTTTACACGTTCTACCATTGGCAAGTAGAACAACCTCATAAGAGTAGGATAGAACTCTGGATTCCATGTTTTGCTACCATGGTCTATGTCAGTTATTTCCTATTCTCATCCTGTGGGATACCTATTAGCATAGAGAAGTTCTATGAAGTTTAGGTGGTGGTATGAGACGCTATCTAGACATTGCACAATAGGCTTTGAAGATGTTAGTGAGAGTCCCTAGGTCTTCTCCAAGATCATTACTTGAATGTCCTTTATGTGAAGAATGTTTCTTATTGAACTAATGAATTGATTACTTACGTTAGAAAGTATGTAAGTGAATAAGTACCTAATCTAGAGTGACTTAAGGATTCCTTAGTTAAATAGTGAAGAGGGCATAAGGGATGATCTTTTCATGTCTTATCTATGGATGTCTTGAGAATGACTCTAGTTAAGGAAGTTGGTTGATTCTATTAGGCATGATCTAAACTTAGGAAGTCATAAGGATTATTTAGGTAACCTTTAAGAGGGTGTATGGGCGTTCTCTTATAGGAGTACATAAGTAAGTCTTTTGATAGCCTTTGTTAAGAGAATTTCATGCCTTATATATCATGTATGTTGGTGTACTGTATGTGTCGCATTTTGAGTAATCTTTAGGATCGTTTAGGCACATTTAGAGAGGACATATGGGCGATCTCTCTTTGTGTGACTTAAGTGAATCTTAGGATAGCTTTAGTGAGAAGACTACATGCTATAAATTGTATATGGAAGAAGGAAGTAACTTCACTGTAACAGTAAAGGAACTCACTGTACAGTGAAGTGATGTCACTGTAAGGTGCTTCTAAAATTCTGATAATTGGTCTAAATGTTATCTTATGTGTTTCTAAGTTGATAACTGTTGTTCTTATGATTATATTATGATATTTAAATGAAAAGAATCATATTTTCAATAAATATCCATTTTCATGATTTTATGCATTATGTCATACTTAGTATATGTGGTTGTACTAACTTCATGGTTTTATCTATCTCTATAGTGGTTGTTAGGTGAGGAGCATTTGGGAAGCAAGACTTGGATCGTAGCACCGTTCAAGTGAAGTTGAAGTATTTCTCATTTGACTCAAGGGTATATATGTCTTTTATGTTTTGTATGGAAGTATTGTAATAGACTTGGTACTACTATATTCATATTTTCGTATGGGCCTTGTCCAAAGTACTCTTGTCTATAAGATTGATGATATTGAGACTTAATATTTCCTATGATTTTATATGAAAGAGTTTTTAAAGTCTTATAGAATGTTTTGTGAAAAGTTTTAATTCCGCACTACTTTTCACTATGTATATGCGATGAACGATATGTAAGGGCTTGTATAAGACCTCGGAGAGGTCGAGTATGTCGCTCGCAATCCGAGATTGTACCTTGCTTCCAGGGTGTGGTATCGGGTCATGACAAGATTGGTATCAGAGCATAGGATGTGAAAATAGTATTAGGATTCAAAAAGTCTTATCAAGTCACATCTAGTTGAGTCTCGACCATCGGTGTGAGTCACGAAACACCTATGGGCGAGAGGCTATAGGACGATAGAGTTTCCCTTATTTTCTACTCTTATGTCATGCGGTGGAGTAAATGTTATGAGTATCCTTCTTAATGTGTTTCCTTGTGTTTCTAGGAAAATGAATACTAGAAGGATGTCCTCTAGCATGTTGGAAGACGAGAGGGTGAATGAGGAGATTCCTCCTCAGGTTGAAAAAGTTGAGCAAGTTCCTCAAGATGGGCAATGAGTCTAAGGTGCTCAAGGTGCTCAAGTTCCTCCCCAAGGTGATCATGTCCCTAATGTGGAAGGAGGTAATGAGGTTCCGGAGGTTCATCCGGAGTTGACTAAAAGAGAGATTAGAGAGGCTTTGAATGCTTTATCCCAAGCCGTGACTACTCAAGTGAATTTGAGTATGATACCTAGGGTGAATGTTGTGGAGAGCACTATGACATCTAGGTTGAGAGACTTTGTGAGGATCAATCCTCCTATCTTTCTTGGCTCTAAGGTGAGAGAGGATCCCCAAGAGTTCCTTGATGGTGTGTACAAGGTGTTGAGTGCTATGGGGGTTATATCTAGGGAGAAGGTGGAGTTGGCTTCGTATCAATTGAGGGATTTTTCTCAAATATGGTATACTCAATTGAAGGATAATAGGCCAATTGAGTCGGATACTATTGAGTGGGAAGAATTTAAGGAAGCTTTTCTAGGCAAGTACTTTCCCCGAGAGAGGAAAGAGGTTAAGGTAGAGGAGTTTATCAATATCAAGCAAGGCACTATGAGCGTTGAGGAGTACTCTTTGAAGTTCTCAATTTTGTCTAGATATGCACCGTCCCTAGTGTCAAATCCTATGGATGAAATGAGTCGCTTTGTGACTGGGTGATGACTTCTCACTATAAGTCACCCCCATGGAACTCAACACCTTATACACACCATCAAGAAATTCTTGGGGATCCTCCGCCACCTTAGATCAAAGAAAGATAGGAGGATTCGTTCTCACAAAATCTCTCAATCTAGAGGTCATATTACTACCCGTAGCATTAACTCTAGGTTCAATATGCCTATTCACATGAGTAGTCATGGCTCGGGCTAAAGAAAGTAGAGCCTATCTAATATCCCCATTAGTCATATCTAGAGGAACCACCGGAAACTCATTACCTTCACCTCAAATACGAACTTGATCACCTTTTGGAGGAACTTGAGCATCTTGAGGAACTTGAACTCCTTGAGGATCTAGTCCACCTTGGGGAACTTCCTCTTGCATCCCATCTTCTTCCAACCTTCTAGCGGTTATCCTTCTATTAGTCATCTCCTATAAACATAAGGATAAACATTAAAAAGGACACTCATAATTTTTAACTCTATGGCATGACACAAGAGTGATGAAGAAAGGGAAACTCTATCGTCTTATAGCCTCTCGCTGATAGATGTGTCGCGACTCACACCGATAAATAAGACTCTACTAGACGTGGCTTTATTAGTCTTTTGAATCCTAAGACTACTTCATAACCTATGCTCTGATACCAAGCTTGTCACGACCTGAGAGCACACCCTAGAAGATTTGGCATTCCCTCGAATCGTGGCACGGTATACTTGACCTCTCGGAGGTATTATACAAGCCCTTCGACATTATTAATTGCATACATACATGAAAGTAGTCTGTAATTAAAAACTTTTCAGACGAATAATATTTCAAAACATCTTTCATACAAAACGATAGAAAATACCAACTCTCAACATACGCCAATATTAGAATCATGAATACATGGGCACGATCCATACAATCGAAATTTAGAAAACTTAGTCTATTACAATACTTTGAATAAAATAATTCCAAAGATAGTAATATCCTCGAATCAAGTGAGGACATACTCCAACTTTGGTTGAAAGAGTCCTAGTTTCCTTGATTTTTTTCAAGGCGCCTCTCACCTTCCACCTATAACTTTAGATATAGACAAAATGTATGGAATTAGTACAATGCATGTAATAAGTATGGCAACATGCATAAAATCATTATAAAAAGGACATTTGTATAAGGTCCTACCAAAGGTGATTCTAAGGCTCACTTGAGTGAGTTATGAGGCGATCGCCTAGACAATCCCTTCACGCACACCAAAGAGATCCTTTAGACTACCTAGGATAAGATTATTCAAATTTCATTAGTCAACTTTCCTATCTAGAGTTACTATTAATAATCCCCAAAGTAAGACGAAAAGACTATTTATATGCCCCTTCAACACCTTAACTATGCTATTCTTAAAGCTACTCTAGATAAGTACTTATTAATTAACATGCTTTATAACTTAAGTCATTATCTTCATTAGTCCATTTAAGAGGAATTCAAAAATCAAAACCATTCACATAATGGTCTTGGATAAGACCTAGGGTACTCACAAAGTAACATCTTCAAAGCCTAATTGTGCAATGTCTTGGTAGCATCACACTCCACTACTTAAACTTCATAGTACTTATCCAACACAAACATGTATCCCATATGATGAGAATATACATTAACCCACATAAACCATACTAGCTAGACCTGGAATATGAAGTCATAACCTACTCCGATAAGGGTGTTCTACTTGCCAATGGTAGAACTAGGACATATCCCATGTAGGCACATGGTTAAGGAATACCGGTGGTTTCTTTTTTCTCTAATGACATCTTAGTTAGATCAAATTCCCAAGCATACTCACTCAGTTCTAGCCTTTGTCCTTATAGAGTATTTCAATAAAGCAGCATATGAAGATTAACCTAATTACATTACACCTTACAAAAGAGAGTCCACTAAGGATACCTACAATGGCTAAGATGATAGCTCAATGACTTTCCTAAGGATGATTTCATGTCGTTCAAGTCAATCAAACCTACATCCACCATTCACACAATAAGGATACTAATACTACTTTTAACTTCAAGGATATTATAACCTTCCATCGAGGTTGAAGGTTCCACATAAAGGACCTTCTTAACTATATTTAAGGTCACATGTCAATCACACATCCAAGACTTATAAGCTTTAGTATAGTAATTCAAGAATACTAATTCACATTTTACATGTATCAGGTAAGGGAAACAAGTCTACCAAAATAAGACACACACATATTCATGATGCTTACTTATACCTTTCACTTACACATAATATATTCATAGAGAGTTTACATAGAATCCTCGTACAAGAAGATTATAGTCTTCTACTTTTATGACACACATATATAAGATACACAACATATTTTTAAAAGGGATATTTCATATTAAACTATCTAAACGGAATAGAACAATATGGGCATAGACCTTAGACAATGTATAAATTCGACTTAGGGCTTACAACAATATCTTGAAACAACAAGAGTGAAATAATCGTGTTTAGACTATAACAATGCAACATAGCTAGAGTAAGAAATGGCATCATCCTGGGAACATGAGGAAATACCCAAACTTGGAGAAATGATCCAAGCCTTCCTTGTAAATTGGTCATAACCCTTTAACGACAGGAACATAAAATTTTGGGGAAATAGGGAGAAGTAGGGGTTAATACATCACTTGTACTTAGTCAGGGAATATGCACATAAAACGTTTGAAGACATGCATGAAAGGGACCATTTCATTAGTGAACATGTTAAGTCATTAAGAAAGCCATACGAAGTCTATATCGAGTCATTTTACCTTATAGTCTCAGGGAAACCCACTACAAAGTCCATATTAATCTCTTCATACTTCCAAGTGGTAACTTGCATTTCTTGGAGTAAGCCACCCAAATTTTGGTGCTCGGCTTTCACTTGTTGGCAATAAAGACACCTTGCAACAAATTCCGCTATGTCCCTTTTTAAGCCATCCCACCAAAACACTTCTATAAGGTCATGATACATCTTAGTAGGGCCCGGATGAACAGAGTAAAGGGAACCATGAGCTTCCTCAAGAATCCGGTTTCTCAAATGATCAACATTAGGAGCACAAAACCATTCTTGATACCTCAAAATACCATCCCCCCCAAGGAGAATGACTCATTAAGCTTATGAAGAACCGATTCCTTCAACTCCATAAATGATTGATCAATGTGTTATTTTGTCTTCACCTCAACCACCAAAGAAGATTCAGACTTTTGATGGACCATAAAATCACCATTTGGAGAATCTTCCAATCTAACACAAAAACAACCCAACCTATGAACATCATTCGCTAGGTCTTTCTTGGATTCTTCTACATGTGGCACACTACCCATGGTCATACAACTTAGAGCATCCGCAACCACATTAGCCTTGATAGGGTGGTAGATAACACTCATGTCATAATCTTTCAACAATTCCAACCTCCTTCTTTGTCAGAGATTCAACTCCTTTTGAGTAAAAACATATTGAAGACATTTATGGTCATTATACACATCAACATTGACACCATACAAGTAATGTTTCCATATTTTCAAGGCAAACACCACAGCCACTAACTCAAGATCATGAGTCGGGTAATTCTTTAGAGCACCTTAAGTTGTCTAGAGGCATAGGCAACTTATTTCTCATGCTGTATAAGAACACACCCCAAGCCCACTCGGGATGCATCACAATATACCACAAAGCCCTTGTACCCACTGGTCAAGTCAATATCGAAGCGGAAGTAAGCCTATGTTTCAAAATTTGGAAACTTCTCTTAAATACCTCCGACCAATCAAATTTCACAGTCTTTTAGGTCAAGGTAGTCAAAGGAGATGCAATGGACCCAAAACATCCACAAACCTCCTATAATATCTTTTTAGACCCAAGAAACTCCTAATGTCGGTTGGAGTCAATGTTCTAGGACATTTTTTTACAACTTCGGTTTTCCTTGGATCTACCTCAACTCCCTCACTAGAGATGATATGACCAATAAATGCCACCGACCTCAACAAAAACTTACAATTTTTATACTTGGCTAGTAGTTGGTGTTCCATAAGCACTTGTAATACCAACCTCAAATGGTGTTACGACCCGACAATACACCCTAGAAGTTAGGTCAACCGTTAGATCAAATAAAGGCGTGCTCGACCTTTCAAAGGTCTTGTACAAGCCTATTATATATCATTGATTACATAAGACATGAAAAGAAGTGCAGAAATTTAAACTTTTCATGATAAATAATACTAAGGAAAACATCTTTTAAAAATACTAAGGATAGTCTCGTCGTCACAAACCAACTTAAGACATGACATAAATATCTTAGGGACACGGCCCTTTGCATTGAAAGAAATTGCATAATAAGTCTTGAAGAAGAACTAAAGAAATAAAGATTATTCCCCGAAAATATGAGGACATACTTAGTCTTGAGAGAGTCGATTCCCAAGCTTGACTTCGAAACATCCACTTGCTTTCAACCTATACTTATAGAGTATAGAAAAGTATGGGTTAGTACAAGACATTGTACTAAGTATGGCATATGCAAAAACATGCAAAAAGGGACAATTTAGTTGAAACATACAAGTCATGCTATTTTGATAAAAATCATTGATGACTTAAGTTACAAGACATCATTTGAAACCATCATTTAGCACAAAAGGCAAAAGATTCATTTTTCTCAACATAAAAGCATGCTTACAGTGAAACCAAAATTACACATGAACTACTCCTATCCTAATTTGCCCAAAGGCTCCCCTAAGTAAGACATAAGGAGATCGCCCATACAACCTCCTCAATACCTGCTCAAGAGATCCTTAAGACTACTAGGGATAGGCTTACTTCATTCCATTTACAAATCAACACTCCATACTAAAGACACTAGAGAAACATACTTGCATTTAAGAACTAAACATAAGTACCCCCCTCAAGTGGACTTACAAGTCACACAAAGTGCAATGTGAGAGTAGCATCCCATACTACTACCCCCTCTATGTTCTCCTTGAGGATTTCATGATATTAGATACACTACATTCATCATTCATGAGTTTAATCATACAAGACATAACTTTAACATGGTTTCTTAACATTAGACATAAAGTCACATTACTTTCATTTACATCATATCATGACCCATTCATACATTTCATATAAGGACACACCAAGACTCCCTCCAAATGTCAACTTGTGCAATAGATAGGTAATGTCCCATTCCACCACCTAGAATAAGTAGTACACCCTTAAAAAGACTTATTTCATTTGCATAAATTTGTGGGGGAAGGCTTTAATCGACATAGACCATGAGAGTTTGATATGGAATCCCATTACTACCATTACTGGATGAGTGATCCCTACTTGCCTAAGGTAGGGTCATATTCTTTATCCTTTACATGGGTTCTCCAATAGCTACACCTACGCGGGCGCATAGTTAATAGATAAGGAGATTGCTACTAAGTAACTCACACTCTACTAACGAGGATCACCCATCTCAAGAGGTACATTGGATACAACATCTCTACTCACGAAGTGTACCCACCCCTTCTTCAAATCCTCTCGGTGCTAAGCATAACTACCCCACGTAGTCTTAAACATTCATTGACTATAGGTTAGGAGCTAACTATTTAACACCCGATCTCTACTCACGAAGGTTATCAAATCTCCAACCTATCTTTGAAAGCTTATTAGGAATAGTGAGGTTGCTACTAAACACTTCATCTCTACTCACGAAGAGTGTTCTCCCCAAAATCCCCCCTTTTTCATACTTAGGAATAGTAAGGATTGTCTAGACACTTCATCTCTACTCACGAAGAGTGTATACCCTACAAACCCCCATTTTCATTCATTGACTTAATTTATGCATTCAAGTGTGTGTGTAAGGACACATTTCATACAATAACCACTATTCATAACATTGACTTCTAGACATGATTAACTCACATTTATCACAATCACACATATTTATACTTAACATATCAAATGCATACTGCATTTAGACATAAACCTTCAAGATGCTCATATCAACATTCCAACATATACCATATATATACATATCGAAATTATCACTTCACTTCACATATCATGCCTTCAAGGACATTCTCACAATACACATATAACTTCATATAATTCAAGTAAACACCGCCAACAAAGGTGAACCATACCACCTAAAAATACTTCAACACAGCTTAACCAAGATAGAACAACTTACCCTTCATCCAAGCCTTTACCAACTATTCATAATTTATAAAATATTCCATAATAAAATAGATCTTCGGGCAGTAGCTAAAACTGAATAAAACCACCAAGAAACAATAATTTAACATTTTCTATTCATGCTCATAGAACCCATTTCATAAGCCAAAAGTTGATAAAAACAATACACATGATTCCATTGGGGTTTTGACATGAAAAAAACATCATTTAAAACAAAGAAAAACTCATTTTAACCATTAAAACATTTTCAAAGACCCATACTTAGATTCAAAGAATAAAGAAGATTGAAGTTTGAAATCCTTTTTGAAATCTCTTTCAAAGGGCTTCTTGAATGAAAGAATGTTCAAGGATGAATACCATACCTTAATATGAAGAAACCCACGAGAAATTGGTGAAGAAAACGTGAAGAACATGGTCCTCCTCCTTTGAGCTTGAAGCTTCTTCAATGGCCGTTTTTGGGAGGAAGAGTTTTGGAGAGAAATTTGATTTTATCCATAGGGTTGGAAATGATGGGTTAAGTGAGGTTTAAAATGATCTAAATAAGTCCAAAAATGATTCCCAAAGTTCCCAAAAGACCCCCACACCATTTGGAGCCTTTTTCAACTTGAAATTTGACTTAAAAACGTCGCGGCCAAATCAGTGACTTGGCTGCTCGTCGCGGAGCATGCTACAGATTTTACCTCTCAACATTTTGAGGCAGTGAACCTCATGCTACAGGCGCGTCACGAGGTGGACTTCAAAATCCTGCCCGTGTGTGCTGCCTTGGCCAACATCTTGACCCATGTTTTGGTCCTCCTTGGGGGCCCTTCGGGTGGTCCCCGAGGAGTCGTACTCGGGCATTTTGATACTTGGTACATCCCTCTATGAATAGGAACCATTGACACTAAATTTCACTATCAAACAATCCCCCAAAATATCACTACAAAATACTATGAAACACTAGTTCAACTTCGACTAGTTTTCGGACGTTTTGGGCGTTTGTCTTCCAAACGCTCCCAAACTTTACGAACTGACTTCTAATGCCAAAATATACTATTTTAATACGTTATTACTCATTAAATACATGTGAAGCTCTAGTTTGAATTATTTCATTTTTTAGGGTGTAACAATACTCCCCCACTTGGGAACATTCGTCCTCGAATAACACTTAAATACTTTTAAAGGCATAAAGGACTCAAATTCCAGCATATAACACATTACATAAAGTTAAATACATTCATACTAAATGCACAAACTCATAAGGAGCACCAACTTTACATCATTTAGCAATTAAGCAACATAAGCAAGTTGCAACAAGTTCCACTATTCAAACCACATACTCATTTCATCATTTATGGAGGAACTACCTTTTCCTACATTAGTCATGCTCTAACACATAATTTCTACACACATTTACACCATCATTCATGAAAAATCAATTAACTGAAATTTTGAAATTCCTTACAGTGAACAGTACTCCTTTACAGTAAAATATGCTCAAAATTCAAGAATTCACTTTCAAGCAATTATAACATGAAGACATGACAACGTAAAAGACAAGACCATATAAACTCATATCATAACATAAACATAACAACCAAAAGGAATTATGACTTACCGGCGCCTTCACTCCGGATTAGTCGCTTCCTTAGCTCTGAGAGCATAGAAACGATTCCTCTTTGAAACATTGGGATCCGGACCATCATGAGGAGCTTGGTTGATCTCTTTCCCTTTTCCAACAAGGGTAGGTCAATCTATCATATTATGGCCCTTATTACCACATCCAAAGAAACCATCCGTGCCGGCAAGACACCTACCCAAGTGTTGCTTCCCACAACTAGTACACCTAGGCCTCTCATACTCCCTCTATCTTTGTTTCCCATGGAAGAGTCTTGGTTAAAGAATTTGTTCTTAGGCTTAGGTTGACTTGACTCCTCCGATCTAGGCCTGTTTCCATCCCTATTCATCTCCCTAAGCTTGGAATCTTTGATTTATTGCCATACACCATGAGCCTAGAGAAATCCATATCATTATGGAGCATAGCCGTACGACATTATTTTTCAACCATAATAGACACCCCCATGACGAATTTACTCATCCTAGCCCTAGAGTTGGCTACCACGGTTTGGGCATATTTAGAGCGTTGGGTGAACTTGAGATAATACTCCTCAACCCCCCCCCCTTGACGAAGGTTCATGAATTCCACTAACTTTCTCTCCCTCAACTCTATGGGAAAGAATCTATCAAGAAAGGACGTTTTGAACACCTCCCAATCTACCGGGCCTTCCCTTAAGGGCCTCTCATATCTCCATTGTTCAAACTACACTTGTGCCACATCTTTTAGTTGATAAGCGGCTAATTCCAGTTTCTCTCTAGGAGTCACACCCATAGCATCCACAACATTGAATGCCTCATCTATAAAGTCTTGTGGATCTTCATCAACCTTAGTTCCATGAAATCCCGGATTCTAGAAGCGAAAGTACTAACATTAGGTTGAGGTCCAACTCCTTGGTTAGATTGGTCAACCACATGATTAGTGACGACAAAGCTTGAGTCATCATGAGTTGAGTAAAATCTCTAAGAGCAACCCTCATCTCTGCATTAGTCATATCCTCTTCAACATAGGGAGCTTGAGGACCTTGGCATTGGAGGCATTGGGGCACTTGAGGACCTTGAGGTTTCGGAAGGGGAACCTCTTCATTCACTCCTATTTGTCAACTATAGGAGCTTGCTCATTACGGAGAGGAACTCTCTCATTTGCTATTTCTCCCTCCTACCTTCTAGCGGGTGTCCTCCTCGTATTCATGTCTTATAAACACAAGAGAAGAGGTTGAGAAAAAGGAACTTACAGAACTCAACTCTAAGGCACGACACTAGAGAAATGAAGAAAAGTGAAACTTCTATAGTCCTATAGCCTCTCGTCCATGGATGTGTCTCCACTCACACTGATGAACAAGACTCTACTAGAAGTGGCTTGTGAGACTTTGGACCCTAAACTATTTCCTAAAACCTTAGGCTATGATACCAGTTTTTTACGACCCGAGAGTACACCCTAGAGTTAGGTCAACCCTGAGATCGAAACAAGGCGTGCTCAACCTTTCAAAGGTCTTACACAAGCCTCTTAGCTATCATTCATTACATAAGAAATTAAAAGTAGTGCATAAATTTAAAATTTTCACGATAAGTAATAATAAGAAAAACCTCTTTTATAAATACTAAGGATAGTCTCGTCGTCACAATCCAACTTAAGACACGAAATAAATATCTTACGGACACGGCCCTTTGCATTGAAAGAAAATGCATAATAAGTGTTGAAGAAGAAATAAAGAAATAAAGACTATGCCCTCGAATATATGAGGACATACTTAGTCTTGAGAGAGTCTATTCCTAAACTTGACTTCGAAACATCCACTTGCTTCAAACTTATACTTTTAGAGTATAGAAAAGTATGCGGTTAGTACAAGACATTGTACTAAGTATGGCATATGCAAAAACATGCAAAAAGGGACAATTTAGTTGAAACATACAAGTCATGCTATTTGATAAAAATCTTTCATGACTTAAGTTACAAGACATCATTTGAAACCATCATTTAACAAAAGCAAAGATTCATTTTCTCAACAAAAGCATGCTTTACAGGAACAAAATTACACATAACTACTCCATCCTATTTGTCCAAGGCTCCCAAGTAAACATAAGAATCGCCCTACAACCTCCAAATACCTGTCAAGAGATCTTAAGACACTAGGGATAGCTTCCTTCATTCCATTACATCAACACTCCATACAAAGACACAGAGAAACATATTGATTTAAGAATAAACATAATACCCCTCAGTGGACTACAAGTCACAAAATGCAATGTGAGAGTAGCATTAATTTATACCAATCGTCTATTTCTATTGTTGTACTGAATCCAATTCTTTAATCCACATTTTACTTGAGTGTTATCTGTTCTTACAATAAATTTATTATAAACTATATATGGTTCGAAAGCTAATAACATTTATATAAGCTAATAACTCTTCCTATTAATTCCCATTTAATTTGTGCAGTATATAATCCTGAATAATATCTACAATGATGTTCTATTTTTTCATTTCATAATCTATATTTAGAACCCCCATAACAATCACTTAATCTGTTTCACTATAATAAATTTTTATTCATTAAGAATTATTAGGTAATTTTACATATTTTAATATTTTTATATGTCCTTATCTTTATCAAAGGATATCCTCTTTTCTAAATTTTCTTGTGTAGGTTAAATATTCGCAATTTAGTATATATCTCGTACTTGATTTACAATCCTAAAAAGATTGTAATTCTTTTTGACAAATTTCATCTAATTATATTATCTGTACTATATGTATTGCATTTTATACATTTGTCTGAATCCAAAAGTCTATCTGGATGCATATCGCCTTTTCTTAGCTTAAACTTATTCCGAAATTGAACTGAATTATTTCTGAATAACTTAATATTCTTCCTGTTCGAATATCATATATCAAACTTATATATAATACAGATTTTAGTTGTTAAAATAACTATCCTAAAGTTGATATCTACCTTCGTTTATATCCAAAAGGTATACATTCCACTCATAGTACTTATGCGTATCTGTGAATCTTAACTGTTTAAATTCTTCTTCTTAACTTTGATGATGGTAAAATCTGATTACAGTCCTAAATTACTAAAATATATATCCTGATTTGTCGTATTTTAATATCTTTTGGTATGGTTTAAATCACTGTTCGTTTTGGATTGATTTCTAATATTATTACCATCACTTTAACCCTTATTTGTTCACTGTAGTTATTCTATAACGTGCTTGTTAGTTATTATTAGCTCTTGAATTATTATTTTACAATTCCAATTATTTAATCTTTGATCACAAAATTCTTTTAATGGTTTTGATTATATACTATTTCATTATTACTCATTTAACTTTTGTTTAGTTTTCCAGCCTGCAATAGATTGTCATTATATAAGATAATGATAAATTATAGATATTTAAGACTTTGGAAAGAAATTAAAGAAAAATAAATTTAGAAGAAAAACTTTTATATGAAATGTAAATAAATATATATATCTTCGAGAAGAAGAATATTTAGAATATATAGAAACTAATGCTAAGGAAATACAAAGATTAAATATAATTAAAAAAGAATATTATGAGAAAATATTTTCTTAATGGATAAAAGAATTTCTGAAAAGAACTAATAGAAAAATTAAATGAATTAAGATATAAACATAAATTTCAAAAAGATATGTTAATTACAAACATAGTTGCAGGAGTATGTAAACAATCTATATTAATCCAACAAAGAAATATATTTGAGTTAGAACTACAAATAAATTGTTTAGAATATAAATTACAACATAATTTATATAATAAAAACCAATAGAAATGAATAAAGAGGAATATGCAGTAGAAGAAAAAATATTTGAAAATCCAGAAGGATTAACAATAAAAATAGTATTTTCAAATTTAGGAAGAAGATACAAGAAAATAGGAGATAAAATGTATTTAATGCTAGAAAAAGAAACTGCAAAATTAGAAGATAGTTTAACAGCTATGATAAGAATAATGAAAGAAAATGAAGACATAGATAGATCTAATGAAATTAAAAGAATAGAAAACAAGCAAAGCAAGAAATTCAAAAAATAGAAGAAATAAAAAATAATAGAATAAGTGAATTAGAAAAAGAATTAGCCCAATTAAAATATTATATGAAATAAACAAAAAGAAAAACAATTAGCTAAAGAAAGAGAAAAGGAAGTTACATTAGAAACAGAAATAAATAAAATGAAACAAATATTAAATGAAAATGAGAATCTAGAAATAGAAGAAATAAATGAAATTAATGAATTAGAAGAAAGAAATTCAGAAGTAAGTGATATAAGTGAAACATATACAGAAATTTTAGAAAAATAGAACAAACAGACAAATTAAAAAATTTAGAAATAAATACAGGAGATATGCATAAACCAGGAACATCTAGAGTAAAAACTCCAGATAATAGTCCTAGACATAATCCTAGAAAATCGATACCAACTTATTATACAAGAAGTTATGAAAGTTCAGATAGAATAGACTCTATATGGAAAAGTAGATTAAATAAGAATTGGACACCTAACAAATAACAGAAACAAATAACTTTTTAGATTTAGATTGTGTATAGATATTAATAAAACAGTTTATTATGGAAAGGAAATTTAGCAAAACAATTAGTAGACAATAAAATAACAATAAAAGAAACCCCAGGATATATAGAAAGAACATTAATAGGAACAATAAAATTATGGCTAGATAATTTATCAGTAGAGAGTAAAACAGCACTTAGAAATGATAAAAACTTAGATGGATCAACAACAACATCTAATATAGAAATATTAGAAAAATACGAATTAGCTATAAGAAATGAATTTGGAAGTATGACTACAGATATAAAAGAACAAAACAAAGAAAAAATAATCAATAGACAGTTACTATCAAAATTAGCTATATGTAACATGTGTTATTTAGAAGAATATACATGTGCATTTAAAGAATTTTACTATAAAGCACAATATACGAAAGAAGAAGCTATAGAAATAAGAAAACACTACTTTATAAAATTACCAGAACTATTTAGTACAAATGTAATTAAAGATTGGAATAATGAAGAAATGACAGATACTTTAGGATCTAGAATAACGTATTTAAAACAATGGTTTATAAAATTATGCGAAGATCAAAGAGAAAAATTAAAAATGGAAAAAGTATTAATTAAAAATCTAAAATGTTGTACAAACAAAGTTGCACCCCAATTTGGATGCAATGATAAATATTATAGAAAACCTAGAAAAAATAAGAAATATAGAAAAACCCAAATAAATATAAATATAAAAATCCGAGAAAAAGAAATTATGTAAAAAACTATAAGGAAAAAGAACAATTTAAAAGAAAAAAGAAATTATCCGATTGTAATTGTTACAATTGTGGTAAGTTAGGACATTTAGCTAGAGATTGTAAGTTACCAAAAAATATGAAAAGAAAACAACTTACAGAAATAGTTATAAATAATGAAGATTATATGCAAATAGATTACATAGATTATGAGTTAAGCGATGATGATAGTATATATGAAATTTCAGATATAGAAATTGAAACTGATAATGAAAACTTAAGTATAGAATCAGATAATGAAGTATAGAATATAATGACTGAAACTGAAATAAAAATAATATCTAAGGAAGAATATCAAGATGAAGAATTTGAAGAACAAAAGATAATATTTGATAATAAAATATTTCAACAAATAAGAAATAAAGAATTAGATTTAAGTGTACAAAAAATATTAAAAATACCTATTATAAACAATTGGTTTAAAAGAAGTAATGAAGAATATTATGTAGTTAGTCAAAAAGAACATATTATTGATTGTAAATATACAAAAGGAAAAGCACAATACCTATACTAAATAAAAGGGTAATAAATCAAGAAATACAACAAATAAAAACTAAAACACCTATAAAATATGTACATTTAGGAGCAACAGAAATATTAATAAAAGCTTGTTTTAGAGAAGGAATAGATACACCAATAGAAATATATTTAGCAGATGATAGAATTATACATCCTATAGAAAAAAGCGTAATAAGTGCAATAAAAGGAAACCTAATATACCAAAAATTTAAATTTATAATAAGCGCAAACTATTAAATTGCATTAACAGATAAAAATATAGATAAATCATTAGTATTATATTGGAAGCTATCAGGAATAAAACTAGCACCTGGAAGTAAGATATTTACAGTAAGATGTAAAAACTTATATATCTTAACAACAAAACATAAAATAATAGCAGAAAATAAAATAAATAGGATTAAAATAGAAAATCCTTTTGAACAAGTAATTACAATAATAGATAAAAATGATTATAGTTACAAGGATATAGACTTAGAAGAAGATTTACAAATAGTAAAAGATAGAATCAATACTCCAAGTATATTAAGTAGAAGTACCTCATCAAGAGCAAGTACATCAAAAAGAAAATATGAATTAACAGAAATTAAAAATCATTATTATATAACAGGAATTATTATTGATAAAAAAAATAAAATATTAATAAATACAGGACAAGAAGATAATTATATAAATAGAAATTTAGTATTAAATGAAGAAATTATAAGAACAGAACAAGAATGCCCTGAATTACCTAGTGAAATAATGCTACAAGAAGAAATAGTAGAAAAAGAAATAATTATAGGAGGAATCTTATTAGTAATACCATTTAAAATAAATAAAGAAGAACAAAATATAACTCTAGGAATAAACTGGCTAGACCAATTTATACCATATAAAATTGAAGAAGAAAAGTTAATATTAACATGTCAAAATAAAAAGATAATAATACCAAGAACATAATGAAAGAATGAAAATATACATTCTTGCTAAGATAATTGTAGAAGGATATTACAATAGATATTATACACCTATGATAGATACAGGAGCAGAAGCAAACATATGTAAATATAATTGTTTACCTGAAGATAAATGGGAAAAGTTAAATACACCATTAGTAGTAACAGGATTTAATAATGAAAGTAGTTTAATAACTTACAAAGCAAAGAATATAAAAATACAGATATGGGATAAAATATTAACAATAGAAGAAATGTATAATTTTGAATTTAACACAAAAGATATGCTTTTAGGAATGCCATTTTTAAATAAGTTATACCCTCATATAATAACAAAAACACATTGGTGGTTTACTACACCTTGTGGATATAAAATAGGAGCTAAAAGAGTTAACAATAAACAAAGAAAAATAACGGAGTGGATAAAAGGAAATGAGAAAATAAATCAAAAATTGGAAAATATAAATACAAAAGAAATAAATAAACTTGAAATAATAATTTTTACGATAGATATGAAAATGAAAAAATAGAACATCATTGTAGATATTATTCAGGATCATATACTGAACCACAAATTAAATGGGAAATTAATAGAAAAGAGTTATTAGCATTATATAAATGTTTATTAGCTTTCGAACCATATATAGTTTATAATAAATTTATTGTAAGAACAGATAACACTCAAGTAAAATGGTGGATTACAAGAAAATTAGACGATTCAGTTACAACAAAAGAAATACGACGATTGGTATTAAATATATTAAATTTTACAATTGAAGTAATTACAACTGACAAGAATATGATTGCAGATGACCTATCAAGACAAAGGTACCCAAACTGAGCAAGATATAATGGAAGAAATACTCAAATCTATTACTACACTTTGTAATAAAGTGGATAGTATGGATATTGAAATACAAAAGCTAAAGACTAATGAAGTTAATCTGAAGTCTAAAGCTAAAGATAGTAGTCAGCAGCACGACTATAAACATGCGGAGCTATGTCGATCGGAAGACAATAAAATTCCAGAGCTAGAAGGAGACGTTGGGAAACTCCATAAAACCCATAATAATGTTTGTTTAAATACAGCTGCAGGTACAAGTAGACGAGTTAATGAAAAAGCCAAAAATATAAACTTGAACCAATTATTTGTTAAACCATTTATCCAAAATACTCAAAGACAAATACCTACAGAACCACAAACCTCTACCTATGCAGTCAGTATACAAAGTGACAAGAAAAAATACAATTATATTACCCAATTATACATTGAAAACATATATAGAATTCAAACCCTTTTGAATCTAAATTCCAGATCTACACAAACCAAAAATACCAATGAAGACTACATAACCCAAAAGTTACAAGGCTACAATAGACTTATTGCACAACCAAAAACTAGTGCAAATTTAGTTAAAACATGTTATAGCTATGGACTACTAAGTACCGTATATACCTATGATGGCGAAGAATTAAGTGGAATACCAGAATTATACAAAGCATTCGTCATATACAAAAGAGTTACTAAAGGCAATTTATTTTATATAAAGTTTTATACAGCACCAGCGGAAATATTATATGAAGAAATTAAGGCACCTATCCAAGTTATAAAAATGGGTTTAACTAAAGATATGATAATACCAGAAGATATTGAAAGGCAAGCTGAAATATCAAAGATAGAAATACCAAATTTTTATGCAAATAAAAGAATAATTGGTATATCAACAATTATACAAGAACTAGCTAACAATTATTTAAACGGCAATGCTATTTGGAGCTATTATGCAAGAGATCAAGTTATGATATACTCCAATTGTCGAGAATTAAGAAAATCAGATATGGATGAAGTTCAGCGATGGATTTTATCTTTATTAAAACCTGAAGAACAACCTACTACAAGAGCTTTGAAGAAACAATTTATCTCAGATGATTTATTGACTAGATATTGCAAGTTAATTGGACACAAATACCCTGATCATCAGTGTTCAAAATGTAACGGCGAAGATAATATCATCCCTTCTGTTGATTTAGAGTGAAATGCAGAAGAAGACAATGAAGATATAATCGAGATAGAAAGATTCGAGATAATGTAAAGATAGTCAAAAGTTATGTAAAGTATGTCGGCCATATAGGCCATTATTGTAAAGTTGTTTGTTTTATTATACAAAGAGTCAAAAGTAGTGTCGGCCATATGTAATAGTAAAGGCCACTAGTATAAAGTAAAGTATTTTAACGTTTTGTGTCGGCCAAATAATTTTGGGCCAAGTGTAAAGTAAGTGTCGGCCACTATATTAGGCCAATAATGTAAGGATTGGTTATATATAGAGGCTTCAGTCCTCAGAAATAAACATCAGAAAAGATATCAGCATTCCCACACATCTCTCTCTTCTCTCTAATCCGCTTCCCCCCAAAATTGGTATCAGAGCTAAGTAGATAAAAAGAGCTAAGTAGATAAAAAGAGCTAAGTATCAAACGAGCTAAAGCTATATAAAATCAGCTATGGAAAACAAAACATCTAACAACAACAAAGAAGAACAGGTATGTTTAATTTTGCTTATGAGTAGCTAAATTAAGTTATTCCTGCTAATCTCTTTTAGATTATAAGTGTTTATTATGCTTATAATAATGTTATAATAGTCATCTCTTAGAAGGTTTGCTATGGTAATATCCTGCAAGTAAGTAAGCCCAGACTATGCCGTCCTAAGGTGGAAACCGGTAGGCGAGGGATGCCGTTAAGGGGAGTACACAGTGTTGAGGCGCTGTTAGGGTAACTGATTAAAGGAGAAAAGCCATAGTAATGACTAGATGAGATGAATATTATGCTGTTATTAAAGTCTAATAACTACATATAAACTGTGAAGAGATTAAAAAGGAATAATGTTTTAGTGAAAATAAAACCAAGATTTAATATAACTATGCCTACATATTTGTTAGATAGAGATAATGAATATATGATTTTATTGTTTTATATATTGATTGGTCTTAATGCTGATATACGAAAAGAAATATATGATAGATTATTAATGTATGAAATAATTGAAGAAACAACCATAGGTTGGTCTGAGCAATTTATAGGTGACGATGACTTAGAATATTTATTTTCTAACAATTCATCAATATGTATTTTAAATTCATTTAGATCATCAAAATTATATTTTAATGGTTTTTGAGTTATTATACTATTTTCATCTATTAACGTATTTAAAACAATGGTTTATAAAATTATGCGAAGATCAAAGAGAAAAATTAAAAATGGAAAAAGTATTAATTAAAAATCTAAAATGTTGTACAAACAAAGTTGCACCCCAATTTGGATGCAATGATAAATATTATAGAAAACCTAGAAAAAATAAGAAATATAGAAAAACCCCAAATAAATATAAATATAAAAATCCGAGAAAAAGAAATTATGTAAAAAACTATAAGGAAAAAGAACAATTTAAAAGAAAAAAGAAATTATCCGATTGTAATTGTTACAATTGTGGTAAGTTAGGACATTTAGCTAGAGATTGTAAGTTACCAAAAAATATGAAAAGAAAACAACTTACAGAAATAGTTATAAATAATAAAGATTATATGCAAATAGATTACATAGATTATGAGTTAAGCGATGATGATAGTATATATGAAATTTCAGATATAGAAATTGAAACTGATAATGAAAACTTAAGTATAGAATCAGATAATGAAGGTATAGAATATAATGACTGAAACTGAAATAAAAATAATATCTAAGGAAGAATATCAAGATGAAGAATTTGAAGAACAAAAGATAATATTTGATAATAAAATATTTCAACAAATAAGAAATAAAGAATTAGATTTAAGTGTACAAAAAATATTAAAAATACCTATTATAAACAATTGGTTTAAAAGAAGTAATGAAGAATATTATGTAGTTAGTCAAAAAGAACATATTATTGATTGTAAATATACAAAAGGAAAAGCACAAATACCTATACAAAATAAAAAGATAATAATACCAAGAACATAATGAAAGAATGAAAATATACATTCTTGCTAAGATAATTGTAGAAGGATATTACAATAGATATTATACACCTATGATAGATACAGGAGCAAAAGCAAACATATGTAAATATAATTGTTTACCTGAAGATAAATGGGAAAAGTTAAATACACCATTAGTAGTAACAGGATTTAATAATGAAAGTAGTTTAATAACTTACAAAGCAAAGAATATAAAAATACAGATATGGGATAAAATATTAACAATAGAAGAAATGTATAATTTTGAATTTAACACAAAAGATATGCTTTTAGGAATGCCATTTTTAAATAAGTTATACCCTCATATAATAACAAAAACACATTGGGTTAAGTGAGGTTTAAAATGATCTAAATAAGTCCAAAAATGATTCCCAAAGTTCCCAAAAGACCCCCACACCATTTGGAGCCTTTTTCAACTTGAAATTTGACTTAAAAACGTCGCGGCCAAATCAGTGACTTGGCTGCTCGTCGCGGAGCATGCTCCAGATTTTACCTCTCAACATTTTAAGGCAGTGAACCTCATGCTACAGGCGCGTCACGAGGTGGACTTCAAAATCCTGCCCGTGTGTGCTGCCTTGGCCAACATCTTGACCCATGTTTTGGTCCTCCTTGGGGGCCCTTAGGGTGGTCCCTGAGGAGTCGTACTCGGGCATTTTGATACTTGGTACATCCCTCTATGAATAGGAACCATTGACACTAAATTTCACTATCAAACAATCCCCCAAAATATCACTACAAAATACTACGAAACACTAGTTCAACTTCGACTAGTTTTCGGACGCTTTGGGCGTTTGTCTTCCAAACGCTCCCAAACTTTACGAACTGACTTCTAATGCCAAAATATACTATTTTAATACGTTATTACTCATGAAATACATGTGAAGCTCTAGTTTGAATTATTTCATTTTTTAGGGTGTAACAATACTCCCCCACTTGGGAACATTCGTCCTCGAATAACACTTAAATACTTTTAAAGGCATAAAGGACTCAAATTCCAGCATATAACACATTACATAAAGTTAAAGACATTCATACTAAATGCACAAACTCATAAGGAGCACCAACTTTACATCATTTAGCAATTAAGCAACATAAGCAAGTTGCAACAAGTTCCACTATTCAAACCACATACTCATTTCATCATTTATGGAGGAACTACCTTTTCCTACATTAGTCATGCTCTAACACATAATTTCTACACACATTTACACCATCATTCATGAAAAATCAATTAACTGAAATTTTGAAATTCCTTACAGTGAACACTACTCCTTTACAGTAAAATATGCTCAAAATTCAAGAATTCACTTTCAAGCAATTATAACATGAAGACATGACAACGTAAAAGACAAGACCATATAAACTCATATCATAACATAAACATAACAACCAAAAGGAATTATGACTTACCGGCGCCTTCACTCCGGATTAGTCGCTTCCTTAGCTCTGAGAGCATAGAAACGATTCCTCTTTGAAACATTGGGATCCGGACCATCATGAGGAGCTTGGTTGATCTCTTTCCCTTTTCCCACAAGGGTAGGTCAATCTATCATATTATGGACCTTATTACCACATCCAAAGAAACCATCCGTGCCGGCAAGACACCTACCCAAGTGTTGCTTCCCACAACTAGTACACCTAGGCCTCTCATACTCCCTCTATCTTTGTTTCCCATGGAAGAGTCTTGGTTAAAGAATTTCTTCTTAGGCTTAGGTTGACTTGACTCCTCCGATCTAGGCCTGTTTCCATCCCTATTCATCTCCCTAAGGTTGGAATCTTTGATTTATTGGCCATACACCATGAGCCTAGAGAAATCCATATCATTATGGAGCATAGCCGTACGACATTATTTTTCAACCATAATAGACACCCCCATGACGAATTTACTCATCCTAGCCCTAGAGTTGGCTACCACGGTTTGGGCATATTTAGAGCGTTGGGTGAACTTGAGATAATACTCCTCAACCCCCCCCCCCCTTGACGAAGGTTCATGAATTCCACTAACTTTCTCTCCCTCAACTCTATGGGAAAGAATCTATCAAGAAAGGACGTTTTGAACACCTCCCAATCTACCGGGCCTTCCCTTACGGGCCTCTCATCTCTCCATTGTTCAAACTACACTTGTGCCACATCTTCTAGTTAATAAGCGGCTAATTCCGATTTCTCTCTAGGAGTCACACCCATAGCATCCACAACATTGAATTCCTCATCTATAAAGTCTTGTGGATCTTCATCAACCTTAGTTCCATGAAATCCCGGATTCTAGAAGCGAAAGTACTAACATTAGGTTGAGGTCCAACTCCTTGGTTAGATTGGTCAACCACATGATTAGTGACGACAAAGCTTGAGTCATCATGAGTTGAGTAAAATCTCTAAGAGCAACCCTCATCTCTGCATTAGTCATATCCTCTTCAACATAGGGAGCTTGAGGACCTTGTGGCATTGGAGGCATTGGGGGCACTTGAGGACCTTGAGGTTTCGGAAGGGGAACCTCTTCATTCACCTCCTCTTTGTCAACTATAGGAGCTTGCTCATTACGGAGAGGAACTCTCTCATTTGCTATTTCTCCCTCCTACCTTCTAGCGGGTGTCCTCCTCGTATTCATGTCTTATAAACACAAGAGAAGAGGTTGAGAAAAAGGAACTTACAGAACTCAACTCTAAGGCACGACACTAGAGAAATGAAGAAAAGTGAAACTTCTATAGTCCTATAGCCTCTCGTCCATGGATGTGTCGCCACTCACACCGATGAACAAGACTCTACTAGAAGTGGCTTGTGAGACTTTGGACCCTAAACTATTTCCTAAAACCTTAGGCTATGATACCAGTTTGTTACGACCCGAGAGTACACCCTAGAGTTAGGTCAACCCTGAGATCGAAACAAGGCGTGCTCAACCTTTCAAAGGTCTTACACAAGCCTCTTAGCTATCATTCATTACATAAGAAATTAAGAGTAGTGCATAAATTTAAAATTTTCACGATAAGTAATAATAAGAAAAACCTCTTTTATAAATACTAAGGATAGTCTCGTCGTCACAATCCAACTTAAGACACGAAATAAATATCTTACGGACACGGCCCTTTGCATTGAAAGAAAATGCATAATAAGTGTTGAAGAAGAAATAAAGAAATAAAGACTATGCCCTCGAATATATGAGGACATACTTAGTCTTGAGAGAGTCTATTCCTAAACTTGACTTCGAAACATCCACTTGCTTCAAACTTATACTTTTAGAGTATAGAAAAGTATGCGGTTAGTACAAGACATTGTACTAAGTATGGCATATGCAAAAACATGCAAAAAGGGACAATTTAGTTGAAACATACAAGTCATGCTATTTTGATAAAAATCTTTCATGACTTAAGGTACAAGACATCATTTGAAACCATCATTTACCACATAAGGCAAAATATTCAGTTTTCTCAACAAAAAAGCATACTTACAGTGAACCCAAAATTACACATGAACTACTCCTGTCCTAAGTTGTCCAAAGGCTCCCCTAAGTAAGACATAAGGAGATCGCCCATACAACCTCCTCAATATCTACTCAAGATATCCTTAAGACTACTAGGGATAGGCTTACTTCATTCCATTTACAAATCAACACTCCATACTAAAGACACTACAGAAACATACTTGCATTTAAGAACTTCACATAAGTACCCCTCTCAAGTGGACTTACAAGTGACACAAAGTGCAATGTGAGAGTAGCATCCCATACTACTACCCCCACTATGTGCTCACTGAGGATTCCATGAGATTAGATACAATACATTCATCATTCATAAGTTTAATCATACAAGACATAACTTTAACATGCTTTCTTAACGTTAGACATAAAGTCACATTACTTTCATTTACATCATATCATGACCCATTCATACATTACATATAAGGACACACCAATACTCCCTCCAAATTTCTACTTGTGCAATAGACAGGTAATGTCACATTCCACCACCTACCGTAAGTAGTTGTCACATCCGGGTTTACCCCCTAGACGTAACCGGCGTCGTCGTCCTCTTTGAGGACTAAGACAAGCCTCTTAGCCTCGTCATAGCATTCATTGATTAAAAATGTGAAGGAATTTAAAACTTTTTATCTATAACTACTCGGAGGTTTACATAGACCTCTACATACACATAATCGTATTTATATCAAGTATACATAGACTTGTTCATATACGAAGATTACATAGTCTTCTACTTTTATTTCACCCATTTCTATAGTAAAGAAATAATAGTCATAAAAGTGGTGTCATCTCATAAACCATCTATCAAAGACAATAAATCTTGGGCATAGTCCTACATCATTAAAGGAAGCCACATATAGGCTATATACAACATCGTCTCAAATGAGTAAATGAGTCAAAACAGGACTATAGTAACTAAGTAACATAGGAGTAAGATGTCGACAACGCCCTCGGGAGAATGAGGACCTACCACTTAGATGGTAAGAGATCCAAGTCTTCCTTTCCAGCAATTCGAAGCAAGTTCAACGACCCGAACCTAAAATGTTTGGGAATAAGGGAAAGAAATGGGGTTAGTACTCCACATGTACTAAATATGGAACCACATATACACTTACCAATCAAATATACGTAGAAAAGGACATTTAAGAAAAATCATTATAAAACAGGTATACTAGTGAAGCATAGCAAAGCAAAGCATGCTAACTATACCCTTCATAAAGTCACAAGTGAAATGATCAAGTAAATTCCCATGACTCTTACTTAATCAAGTAACCTATCAAGACTACAATTAGCAATTAACCTTACCTAACATACTCTCCCATTTCATGAAAACATTCTTCTTCAACCAAAAGCAACAACCTTATACTCATAAGCATCTTATTCAATGAACAAAGTCATTTACATTATATCACTACTTTACATACATAATATTGACCTCTCAAAGCTCCTATCAAGGCAAACTAGTGCAAGGCGTAGGTAGAGTCCCATACCCCTACCTAAGCTATAGCCAAACCCTTCAAGTTACTTCGATTAGTCTATATCTTTGTTCATTCATTTTAGTTTTGGAAAACCTAGCCTTAACTGACATAGACCACATGAGATAATGTGAAATCCGGTGTCATGAAACCTTACACCGAATGAAGGTGGTCTACCGGCCAAGGTAGAACCTAATATAAACGTAGCTATCTAGGTGGATCCACTAGCTAGTATCCTATGGTGGCAACATAGTTGATGGAGCTTGGGGAAAAGAACCTTGGACATATCAACTCTACACCCTACTTGGGTCATGAGGCTATCCACCCCGTGAGGACCGTAGTGAACCCTACCTTTCCTTATATAAGAAAGTGTCACTCCCTCACATACAAGCTCACTTGGTGCTAAGCTAGGTCCCTTTTTATTGAAAAGCCTTTACTCTTATCATAATCATAAATATATATACACATATATATATCATAGGGCCTATCTCTCATATACATTTGTTTATCAAAGCTCAATAAGAACTGTATGAGAAATGTTCCTTTCATTAACAACTCAAATAGGTGAAGTTAGCCCATGCACATCTCATCACAATAGGGCACATCTTTACATAACAACTTCCCTATATCATGTACTCCTAGGCAACCTCACAACAAACCTAAGCATTTCAATTCAATCATCATACCAACCTATCACCTTAAGCAAGGTATACTTCAACACAACCTTATCACTTGATGACAAATAATTAACAATTTGAAGTAAGGATTAGGATAATCAAGACTTACCAATACTTCTCCATAGTTCACCAATAAGGGCCTTACCATCAACCCATAGATCAACCCAATTCGAGTCATCATACAAATGTAATTCAATATCCAACATAAGAACTAATTTAAGAGAAGCACTATACCATAATGCAATACTAAATCAAAGTTTGGTAGCATGATATCAAAGTCTATCTTCTTACCCTATTTTCAATTCTCAAGAAATAGGCATGAAGAACTTCAATTCACCACAATAGATTCAGGATCGATGCAATAACAATCATTTAAGATGATTTAAATAATAATTAGATCAATTACTTCAATCCAACCCAAATTCATATCAATCCCAATACCTAGGGTTAAGGGTTAGGGTCGTCAACCACAATCTAGACCAAACTACATCAATTCATCATAATCAAGTTACAATACATGAAAATCTATTCATTATAACCCAAAGAATACATAAACAACTCAATTCATATAATCAAATTCGAAATTGGATGAAACCCATATGAAACTCAACTTTTGGAAAACCTTTGAAGTAGCCCTTTGAGGAAAGAATCTCAAAGGTGAATTAGATCTCATACCTTAAGGTTTGATGATGTTTTGATGGTAATTTCGTACTAAACCAGCCCACAAAGAACCTCCCAAGCTATCCTCCAATGGAGTGTTCTAATAGAGAGAGAAAGTAGAGAGAAGGAAGAGAGTTTGTTTAGAGAATTATGATTAGGCTAATGAGGGTTGGGGTATTTATAGTGGGGCTTAAGTCACTTAATTTAATCTTCCCTTAATCCTTTATTTACCCCTAAGACACTTAATACAAATATTAACCTAAAACCTAAGTTCTGAAAACATCAGAGGCCCTCCACGACGAATCCCCGTCGACGGGCCATCGTGGGCGTGACGGATTGGCCTCCCTCCGTCCTGCACGTCCGTCACATTGGTCAGAGACTTTGCAGGCGAGGGTTTCTTCCCAGAAACTAAGGCTGGAACGACGGTGGCCTCGACGCCCCGTCATGGGATTCGTCAAGGCACACTACGTCTAGGGTCCTCCTCGAGGGCCTTGGTTGGTCCTCGGGGAGTCGTACCCTGACGTTTCCAACATGAAACCATCCCTCACTATGTGTTAAACCTATTGTTACCAACTTTTACTCCATTCCGACACTTTAACTTGGCCAAACTACAAGGGACACTCTATCCCTTTCATGAACCAACTTCTCGGACGTTATGGACGTTTTGGTTCCAAAACACTTCAACGACTCCATCTACGCCTAATTTGGCCTTGAACAATGGTTTAGAACTTAAGGAGCGTGTTTAAGTCTTACCACATGACTTTGGGATTTTGAAATGTTACATTATCCCCCCCTTAGGAACATTCGTCCCCGAATGACACTAAACACTCTTTAAATGAGGGAATAGACTCAAGACTAGCAGCTCAACCAATTCACCATATTCAATTAACATGAATCATATCATTTCAATAAAACACTTCAAAACATCAATTTATCATACATAATCTCAAAGTTTCCTCATGAGATAATTTCTACTCACAACACACATGAGCTCAATCATTTGATACACAAGTCGACAAAGTTCATCTTATCAATATGCTTAATATAACATCCACAAGGATTCACTATATCACAATACACGACTTGACTCAAATATGCAAGAAGAAAAACAAATTTCAAATTTATTTAAGGTCACCTTACAGTGCCTTCATTGCGAAGTCTCAAAAACTAAGATTTTTGAAGAAACTTCACCAAAACATCAAGGATACACAATGTCTATCATATTTATATCATTAGAGAGAATGACTAACCTTAATCATAAAAAAGATGAGGATAACGGGTTTTCATGTCGGCCTCAGCCTCCCATGTTGCACCCTCAACTAGGTGGTTCTTCCATAACACTTTTACGGAAACCACCTCTTTGTTCCTCAACCTTTTCCTTGCCTATCAAGGATTTGAACCGGAGCTTCCTCATAAGAGAGGTTATCCTTAACTCCAAGGCCTTCAATAGGAAGAATAGACTCGGGATCCCTGACACACTTCTTCAACATAGAGACATGGAAAACCGGATGAACCGAAGCTAAATCGTTAGATAGTTTTAAGCGATAAACAACTTTACCAACTTTTTCCAAAATCTCATAGGGACCCACATACCAAGGACTCAACTTCCCTTTCTTGCCAAATCTTACCACTCCCTTCATAGGTGAAATTTTCAAATACACCTTGTCACCCTCTTCAAACTCCAAATCTCTTCTCCTATTATCGGCATAGGACTTTTGTCGACTATAGGCTGTTTGCAACCTATTTCTTATGATATGCACATTCTCCAATGTCTTATAAATCAAGTCGGTACCAAAGATCGATGATTCACCAACTTCAAACTATCCTATAGGAGACCTACACCTCATACAATACAAGGCTTCATAGGGAGCCATGGAGATGGACGAATGAAAACTATTATTATATGCAAACTCCACCAACGGCAAATGCTTATCCCAAATTACTTTAAAATCAATAATGCAAGCTCTAAGCATATCTTCAAGAGCTTGAATTGTGCGTTCCGCTTGACCATCCGTTTGAGGATGGAAGGCGGTACTCAATTTCACTTTAGTACCCAAACCTTTTTGAAAGGACTTTCAAAATCTAGATGTGAATTATGCACCCCGATCCGAAATGATGGATAACGGAATACCATGGCGACACACAATCTCATCTATGAAGATCTTCGCATAATCCTCCACCGAATACGTGGATTTGACGGGAATAAAATGAGCGGACTTAGTCAATCTATCAACAATCACCCATATAGAATCATATGACTTTTGAGTCCAAGGCAATCCTACCACAAAGTCCATATTAATGTCTTCCCGCTTCCAAGTAGGAATTTGGATCTCTTGTAGTAAGCCACCCGACTTTTGATGTTCGCCTTCACTTGTTGGCAATTTGTACACTTAGCAACAAATTCCGCTATGTCCTTCTTCAAACCTTCCCACCAATATATTTCTCGAAGGTCATGATACATCTTAGTAGAACCCGGATGGATGGAATAGTGGGATCCATGGGCTTCTTCAAGGATCTGATCCCTCAATCCATCAATATCAGGAACACATAACCTCCCTTGGTACCTCAACACACCATCTCCTCCTAAGGAGAAAGACTCATTCATCTTGCCAAGAACAGATTCCTTCAACTCCATCAATAGTTGATCAAGGTGTTGTTTGGACTTCACCTCAACCACCAATGATGATTCAGAGCTATGATGAACCGTGGCACCTCCATTTAGAGAACTCTCCAATCGCACACCTAATCTAGCCAAATCATGAACATCCTTCACTAGATCTTTCTTGTCTCCATATATATGAGACACACTACCCATTGTCATACGGCTTAGAGCATCCGCCACTACATTGGCCTTGCCGCGATGATATAGGACACTCATATCATAATCTTTCAACAATTCTAACCACCTTCTTTGTCGGAGATTTAACTCTTTTTGAGTAAACACATATTGAAGACTCTTATGATCGGTCAAACCTCTACATGAACACCATACAAGTAATGTCTCCATATTTTCAAAGCGAACACCACGGCCGCTAACTCAAGGTCATAGGTAGGGTAGTTTCTCTCATGCACCTTAAGTTGCCGTGAAGCATAGGCAATCACCTTATCATTTTGCATAAGCACACACCCCAAACCTATGCGGGATGCATCACAATACACCACGAACCCTTTAGAACCTTCCGGTAACGTTAACACCGGAGCGAAAGTAAGCCTATCATTCAATAATTGGAAACTCTTCTCGCAGGACTCCGACCACTCAAACATTTTACCTTTTTGAGTTAATGAAGTCAATGGAGATGCAATGGATGAAAAACCTTCCACAAACCTTCGATAATAGCCTGCTAGACCCAAGAAGCTCCTAATGTCAATTGGGGTCATGGGTCTAGGCTAGTTTCTTACCGCATCAGTTTTCCTTGGGTCTACCTCAACTCCATCACTAGAGATGATGTGCCCAAGAAACGCGACCGACCTCAACCAAAACTCACACTTGCTATACTTGGCGAACAATTTATGCTCTTTAAGGGTTTGCAATACTACCCTTAGATGACCCATGTGATCAACCTCATTCTTCGAATACACCAAGATATCATCGATAAATACAATAACGAATGCATCAAGGTAACTTCAAACACTTTATTCATTAGGTCCATAAATGCCGTCGGAGCATTTGTGAGACCAAAGTACATAACCACGAACTCATAATGCCCATACCGAGTCCAAAAGGCCGTCTTTGGAATATCTTCATTTCTCACCCTAAGCTGGTGATACCCTGACCTCAAGTCAATTTTCGAGAAGTAACTCGCCCCTTGGAGTTGATCAAATAAATCATCAATCCGAGGAAGAGGATACTTGTTCTTGACAGTAACCTTGTTGAGATGGCGGTAGTCAATACACATTCTCAAGGACCCATCCTTCTTTTTCACGAACAAAATTGGAGCACCCCATGGAGAAATGCTAGCCTTATAAAGCCCTTGTCTAGCGAATCTTTAAGTGGCGCCTTCAACTCCTTTAACTCGGCTGGAGCCATTCTATAAGGAGGAATAGAAATGGGGTTTGTTTCCGGTAGCAAATTAATACCGAAAATAATTTCCCGTTCGGGAGGAATGCCGGGAAGGTCATCAGGAAAGACCTTCGTAAATTCACTCACCACGGGGACCGACTCAATAGGAGGAACTTCGGAATCGACTTCTTGGACTCTCACAAAATGATAAAGACACCCCTTTGAGATCATTTTACACGCTTTTATACATGGTATGAAACGACCTCTTGGAAGAGAGTTTCCACCCTTCCACTCAAAAACGGGTTCATTTGGGAAACTAAACCTCACAACTCTAGTTCTACAATCAATAAAAGCGAAGCTAGCATGTAACCAGTCCATACCCAAAATAACATCAAAATCAAGCATGTCTAGTTTAACTAGATCTACATGACAAACTCTATGGGGCATAGAAATAGGACAATTTCAATAGACTCTTTTTTCTACAACCGACTCACCCACCGGAGTAGACACCAGAATAGGTTCATGCAAAACATCGGTAAAGTACCGAACTTCTTAGCTACTAAGGGATTAACGAAAGACAAAGTAGAACCCGGATCAAGCAAAGCATACACATCAATAGCAAAGATTTGTAACATACCGGTCACCACATCGGGAGAGGCCTCTTGGTCAAATCTCGAACGAAGAGCATAAAAGCGGTTCTTTTTTGGAACATCATTAGAAACACTTGGCTGACCACCTATCTCTTTCCCTTTAGCATTTGGACAATCCCGCACTTTGTGACCAATCTTTCCACAACCAAAGCACTTGTCCGAACCTAGGATGCAAACACCTAAATGCTTCTTCCCACATTCCGTGCAAGGTGGATTCTGATTAGACAAACTCCCACTTTTCCCTTTTTGGACTCTTGGCCTAGGGACCTTCCCATCCCTAACCTTGGGAAATTTGGATGGAACTTGATTTGAGAACCTTTTCTTGAATCTAGGCTTGTCTTGAATTCCAAACCTATCTTTAGTAATTCCACTCTCGGAAGACCTTGCCCTTCTTGAATCCTTATCCTTCCTTTTTGCTCTAGCCTCCTCAACTCTTTTTACATGCACCATGAGACGACCAATATTCATGTTATCATGTAGCATAGCTGATTGACATTCCTCTTGCAAGTCATCCGACACACCTGTCACGAATCGACTCATCTCGTCTCTAGGATCGGAGACCAAGGAAGGAGCATATTTGGCCAATTGAATGAACTTCAAAGACTACTCATGAACACTCATTACTCCTTGGTGAAGCTTGATGAATTCCACCACCTTAGTTTCTCTCATCTCCCTAGGGAAGAACCGATCAAGGAAATCCCTTTTGAACAAGTCCCAAGTCACCGGCCCACTTTGAAGTGGCCTATTGTCTTTCCATTGCACATGCCATGTCTGAGCCACATCCTTGAGTTGGTATGAGGCCAACTCGGCATTCTCACAAGAAGACAACCCCATAGCACACAAAATCTTATAAACCTCATCAATGAATTCTTGAGGGTCTTCATCAACCTTAGACCCATAGAATATAGGAGGATTCATTCGGGTGAAGTCCCTAAGTCGGGAAGCCATAGTTTGCTCATGAACTCTAGGTGCCATATCTCTATTAGCTTGGGCACTCATGTCTTGGGCTTGCACCGTTGTGGCTTGAGCTTGAGTAGTCATGGCTTGTGCCATTTAAGCAAGAATAGCCCTCATCTGAGCCTCTGTCATAGGTGGAGGGTCAACGGGAGCGTCATCATCATTAGCAATCTCTTCAAGAGGAGGATTTGGATCATCACGGGGAGGGATTCCCGCAGCAGCAATATCCTCCTCGAGTCTTCTGGATGCATTCCTTTTAGTATTCATCTCCTATAACAAAAACACAAGGTTTAGGTGAAAGCATATACGACGTACATTCTAGAGTCACGATATGGACTTCCAACAGTGAGAATGATTCCTAAGCATCAAATAAGTTCCTATTCATAAGTGTGACGCACTTCACAATTATGAATACAAACATATATAACGTGGTTGACAGAGATGTTAACATCAAGGATATTCAACCTCATGCTCTGATACCATATTTGTCACATCCGGGTTTACACCCTAGACGTAACCGGCGTCGTCGTCCTCTTTGAGGACTAAGACAAGCCTCTTAGCCTCGTCATAGCATTCATTGATTAAAAATGTGAAGGAATTTAAAACTTTTTATCTATAACTACTCGAAGGTTTACATAGACCTCTACATACACATAATCGTATTTATATCAAGTATACATAGACTTGTTCATATACGAAGATTACATAGTCTTCTACTTGTATTTCACCCATTAATATATTAAAGAAATAATAGTCATAAAAGTCGTCTCATCTCATAAACCATCTATCAAAGACAATAAATCTTGGGCAGAGCCCTACATCATTAAAGGAAGCCACGTATAGGCTATATACAACATCGTCTCAAATGAGTAAATGAGTCAAAACAGGACTATAGTAACTAAGTAACATAGGAGTAAGATGTCGGCAATGCCCTCGGGAGAATGATGACCTACCACTTGGATGGTAAGAGATCCAAGTCTTTCTTTCCAGCAATTCGAAGCAAGTTCAACTACTTGAACCTAAAATGTTTGGGAAAAAAGGAAAGAAATGGGGTTAGTACTCCACATGTACTAAGTATGGAACCACATATACACTTACCAATCAAATATACGTAGAAAAGGACATTTAAGAAAAATCATTATAAAACATGTATAGGAGTGAAGCATAGCAAAGCAAAGCATACTAACTATACCCTTCATAAAGTCACAAGTGCAATGATCAAGTAAATTCCCATGACTCTTACTTAATCAAGTAACCTATCAAGACTACAATTAGAAATTAACCTTACCTAACATACTCTCCCATTTCATGAAAACATTCTTCTTCAACCAAAAGCAACAACCTTATACTCATAAGCATGTTATTCAATGAACAAAGTTATTTAATTATATCACTACTTTACATACATAATATTGACCTCTCAAAGCTCCTATCAAGGCAAACTAGTGCAAGGCATAGGTAGAGTCCCATACCCCTACCTAAGCTATAGCCAAACCCTTCAAGTTACTTCGATTAGTCTATATCTTTGTTCATTCATTTTAGTTTAGGGAAACCTTGCCTTAACCGACATAGACCACATGAGGTAATGTGGAAGTCGGAGTCATGAAACCTTACACCGATGGAAGGTGGTCTACCGGCCAAGGTAGAACCTAACGTAAACGTAGCTATCTAGGTGGATCCACTAGCTAGTATCCTATGGTGGCAACATAGTTGATGGATCTTGGGGAAAAGAACCTTGGACATATAAAATCTACACCCTACTTGGGTCATGAGGCTATCCACCCCGTGAGGACCGTAGTGAACCCTACCTTTCCTTATATAAGAAAGTGTCACTCTCTCACATACAAGCTCACTCGGTGCTAAGCTAGGTCCCTTATTATTGAAAAGTCTTTACTCTTATCATAATCATAAATATATATATATACATATACATATCATAGGGCCTATCCCTCATACATTCGTTTATCAAATCTCATTAACAATTGTATGACAAATGGTCCTCTCATTAACAACTCAAATAGGTGAAGTTAGCCCATGCACATCTCATCACAATAGGGCACATCTTTACATAACAACTTCCCTATATCATGTACTCCTAGGCAACCTCACAACAAACCTAAGCATTTCAATTCAATCATCATACAAACCTATCACCTTAAGCAAGGTATACTTCAACACAACCTTATCACTTGATGACAAATAATTCACATTTTGAAGTAAGGATTAGGATAATCAAGAATTACCAATACTTCTCCATAGTTCACAAATAAGGGCCTTACCATCAACCCATAGATTAACCAAATTCGGGTCATCATCCCAATGTAATTCAATAGCTAACATAAGAACTAATTTAAGAGAAGCACTATACCACAATGCAATACTAAATCAAAGCTTGGTAGCATGATATCAAAGTCTATCTTCTTACCCTAGATTCAATACTCAAGAAATAGGCATGAAGAACTTCAATTCACTACAATAGATTCATGATTGATGCAATAACAATCATTTGTGATGATTTAAATAATAATTAGATCAATTACTTCAATCCAACCCAAATTCATATCAATCCCAATACCTAAGGTTAAGGGTTAGGGTCATCACCCACAATCTAGACCAAACCACATCAATTCATCATAATCAAGTTATAATACATGATAATCTATTCATTATAACCCAAACAATACATAAAAAACTCAATTCATATAATCAAATTCGAAATTGGATGAAACCCATATGAAATTCAACTTTTGGAAAACCTTTGAAGGAGCCCTTTGAGGAAAGAATCTCAAAGGTGAATTAGATCCCATACCTTAAGGTTTGATGACGTTTTGATGGTGATTTTGTGCTAAACCAGCCCACAAAGATCCTCCAAAGCTATCCTCCAATGGAGTCTTCTAATAGAGAGAGAAAGTAGAGAGAAAGAAGATAGTTTGTTTAGAGAATTATGATTAGGCTAATGAGGGTTGGGGTATTTATAGTGGGGCTTAAGTCACTTAATTTAATCTTCCCTTAATACCCTAATTACCCCTAAGACACTTAATAAAAATATTAACCTAAAACCTAAGTTCTGAAAACATCACAGGCCCTCCACGACGAATCCCCATGGACGGGCCGTCGTGGGATTGACGGATTGGCCTCCCTCCGTCCTGCACGTCCGTCACATTGGTCAAAGACTGTGCAGGCCAGGGTTTCTTCCTAGAAACTAAGGCTGGCACGACGGTGGCCTCTACGCCTCGTCGTACCCATGATGCCCCGTCATGGGATCCGTCGAGGCACACTGCCTCTAGGGTCCTTCTCGAGGGCCCTTGGTTGGTCCTCGGGGAGTCGTACCCTAAGTTTTCCAACATGAAACCATCCCGCACTATGTGTTACACCTATTGTTACCAACTTTTACTCCATTCCGACTCTTTAACTTGGCCAAACTACAAGGGACACTCTAGCCCTTTCATGAACCAACTTTCCGGACGTTATGGACGTTTTGGTTCCAAAACACTTCAAAGACTTCATCTACGCCTAATTTGGCCAGGAACAATGGTTTAGACCTTAAGGAGCCTGTTTAAGTCTTACCACATGACTTTGGTATTTCGAAATGTTATAGTAGTACACCCTTAAGAAGACTTAGTTCATTTGCATACATTTGTTGGGTCTAGCTTTAACCGACATAGACCATGAGAGCTTGACATGGAATCCCGGTACTACCCTTACCAGATGAGGGATCCATACTTGCCTAAGGTAGGGTCATATTCTTTATCCTTTACATGGGTTCTCCAATAGCTACACCTACGCGGGCACATAGTTAGGGGATAAGGAGATTGCTACTAAGTAACTCACTTTCTACTAACGAGGAGAACTCATCTCAAGAGGTACTTTGGATACAACATCTCTACTCACGAAGTGTACCCACCCCTTCTTCAAAAACTCTCGGTGCTAAGAATAACTCCCCCGCGGAGTCTTAAACATTCATTGACTATAGGTTAGGAGCTAACTATTGAACACCCCATCTCAACTCACGAAGGGTATCCAAACTCTAACCTATCTTTGAAAGTTTATTGGGAATAATGAGGTTGCTACTAAACACTTCATCTACACTCACGAAGAGTGTTCACCTCAAAATCCCCCCTTTTTCATACTTAGTAATAGTATGGACCGTCTAGACACTTCATCTCTACTTACGAAGAGTGTCTACCCTACAATCCCCCATTTTCATTCATTTACTTCATTCATGCATTCAAGTGTGTGTTTGAGCACACATTTCACATAATAACAACTATTCATAACATTGACTTCTAGACATGCTCAACTAACATTTATCACAATCACACATTATCATACTTCACATATCAAATGCATACTTTATTTAGACATAAAACTTCAAGATGCTCATATAAACCTTCCAACACATACCATACATATACATATCAAAATTATCACTTCACTTCACATATCAGGTCTTCAAGGCCATTCTCATAATACACATATAACTTCATATAATTCAAGTAAACACCTCCACCGAAGGTGGACCATACCACTCATGAATTACTTCAACATTGCATTACCATGATAGAACAACTTACCCTTCATCCAAGCCTTTGCCACATATTCACAATTTATACAATAATCCATAATAAAATAGCCCTGCGGGCAGTATCTAAAACTCAATAAAACCACCAAGAAACAATAAATTTAACATTATCTAGTGATGCTCATAGAACCCATTTCATAAGCCAAAAGTTGATAAAAAGAATAGGCATGATTCCATTGGGGTTTTAACATGAAAAATATCATTTAAAACTAAGAACAACTCATTTTAACCATTAAAACATTTTCATGCAAATACCTATACTTAGTGTCAAAGAATAAAGAAGATTGAAGTTTGAAATCCTTTTTTAAATCTCTTTGAAAGGGCTCCTTGAATGAAAGAAGGTTCAAGGATGACTAACATACCTTAATATGAAACGAGAATTTCCATTGAACTAAGGTGGATGAAGATCAACAAAGCGTCATAGATGAGATATTCAAGGTGGCGGATGCTATGGGTGCGACCCCTAGGGAGAGAGCGGAGCTAGACGCTTACAAACGCAATGATGTGGCTCAAGTGTGGTTTGAGCAATGGAGGGATAATATACCCTTAAGGGATGGTCTGGTAGATTGGGAAGTGTTCAAAGAGGCTTTTGTGGGTAGGTTCTTTCCTTTAGAGGGGAGGGAGAAGAAGATTGTTGAATTCATGAATCATTTTCAAGGGGGAGTGAGTGTGAAAGAGTACTTTGTCAAATTCACCCAACACTCTAAGTATGTCACAACCATGGTAGCCAACCCTAGGTCTAGGATGAACAAATTTGTGATGGGAGTGTCTAGCTTGGTGGAAAAGGAGTGTTTTACATCAATGCTCGTTAATGACATGGATATCTCTAGACTCATGGTCTATGCACAACAAATTGAGGAGTCCAAAATTAGGGAGATAAGGAAAGAGGGGAAGAGCCTATGTTTGATGAGTCTAGTCAACCAAAACCTAAGTAGAGGTTCTAACAACAAGAGTCTTCCATGGGGAACAACGATTGATTTTCCAACAAAAATCCCAAGGAGGTGTCCAAACATTTAAGAGGCCTAAGTGTGCTACTTGTGGGAAACAACATTTGGGTAAGTGTCTTGCCAGAACGGATGTTTTCTTTGCATGTGGTAGTAAGATACACAAGATGAGGGACTGCCCTAACATCAATGCAAAAGTAAAAGGGGTCAATCAAGTTCCTCTAGATCCTAATGATCCAAAGAAGAACCCTCCCTATGGGATGGGGGCTAGGAGAGAGATCTAATCCGGATTTGATATTCCCATTAAGACTTAACCGTTTATTGTTGTTGTGTTTATGTGGTAAGATGATTTTATATGGTTTTTTATTTCTTACTATCATGCTTTCTTGATAAATTGGTTAAAGGAGAAATTTTTGAAAATCATGCATGTTTCACCGTGTGAGAATTGATGCTCACTGTAAAATTTTGAAGTTTGAGGAAAAATTTCATTTTCATGAATAATGGTTCCAATGTGTTTAAAATTATGGTTATGAGCATGAATAATATTGTAGAAGGTAGTTTCTCCATAAAATGAAGAATTAAGTGTGTGCTTGAATTTGGAACTTTCCTCTTAAATCTTGCCTATGTTGCTTAGCAAAATGCTTGTCAATGTGTAGTTAGTGTTCCTTGTAAATTTGGTGTATTAACTATAAATGTTTGATAATTGATTTTATGTATTTATTCTACTATTAATATCCTTAATGTTCTTAAAATATTTTAGTGTCAGTCGAGGACGAATGTTGTTCCAAGTGGGGAGAATGTAACACCCTAAAACGAACTAAGGTGAAGAAGAGCTTCGTTAATGTTTCATGAGTTAATTTTGTGTTAAAATGATTTATCATGATATTTTTAGGGAGTGTGTGAAGTTTTGTGATGTTTGGAGGTCAAACGTCGAAGAACGTCCATGACATTTGGAATATATGTCTTAGAAAGTGCTTATGTGACCTTAGGTGTTTTAGCAAGATTTACGTGTTCGTTTTAATCGATATTCATGTGGGATGTTACTAAGACCTATAATACGATTTATAAAAGTTTAAAGTCAAGGTACGACTCAAACTATGACACACGAGGTTTCCTAGAAAAGACCCAAGACTTGGCAACCAAGCAGCCAAGACTGCTCAAATGACAGCCTAGCAGCCCACTGGCCGTAGTCAAGACGACTCCCCGTATTCTTGGGGAGTATTCAAACAATTGGCATGGGATAGCAACACTCCACTTGCCAGCTGCAGACCCAAACGACGCCCATGCATCACGTGCCATCGTTCAGTCGATGCCCCATTGCTTGGGTCCGTCAATGGGTCTTGCAATATCTGTCACATTTAGACTGTGTTGGGTTGGGGTGTTTTCTAAATTCACCCCAAGTCTTTTATGAACCTAGGATGATATTTTTAGGGTTTAAAATTGTAATATATTAGTTTTAAGTCGTATACCTAGACAAGACCCCTCATTTCAAATATTCAATCTCTCTCTATAAAGACAAACTTTCTCAAGTCACCATTGTAGCTAATACTCAAGGAAGAGCAAGGAGGGATGGTTGGGAACGTTTATTCATAAAATATAAGTGTGTTTCCTTCACTTTGAGGTATGGTAGTCATCCTTGAACCCTCTTCCATTCAAGGAGTCATTTGTAAATGATTTCAAAAAGGATTTTAAAACTATATCTTCCTCTATCTTAGATTCTTTGCATGGGTCTTCATAAAAATGTGTTTTGACGATTCAAACATGTTGCTTCTAGTATTAATTGATGATTTTAATATCAAAACACTAATGAGTTCATGCTTATGCATATTTTAAACTTTTAACTTAAGAAATGGGTTAAATGAACATTTTTGTGTAAGGTATGAACTTTGGTTTCCTTATGTTGTTATTATGGTTTAGATACTGCCCTAAGGGCCATATTATGATGCATTGTTGAGTAAATTGATTATAGGTGGTGACAGCTTGGTCAAATGGTGAGCTGGTTATATTGTATAACTCTTATTATGAAATGCTCTTCAGTGGTATGGTCCACCTTCTTGGTGGCGGTGTTTACTTGATGTATATGGTCATACTTGTATGTGTTGTGAGTATGTCTTTGAAGGCCAAATATGTGAATGGAAGTGAAAATGATGAGGTTCATGTTGATATTTGTATACAATCTATTTATTATTTCAAGTATGATTCTTTTGAATTAGTCTCTTCAAATATAATTCAAGGGCTTTAAAGCATGATATCAAACTTGATATTTATCTTGAACTTGATCTCTATCTTTATCTTGAACTTGAACTTGGACTTGATCTTGGCTTGAACTTTATGTTGAACTTTATCTTGATCTCAAACTTGAACTTGAACTTTGTCTTGATCTTGTCTTCTATTTGAACCCAAGGCTTAGAGCTTGATCTTGAATCCGGCGGTCTTGATCTCGATCGTTCTTGATCTTTATGGTTCTTGATCTTGATCGTTCTTGAAACTGGAATACTTGAATTATTGAACTTGTAGAGAAATCTGCAGCTTTTAATCCACGAGCTTTCTCATGCTTCTTGATAAAATTCCTTGTCCTCTTTTCTGAGTTATGAGACCCCTATTTATAGTTTTAAAATATAGGAGTTGTGATTGGAACAGGGCTCCATTCGGCCAATCAAAATTAAGTGACATTTCACATGGGCTGTAACACTCCGGAAATGTCACGACTTAGACTAGATCTTAATGTATTGAATAATGTTTAAAATTATGTTTCGAGATCTATATTAATGTAATAAGTTCATTTAGAAAAGGTTAGATCCAAAAAGATAAAGAAAGACCTTGACGTCCGAAAACTAGCTAAATTGAACTAGTTGACGTCCCTATTTTTGGTAAAGGTTTTGACGTGTCAAATGAAGTCTAAAACTTTTGAAAAGATTTTGTATATGTAGTACGTAGTACAAAGAGTACAAATGTCCGGTAACGACACCCCAAGGACCACTTGAAGGGTTCTTGGGAAGGACCCCAACATGGGTAGACAGGCTGCCAAAGCAGCCTGCGGGAGCAAGAACCAAGGGGCTGCTGCCCGAAGCGCAGCCCACACGAGGTTCGCTGCCTCAAGAATTGGGAGGAATCCTTGTGATGCGGATATGTAACGAGGTTCATTTCCTTGACCCAAAATTTAGAAAAAAATAAGAATCTGCCCTGCGACGCGCAGCCACTTCCCAGATTCGTTAAAGTTGTGTTTTTCGTAATTTGACTTCACAAATAAACCCATCTAAGTGAATAGTCTTTTGGGTATTATATGGGACGAATATATATTTATTATAGGTCAGTTTTAAACCACTTCTTACACACTTAAACCAAATCAAATGAATTTCTCTCATCTCTCTCAAGAACACTCTCTTTTTCAAACTCCATTAAAGAACAAGAAAAGCTTAAAGAAGAAGACGAATACTTCAACATTTCCATTGAATTTTCGTGGAATATTTTTCAATAAGGTATGGGTTCTTCACTCTTGGGATTCCTTCCCTAAGGGTTCCTTTCAAAGATAGTTTTCAAAAAATTCAAATTCTATGGTTTGGGTTTTCTTCCTCACTCTAAATTTATTACTATGGATGAAAATTAATGGTTTTCTATGGTTGATTTAGTATAGATTATTGAATGTTTGACATTTAATTCCTTAATTTCGTGCAAAGCATATCCCCTATAAAATTGATGGTTTCGTATGGGGTACACCTACTACTTGATAACATCTAATTGTTGGGATTGAGACTATGACTTTAATCAACTCCCAATGACCCTTTCCCTTATTTACCTTACTAATTAGTCTTGTTTATGAGTTTAAAAGTTAGTATGGATTATGCTATCGAGTATTTTACTATGTTGTTGGACGGTTGTTGTATATTGAATGTAAGTTATTGAATAAGGATCTTTTAAGCAAGAGGTAAGTCTTCTAAAGTCGTGACTATTCTATGCATATATGTTGGGCTATGAATATGTTAATTGTTGAGATCATGATAAGAATACGATAATGCAAGTTTATGATATTCTTTTGTATGCTTTACACAAGATGATTTATGATATGTTAATCTCACAAACCAAGGGTTATGATGAAAGAAAATTCTCAACTAATCCTAAAGAGCTTACGATCATATTTATACAAGGAGTTAATATCCTATGACTTATGATAATATTTATCAATAAATGATGCCTTAAAGGTTAATCAACTAGGGATTTTAGCTTAGTACCGAGTGAATTAGATATGAGAGGTGTCCTTTCCCTAGTTGGAGGTAGGTTCACAATGACTCTCATGAGATAGAGGCTGCCATGTAATGTGGAACTATGGGTATCTAATACATATCCTAGTTATTGAACTATGTTGCCACCATAGGATACTAGCTAGTGATCTACCTAGAAAGTTATGTCATGTTTGGTTCTACTTTGGACGGTAGACCACATTCTTTCGGTATGGGGTTTAATGACACCGGATTCCATGTTTAGCTCACATGGTCTAATGTCGGTTAAGGCGATTGTTCTCTCAAGTAAAATGAAAGGCAAGTAAATAGACGTTAACTAGGGTGACTTGAAGAGTCTACCTATTATAGGTAGGGGTATGGGACTGGACGTAGACATTGCACAGGTTGACTCTAAGGGAAGTCCTAGGAGACTGTTCTTATGTAATATTATAACATGAAAGGAATGATGCTTATGATACATATTGTTACTCTTTTATGAAGTTAGTTATGTTAATGAACATGTTGTTGGTATATATTACTTTATGAGGTGATGACTACTTATGTTACAAGTTATATGAAGCAAAGCTTTACTTATGGTCTCCTATCTTATCTACTTGGTTGTGTGGGGTTATGGATTTTCAAATGACCATTGCACCTGTAGGTTGGGAATAGGATCATTAGTAAGTGTATTTGATGTTATCTTTATACGATCTATCGAATATGAAATGTTAACATAACTCTATGATAATATGTCTCTCATTATGATCATGATTTATTTTGATGGAATCCTTAACTTGTATATGTTCTATGGTGTGTGCATTGAAGATTTTCAAATGACTTAGCATGCTTTCTAAGAAATGTGCATATACCCATACTTAGTACATGTGGTGTACTAAACCCATTACTTTAAATTACTATAAATGTAGGGTCCGGCCATTGAAGATTAAAAAGGTCGATTGAAGAAGCTTGGAACTCTTTCTCCAAGTGTTGGTAGGTCCTCATGTTCGGGGATGCTATCTTTTCGTACTAGAGCTTATGAAGACTTTAGTACTTATTAAGAATACTTTTGATTCTGTTTACGTTATTAGGATTATTTTGTATTACGCCTATATGGCATATTAACTTTTATTGGCTAGGTCCAGCTTCATACTCTTTAGATGATTTTTATATGAGACAGATTTTAGAATATCGCTATGTATGTTTTCATGATTTTTATGTATGAAGTCTTATTATACTTCACATAGTATTAAAAGTTTTAACTTTTTTGCAAATTTTAAATGATGACATGTTATGACGAATGCTAAGGGCTTGTATGAGTCCTCTGAGAGGACGATAACGCCGGTCGCATCTGGGGTGCTCTCAAGATGTGACAAATTTGGTATCAGAGCATGAGGTTAAATATCCTTAGGATCAATGTCTCACGAAACTACATAACCTTGTTTGTAATTCATGGTTGTGAAGCGCGCCACAATTGTGTATTAGAGTCTATGTGAAGATTAGGAAAATTCTCTTTTATTCGTAATCCTATGTCGTGCCTTTAGATTTTTCACACTATGTGAATTTTTGCATCTAATCCCTTTCTTGTGGTTTTAGGCGATTAACGCAAGAAGGACAGCCCCGAGAAGAGTTGGAGCGGAGATTATGAATGCGGTAGCTACTCCCCAAGGAAGTCAAGTCCCTCCTCAAGTGCAAGATGTTGCGAATGATCATGTTCCAATCAATACACCGGCCATGACGGATGGTGTGGTGAGGACAACACTGTTCCAAATGGTCCAAGCCATCACCACTCAAGCTCAATCTATTACGGCACAAGCTAACAAAGAAGTTGTACCTCGAGAGAACCAACACGCTAGTATTATGGCAAGTCATTTGAGATATTTTACGAGGATGAATCCTACCATGTTCTTTGGATCAAAAGTTGTTAAAGACCCCCAAGACATCCTTGATAAGATCTATAAGGTCTTGTTTTCTATAGGGGTAAGTACTATTGAATAGGTTGAGCTTGCAGCCTATCAACTCAAGGACGTGACTCAGATATGGTATAATCAGTTGAAGGATAGTAAGGCTTTAGGAGGTGGTCCCGTTCTTCGTCTTTTGTTTCTAACGATAGGGATGAAATGAGCCATTATGTAACGGGCGTGTCCGAAGAGCTTGAAGAAGAATGTCGTGCTGCCATGCTTCATGACAATATGGATCTTTCTAGGTTGATGGTTCATGCACAACAAGTAGAGCAGAGTCATTTAAGAAAGAGGAACAAAGAAGATAAGAAGGCAAAGTCTTTTGAAAGTAGTTCTTCTAAGAGTAGGCTCGATGTTCAAGACAAACCTTAGTTCAAGAAGAGGTTTTCAAACCAAATCCCTTCAAGTCTATCCAAGAATCGCAATGATAGAGGTTCTAATCCTAAACCTCAAAAGGGGAGAAATATTTATCCACCAAGAGAAAGGCCAACATGTGGTAAGTGTGGTAAGAAATATCTAGGTGAATGCCTTGTTGGGACTAATAGTTGGTATGGTTGTGGCAAAGGTGGCCATATGGTGAAAGACTGTCCTAATGTGAAAAGCCAAGGGAAGGGGAATGGCCAAACTCAACCAAGCGTTCCTAACTCTGAAGCTCGAAAAAGGAACAATTTTTATGCACTCAAGGCTAGGGGTGTACAAGAGAACTCTCCCGACGTTGTGACGGGTATTTTACAAGTCTTCTCTATTAATGTTTATGCTTTGATTGATCCTAGAGCTACCCTTTCTTTTGTTACACCTTTGGTAGCTAGGAAGTTTTATGTACTTCCCGAAGTTTTGATTTAACCCTTTTCCGTTTGTACCCCAATGAGTGACTCTCTGGTTGCAAAAAGAGTCTATAGGAAATGTCATGTAATGCTTCCCAATAAAGTGACTCTTTTTTATTTGGTAGAACTTGACATGTTTGACTTTGATATCATCTTTGGTATGGATTGGCTTCATGCATGTTTTTGCTTCTGTTTTTTATAAACAAGGGTAGTCAAGTTCCAATTTCCAAATGAACCCATTCTAGAGTGGAATGGGGGAAATTTTATGCCAAGGGGTCAAATAATTTCTTGCTTGAAGGCTTGTAGGACGATAGCTAGGGTTGTTTATACGATGTCTTGATGGTTATGGACCTAGAATGTGAAACTCCTTCTATTGAGTCAGTTCCCGTAATAATGGAATATCCAAAGGTTTTTCGTAATGACCTTCCACAAAATCCTCCCTAACACGAAATTGACTTTGGCATTGATTGGTTACCGGATACGAACCCCATTTCTATTCCTCCATATAGGATGGCTCCGGATAAATTGAAAGAGTTTACGCTCTAACTCAAAGATATAATAAACAAGGGTTTTATTCAGCTTAGTATTTCTCCATGGGGTGCTCCGGTCTTGTTTGTTAAGAAGAAGGATGAGTCTCTTAGAATGTGCATTGATTATCTCCAACTCAATAAGGTCACTGTAAAGAAAGTATCCTATCCCTCGGATTGATGATCTATTTGATCAACTCCAAGGTGCTAGATACTTTTCCAAGATTGACTTAAGGTCGATATATCACCAGCTAGGGTAAGAGATGAAGATGTTCCCAAAACAACTTTCCAAACTAGATATGATCACTATGAAGTTCTACTTATGTTACAAGTTATATGAAGCAAAGCTTTACTTATGGTCTCCTATCTTATCTACTTGGTTGTGTGGGGTTATGGGGTTTCACATGACCATTGCACTTGTAGGTTGGGAATAGGATCATTGGTACGTGTTTTTTGATGTTATGTTTATATGATCTATTGAATATGAAATGTTAACATAACTCTATGATAATATGTCTTTGATTATGATCATGCTTTATGTTGATAGAATCCTTAACCTGTATATGTTCTATGGTATGCGCATTGAAGATTTTCAAATGACTTAGCATGCTTTCTAAGAAATGATCCTTTTTATGCATGTCCTTAAATGTTATGTGCATATACCCATACTTAGTACATGTGGTGTACTAACCCCATTACTTCAAATTACTACAAATGTCGGGTCCGCCATTGAAGATTAAAAAGGTCGATTCAAGAAGCTTGGAACTCTTTCTCCAAATGTTGGTAGGTCCTCCTGTTCGGGGATGCTATCTTTTCGTACTCTAGCTTATGAAGACTTTAGTAGTTAATAAGAATACTTTTGATTCCGTTTACGTTTTTAGGATTCTTTTGTATTAAGGCCTATATGGAATATTTACTTTTATTGGCTAAGTCCAGCTTCATACTCTTTAGATAGTTTTTATATGAGACAACTTTTAGAATATTGCTATGTATGTTTTCATGATTGTTATGTATGATGTCTTAGTATACTTCACATAGTATTACAAGTTTTTAACTTTTTCACAAATTTTAAATGATGACATGTTATGACAAATGCTAAGGGCTTGTCTGAGTCCTCTAAGAGGACGATGATGCCGGTCGCATCTGGGGTGCTCTCCAGATGTGAAAAATTTGGTATCAGATCATGAGGTTAAATCTCCTTAGGATCATCACTAAACTACATTACCTTGTGTCTTGTTCATGGTTGTGAAGCGCGCTACAATTATGGATTAAAGTCTATATGATGATTAGGAAAATTCGTTTTTTTGGTAATCCTATGTCGTGCCTTTAGATTTTTCACACTATATGTGAATTTTTGCATCTAATCCCTTTCTTTTTGTTATAGGAGATTAACACAAGAAGGACAGCCACGAGAAGATTAGGAGAGGAGATTGTGAATGAGGGATATACACCACAAGACAGTAAAGTCCTCCTCAAGTGCAAGATGTTGCGAATGATCAAGTTCCAATCAATACTCCAGCCATGACGGATGGTGTGGTGAGGAAAACCCTGTTCCAAATAGCCCAAGCCATCACAAATCAAGCTCAATCTATTATGGCACAAGCTAACAAAGAATTTGTACCTCGAGAGAACCAACACGCTAGTATTATGGCTAGTCGTTTGAGATATTTTACGAGGATGAATCCTACCATGTTCTTTGAATAAAAAGTTTATAAAGACCCCCAAGACATCCTTGATGAGATCTATAAGATCTTGTTTTCTATAGGTGTAAGTACTATTGAATAGGTTGAGCTTGCTGCCTATCAACTCAAGGATGTGACTGAGATATGGTACAATTATTTGAAGGATATTAAGGCTTTAGGAGGTGGTCCCGTGCTTCTTCTTTTGTTTGTAAGGATAGGGATGAAATGAGCCATTAAGTAATAGGCGTGTCCAAAGAGCTTGAAAAAGAATGTCATGCAGCCATGCTTCATGACAATATGGATCTTTCTAGGTTGATGGTTCATGCACCACAAGTAGAGAAGAGTCATTTAAGAAAGAGGAACAAAGAAGTTAAGAAGGCAAAGTCTTTTGAAAGTAGTTCTTCTAAAAGTAGGCTCGATGTTCAAGACAAACCTAAGTTCAAGAAGAGGTTTTCGAACCTAATCCCTTCAAATTTCTCCAAGAATCGCAATTATAGAGGTTCTAATCCTAAACCTCAAAAGGGGATAAATATTGATCCACCAAGAGAAAGGCCAACATGTGGCAAGTGTGGTAAGAAATATGTGGGTGAATGCCTTGTTGGGACAAATAGTTGGTATGGTTGTGGCATGGGTGGCCATATGGTGAAATACTTTCCTTATGTGAAAAGCCAAGGGAAGGGGAATGGCCAAACTCAACCAGGTGTTCCTAAATCTAAAGCTCGAAAAAAGGAACCATTTTTGTGCACTCAAGGCTAGGGGTGAACAATAGAACTCTCCCGACGTTGTGACGGGTATGTTACAAGTCTTCTCTATTAATGTTTATGCTTTGCATGATTCCGGTTCTACCCTTTCTTTTGTTACACATTTGGTAGCTGGGAAGTTTGATATACATTCCAATGTTTTGATTGAAACTTTTTTGGTTTGTACCCCAATGAGTGACTCTCCCGTTGCAAAAATAGACTATAGGAAATATCATGTAATGCTTCCCAAAAAAGTGACTTTTTCTTATTTAGTAGAACTTGACATGTTTGACTTTGACATCATCTTTGGTATGGATTGGCTTCATGCATGTTTTGTTTACTTTGATTATAGAACAAGGGTAGTGAAGTTCAAATTTCCAAATGAACCTATTCTAGAGTGGAAGGCGGGAAATTTTATGCCAAGGGGTCAAATCATTTCTTGCTTGAAGGCTTGTAGGACGATAGCCAAGGGTTGTTTATACCATGTGGTGACGGTTAAGGACCTAGAATGTGAAACTCATTCTAATGAGTCAGTCCCCGTAATAAGGGAATATCCAAAGGTTTTTCTTAATGACCTTCCAGGTAATCCTCCCTAATAGGAAATTGACTTTGGCATTGATTTGTTACCGGATACGAACCCCATTTCTATTCCTCAATATAGGATGGCTCCGGATGAATTAAAAGAGTTTAAGCTCCAACTCAAAGATTTAATAAATAAGGGTTTTATTCAGATTGGTATTTCTCCATGGCGTGCTCCGATCTTGTTTGTTAAGAAGAAGGATGAGTCTCTTAGAATGTGCATTGATTATCTCCAACTCAATAAGGTCACCGTAAAGAACAAGTACCCTCTCTGTCGGATTGATGATATTTGATCAAATCCAAGGTTCTAGATACTTTTCCAAGATTGACTTAAGGTCGAGATATCACCAGCTTAGGGTGAGAGATAAAGATGTTCCCAAAACAGCTTTCCAAACAAGATATGGTCACTATGAATTTCTAGTTATGTCTATTGGGTTAACAAATGCACCGGCATCGTTTATGGACCTAATGAATAGAGTTTTATGAGATTACCTCAACTCATTTGTGATTGTGTTCATTAATGATATTTCGATATACTTCGAAAATAAAAATGAGCATGAGAGTCACTTGATGTTGGTCTTGCTAGTCCTCAAAGAACACTAACTTTATGCCAAATTAAGTAAATGTGAATTTTTGTTGAGGTCGGGTGGTTTTCTTGGCCACATTATCTATGGTGAGGGTGTGGAGGTTGATCCGAAGAAGACGAATGCGGTCAAAAATTGGCCTAGACCTTTGACTCCCACAGACATAAGAAGTTTCTTGGGTCTATCCAGGTATTACAAAAGGTTTGTTGATGGATTTTTTTCCATTGTTTCTCCTTTTACAACCTTGACCCAAAAGAAGGTGATATTTGAGTGGTCAGAAGTTTGTGAAAGAGGTTTTTAAGAGTTGAAAGATAAGATTACCTTCGCTCCAGTGTTGACATTACAGGAGGGTAAAAAAGGCTTTGTAGTGTGTTGTGATGCTTCCCGAGTGGGATTGAGATGTGTTCTCATGTAACATGGCAAGCTGATAGCTTATGCTTCTAGGCAACCCAAGGTTGATGAAAAAAATTATCCAACTCATGATATCGAGTTAGTAGCTGTAGTTTTTTTCTTGAAAATATGGAGACATTATTTTTATGGGTGTGCATGTTGATGTGTTTACTGACCATAAAAGTCTTTAATATGTGTTTAAACAAAAGGAGTTGAATCTCCAACCAAGAAGATGGTTAGAATTGTTGAAGGATTACGACATGAGTGTCTTTTACATCCATGGCAAGGCCAATATGGTTGCGGATGCTTTGAGTCATATGACTATGTATAGGGTGTCTCATAACTCTGACTCATCATTAATGGTTGAGGTGAAGTCTAAGAACACCTTGATCCTCTATTGATGGAGATGAATGAATCGGTACTTAGTAAGCTCAATGAGTCAGTATCCCAAAGGGGGGATGGTGTTCATAGGTACCAAGGGATATTATGTGTACCATATGTTGAGGATATGAGAAATCAAATTCTAAAAGAAGCCCATGGTTCTCGTTATTCTGTACATCTGGGTGACACCAAAATGTATGATGACCTTAAAGCGGTCTATTGGTGGGATTGTTTAAAAGAGGACATAGAAGAGTTTGTTGCTAAGTGTCCAAACTACCAACAAGTTAAAGTCGAGCATATAAAACCGGGTGGTTTAACCCAAATCATGGATGTTCCTACTTGGACGTGGGAGGCTATCAATATGGACTTTGTTGTTGGCTTACCGTGAACCCGGAGGCAAAATTATTCAATATGGGTTATTGTGTATAGGTTGACCAAATCTACCCACTTTATTCCCGTTAAGTCTACTTATACTGCCGAAGATCATTAAAGAATCTACATTAATGAGATTGTGAGTCTTCATGGGATTCCTTGGTCTATCATTTCGGAAAGAGGTGCCCAATTCACTTCACATTGTTGGAAATCTTTCGAAAAAGGTTTAGGTACACAAGTGAAACTTAGTACAACTTTTCTTCCTCAGACGGACAGTCAAACGGAACGTACCATTCAGACCCTTGAAGACATGTTAAGAGCCTGTGTTTTTGATTCAAGGGAAACTGGGATGATCACTTACCTTTGATTGAGTTCTCATAAAACAATAGCTACCATTCGAGCATCTCCATGGCACATTTTGAAGCTATTTATAGAAGAAGATGTAGGTCTCTTGTTGGATGGTTGGATGTTGTTGAGTCCTCACTCCTTGGCCTAGAGATTATCTATGTGGGTGTAGATAAAGTTCGAATAACAATAGATAGATTGAAGACAACCTATACATGGCAAAAGTCTTATGCCGATAATAGGAGAAGAGATCTTGTATTTGAAATAGGTGATCATGTATATCATAAGATTTCACCTATTAAAATGGTGACGAGATTTCGTAGAAAAGGAAATTTAAGTCCCCGATATGTTGGTCCTTATGAGGTTTTACAACAGGTTGGAAAGGTTTCCTATGAACTTAAACTACCTAATGAACTATCTTCTGTTCATCCTGTGTTTCATGTTTCCATGCTCAAGAAATGGATAGGCGACCTGGTGTCCATTCTGCCTATGGAAGGTTTAAGGGTGGATGAGAACCTCTCTTATGAAGAGGTTCCAGTTGAGATCCTAGATCTCCAAGTCAAGAAGTTGAGCAACAAGGAGATTGCCTCTGTAAAAGTTCTATGGAGGAACTATCTTGTTGGGGTGCAACATGGGAGGCCGAAGCAGATATGAAGTCCCGCTACCCTCTTCTTTTTATTCCTTGAGGTTAGACATTTGTCTTAATAAAGAAATAAATACATAATCATGAAATTGACTTGCATTCTAAGTAGGTGCATGTCTTGGGAAAAGTTACATCAATGTGTGTTTAAGATAATGCTTTCATACTCTATTCTTGCACTTATATGAAGTATGAATGCATGTTATCTTCTTTAGATTTTGCTATTTTTTTGTTGTCTTGAGAAGAATGATAATATGGTAACTCCTTTATGTATTTTGAGCTCATGATAATGTTGAGAAGGAAGTTCCTCACTATGTGTTATGAATTCGGAGCTCTTATATGATGTGCATCATGAATTGAGTGTTATGTGTAATGTTGTGATATGAGTTGAAAGGAGTTGTGAAGTACTCCTATGAGCTGTGACTCATTATGATTTTATGTTGTTGTGTGTTGGGCTTCTAGTATTAAGTCTATCATTACCCTCCAAAAAGATTTTAGTTTCATTCGCGGACGAATGTTCCTAAGGGGTGGATAATGTAACACTCCAGAAATGCCATGAGTTATACTAGAGATTAATCTAATGAATAATGTTTAAAATGATGTTTCCAGACATATATTAATGTAATAAGTTCATTAAGAAAAGGTTAGAGCCAAAATGACAGAGAAAGACCTTACGTTCTGAAACTAGCTAAATTGAACTAGTTGACGTCCCAATGTTTTGTGAAAGTTTTGAAGTGTCAAATGAAGTGTAAAACTACTAATAAGATTTTCGATAGGTAGTACGTAGTATAAAGGGTCCAAACGCCCGGTATCGAAGGGTCCTTGGGGAGGACCCCAACATGGGTAGACTGGCTTCCAAAGCAACCTGCGCTACCAAGAACCAAAGGCTGCTACGCGACGCGCAGCCCACACGAGTTTCACTACCTCAAGAATTTGGAGGCACCCTCGCGTCGAATATCTATCACGAGGCTCAGTGCCTCGACTCAAAGTTTTGAAAAAAAATGGGAATATTCCCTGTGACGCCCAGCCAATTCCCAAATTCGTTAAAGTCATATTTTTTGTAATTTTACTTCACAAATAAATCCATTTAAGTGAAGGGTCTTTTGGGTATTTTATAGGACGACTATATATTGATTATAGGTCAGTTTTAGACCACTTTTTACACACATAAACCAAATCAAACGAATTTATCTAATCTTTCTGAAGAACGCTCTATTTTTTAAACTCCGTTGAAGAACAAGAAAAGCTTCAGGAAGAAGCTGAAGACTTCAAGATTTCCATTCAATTTTCATGGAATATTCGTCAATAAGGTCTGGGTTCTTCACTCTTTGATTCCTTTCCCCAAGGGGTCCTTTCAAAGATAGTTTTCAAAAAATTCAAATTATAGGGTTTTTTACCCTACAAAGCTGGTTTTCTTCCTAACTCTAAATTTATGACTATCAATGAAAAATAATGGTTTTCTATGATTGATTTAGTATATATTGTCGAATGTTTGACTTGTAATGCTTTAATTTCGTGCGAAGCATGTCCCCTATCAAATTGATGGTTTTGAATGGGGTATACCTACTACTTGATAACATGTAATTGTTAGGATTGAGACTATGACTTGAATGAACTCCCAAATGACCATTTCCCTTAGTCTACCCTATGAATTAGTCTTGTTTATGAGTTGAAGAGTTAGTATTGAATATGCTATTGAGTATTTCACTATTTAGTTTAATGGTTGTTGTATATTGAATGTAAGATCTTGAATAAGGATCTTGGAAGCAAGAGGCAAGTCTTCTAATATCGTGATTACTCTATAACGTTTATGTTAGCCTAGAAATGATGTTACAATGCTAATCAAGTATGTATGATGATGCTATGCATATTTGTTGGGCTATTAATATGTTAATTTGTGAGATCATGATAAGAATACGATAATGCAAGTTTATGATATTCTCTTGTATGCTTTACACAATATAATTTATGATATGTTAATCTCACAAACGAAGAATTACAATGAAATGAAAATCATCTAATCCTAAAGAGCTTATGATCATGTTTATACAAGGAGCTAATTACCTCTCACATGTTTAGATTTATGAATAAGTGATGACTTAAAGGTTAATCAAAAAGGAACTTTAGATTAGCACCGAGTGAACTAGATATGAGAGGTGTGCCTTCCCTAGTTAGAAGGTAGGTTCTACATGACTCTCATGAGATAGAGGCTGCCATGTAATGTGGAACTGTTAGTATCTAATACATCTCCTTGTTCTTGAACTATGTTGCCACCATAGCATACTAGCTAGTAGATCCGCCTAGAAAGCTATGCCATATTTGGTTCTACTTTGGCCGGTAGACCACCTTATTTCGATGTGGGGTTTCATGACACCGAATTCCATATTTATCTCACATGGTCTATAGCCAGCTAAGGGGATTGTTCCCTCAAGTAAAATATAAGGCGAGTAAATAGATGTTGACTAGGGTAACTTGAAGAGTCTACTTAGTATAGGTAGTGGTATAGGACTCTACCTAGACATTTCACAAGTTGACTCTAAGGGAAGTCCTAGGAGATTGCTCTTATGTAATATGATAACATGAAAGGTATGATGCTTATGATACATGTTGTTACTCTGATATGAACTTGGTTACGTTAATGAACGTGTTATTGGTCTATATTGCTTTATGATGTGATGATTACTTATATTACAAGTTATATGAAGCAAATCTTTACATATGACCTCCTATCTTATCTACTTGGTTGTGTGGGGGTTATGGGGTTTGACATGACCATTGCACTTGTAGGTTGGGAATGGGATCATTGGTAAGTATTTTCTATGTTATGTTTGTATGATCTATTGATTATAAAATGTTAACATAACTCTATGATAATATGTTTTTGATTATGATCATGATGTATGTTGATGGAATCCTTAACTTGTATATGTTCTATGGTATGTGCATTGAAAATTTTCAAATGACGCATATTTTCTAAGAAATGATCATTTTCATGAATGTCCTTAAATGTTATGTGCATATACCCATGCTTAGTACATGTGGCGTACTAACCCATTACTTTATATTACTACGAATGTAGGGTCCGGCCATTGAATATTAAGAAGGTCGATTGAAGAAGCTTGGAACTCTTTCTCCAAGTGTTGGTAGGTCATCATGTTCGGGGATGCTATCTTTTCGTACTCTATCTTATGAAGACTTTAATAGTTATTAAGAATACATTTGATTCCATTTACGTTCTTTGGATTATGTTGTATTAAGGCCTATATGGCATATTGACTTTTAATGGCTAAGTCCAGATTCGTACTCTTTAGATGGTTTTTATATGAGATAGCTTTTTGAATATCGCTACATAAGTTTTCATGATTGTTTTGTATGAACTCTAAGTATACTTCACATAGTATTAAAAGTTTTTAATTTTTTCGCCAATTTTAACTGATGACATGTTATGACGAATGCTAAGGGCTTGTCTGAGTCCTCTCAGAGGACGACGACGCCAGTCACATCTGGGGGTGCTCTCCAGATGTGAAATGGGCTTTATGGTGCGGGCTTTATTTAAATTCATATTTAACTGAATTTAAATAATTAAATCAATTATATTAATCCACAATATTTATTCGGATTAATATATTCGTTAATTTAATATAATCCGAACAACTCTATAAATTTATATTTAATAAATTTTAAGTGACTACAAATGCCCCCCTTCTTCAAGTCTTGTCGAGATATTATCTTTCAAACATTAGTCTTGAAGAATTTGAAGACTGCAACATGCATACTTGGAGATTTGAACACTTTATCTTGAAACAATATTATTCATAAGGGTTTGCCCCCATTGAGTCACCACCATTTGATGCAAGTCTAATGTTTTATGAATGATTACTCATAACTTTAACTCATGTAATAGATCAAGTGGGATATTTTTTGACAATCATGAAACTAGACTTAGAATATGGTTTGAAGTTCCTACGTACCTCAATGAAGATGAAGAAGTCATAGTGTAATTCTGGAGCAGTGAGTGTTTTTATTATTTGGTTTTGTCGTACACAATTTATACTTTTGCGGGCCAGGAGTGATATGTTGTTTAAGCTCGTACCTTAAAGAGCATCTTAACTTAAGATTTAACTCAAATTTAAAAAGTTTTATTATATTAAATTCAGGCTCGTGTCTCAAGCAGCGTCTTAACTTGAAGATTTAGCTCAAATTTATAAATTTTTATGATATACAGTTTCGGATCGTGTCTCAAAGATCATTTTAACTTGTAGATTTAACTCAAACTTGAAGATTGAAGTGACATACAATTTAAGCTCGTGTTTCAAGGAGCATTTCCACTTGAAGATTTAACTCAAAACGTGAACATTTAAGTGACATCCAGTTTAAGCTCGTGTTTCTAGGAGCATTTCAACTTGAAGATTTAAGTGACATACAGTTTATGCTCGTGTTTCAAGGAGCATTTTAAGTTGAAGATTTAAATCAAATATAGTTTAAGCTCGAGTTTCAAGGAGCATTGTAACTTGCAGTTGAAACTCATGTGTTAAGGAGTGTCTAGATATACATTGACTCTTCAAAGTAATCTTAGGATGGAGATTTGCCCCCACTTTTGAGTTCTTCTATAACTTCATCTTCATGAGGTCCATAGACATGATATTGTTGAACTTCTCTTAAAGTCATGCTTAATTTTATGTCATTTGAACAAGTTGCCAACTCTTCAAATGTATTGGGATTTAATCCTTGCAAAATGTAATGAAGACCCCAATTCATACCTTATATGCACATTTCAATGCCAGAATTTTCACAAAGGCAATCTTTGCAGTTGAGGCTCAGACTTCTCCAGCGATTGATAAAGTCAACAACTAACTCATCAACACCTTGATGAGCCTTTGTATGTTTCATCATACTAGCGACATGCCTCGTGCTATAGAAATGATTAAGGAACACTTGGTCTAATAGCTCCCAACTAGAATTAGGTTCAAGATCTGTGTACCAATCAAAGAAAATCTATCTAAGAGATCGAACAGACTCTTTAACAAGATAATCACCACACGTCCCATCATCATTACAAGTTTCAATAACGTGCTCTATATATTGTCTGGATTTCCTTTGCCATCAAATTATTGAAGCTTGGGAGGTTGATAACCCTCAGACATTTTCAAGTTATCAATACTTTGTGTATATCACATTGAATATATAGGAGAAATTTTTTATGAAGACTCAGATATATCTTCAGTAGCCTCTATGATAATGTTCTTTAATTGATCAATTAGAATCAAACCTTCAATTGAGATATGAATCCCTTTGATATTTGTTTGCTTTACACAAGACTGTACTTTGTCTTGAATTTTAGAAAGCTTCAGAGGTGATTGAATTGATGTTCTTTCAATCATGTTATCCATCTTATTTATTAGCTTGGAATGTTTAGCATCTTGTTTTTGTTGTCACTTTTTCAGGCCTTCAATTGCTTTAGTTAAGCTTGCTAGTTGTTTTTCTATATTGGAAGACATTTTGATACTCTTTGATGCTTGAAAAGTTGAGATGAGAGCTACAGATGGTCCCACTAGGCGTGCAAAACTTTGTTTGCAACAAATTTTAAAAATATGGAATATAAATAAACCATACAAATAAAATATGAAGAAACATGATTTTATTCATTTGGATTGTGAGTACAAATCTATTCCTCCCTTGATTCTACTCTCTAAAACTTATCCATAATTCAAGGACCGTTAGTCGCTTATTTCTCGAACTAGGATGATTTGGATTTGACCTCTCTATATGAATAATCCATCAATTTGCAGATTATTCAAGATCTTGATCTCTTTATGAAATTTCCGAGATTCCTTTTAATAGAATTTAGTACCCTTTATATAGGCATAAACTAGGGTTTAGGGTTTAGTAGCCTCAAAGATCCTAGATTGAATTGAACGCAACTTGTAGAGTCCCTCCTCGAATTGAATGCATCTTGTATAGTCCCACAAAACTTCAATATCTACAAATGCACCTTTCTTTAAGGCTCGTCGGAGTGTAGACTTGATGAAACTCAAAGACGAGGCTTGAAGTACTCATTCATCCACCTTTGCAGCTTAAGATTTTCAAATTTGATTTAAGAGAGAAGAAATTAATGGAAGATTTGGTCCCACTGGGCGTGCCTGAATTTGTAGACACTAAAAGTTTTTGTCGAACAAACAATAATCAAGAACGGAAGATTATAGCAACAATCGATTTATTATTTTAAGTGCGATGTTACAATCTTTATGATTACTCTGAATTCATCTTTTCAAATATAATTCAAGGGCTTTAAGCTTTATCTCGAACTTGAGATTTATCTTGATCTTGATCTCTATATTGATCTTGATCTTGAACTTGAACTTTGACTTTATCTTGACTAGAAATTTCTGTTGAACTTTATCTTGATCTCGAACTTGAACTTGAACTTTATCTTGATCTTGACTTCTAATTGAACCTATAACATTTTGGAAAATTATATATCTAGTGAAGAGCCCAATAGGTCTTTAAGAATGTGTATTGGGGTTACATAGGCATCCCAATGCCCAATATTGAGAAATATTGGACATAGTATAGAAAATTTGCTAAGGGGTATTAGGAAATTTATATATAATACCCAAATAAGCAAAATATTGGGCATATTAGAAAATATTGGCTTAAAGGGTGTTAGCCAATTTTCAAACATGAATGAAATTGTCCAAGAAATGTACCTGCAATGAAGAACCTAGGCTAAAATGCTTTTTCCTTTAACTCACAAATTAGGTACGAGGCATCCATGTGTCAAGCCTAGGCACCGTAGCACATGACCACTTAAAATGATAATGTAGATTAAGCAGTGCCAATGGACATAATGAGAATACTTGGGAAAATAAGTAAATATTCCAAATCAACCATAAAGAATAGTTGGCTAGGAAAATACAAGCAACACATGTGCAAGCACGTGTGAAAACCGGCCAAGTGAGGGGACCACCCTAACCGAATTCGGTTAGAGTAGTTAGGGGCAGGCGTGCGCAAGGGTCAATCCATGTGGGGTCTAACTCTCTAACCAACTATAGGCTCTAACTAACAGACCTAACTAGCTTACTCACCTAGGACAAACACATATAAACTATTTAGTGCACCCGACAACCTAATACTTAACTGGGTGACACTAACCTAGTAACTAGTTAAAGAGACAACCTAGTACCTAACCTACGATGGTCCAAAAGGGTTAGTTATGGTCCCAAAAACATAGGGTTACTTTAGTAATTACCCTAGGTCCCTTAATTAATTAAATTAACAACTTAATTAATTAATGAGAAATTCAAAATTTGGCCAAGACCCTAGCCAATTTCCAGATTTTGGTAATTCAAATTTTCTCCTATGTTTAGTCAACTTAGGAGGGGCGTTTTATTAATTAACTAATTAATTTATTTAATTAACTTAATTAGCATAAGTTGAATGAGTCAAGATCAGTTCCTAAGACATAGACTCATGTTCAAACACTAGGAAATTCACACGCGAAACAATGAGCAAACGAAAAAGAAAAACATAAAGTTTCTCTTGATTCTCTTAGGAGATTTCAAGGTTTTCTTCAAGATTTCGTGCAAGGTGATCTTCGTAGATTCAATTCTACATAAGGTATGGGTTTCTCTCCTGGAATTCTTTCTCCAAGAGGATTTTCAATCGCTTTGAATCTATGTATCTCGAAACTTTAGTTTCTTACCAACGATATTCTTGAACGTCCTTCTCCCTAGTATCCTTGTTTTCGATTCTAATGAGTATGTAGTTGTAATCTCCAACATGTTGTTGGTATGTGGTGCTAACTGATCCTAATGTGTAGATCTCTTGATTTATAAATGTCGAATGGAGACTATAGAATTTATTCTTATGATTTAAGTATTATTTACACGAAATAAAGAATTTTCTAAGGCTTCATTGTTTCCGAGATGATGAAGTTGTTATGATTCGGTTATGAAGTTTAGTTACTATTAAATGTCGATTTACTTTAGATGATGAGTTCGCTAAAGTATATATGTGAAAGTTAATCAACTAGGCTAATGATAATCTCATGAAAAATGTTGCATGAATGATTGGAAAGATTGGCTAATAACTAATGTAAACCAAATTAATCATGACCAATGTAACTTTGAATTCATAACCAAGGGTATGCCAATCATTGGGACAAGTCCCAACATACACTTTCCAAATGAACTATAAACATAGTAACTACATTGAACAAAGTTCTTAACATTTATAAAGAATGGTATACATCTACCAAAAGACATGAAACGAGTAAGGTGAGTAATAACATAATTGAAAGTCTTTGAACTATGAAAGTGACCAGAATGGGGTGTTAAAGGAAGTGAGACAAGACAACTATGTTAAAGATACTCACATAAGATGGTGTTAACAATCGTGAGACAAGTCTCATTAACACCAAGATGATAATGTAAGGTTAAATTCACATTTAATCAAGTAAATAAAGGGATGACCGGTTATCCAAAGAGTTAAGTAAACCTCATAACAAGAAGCAAGCTTCCATAATGTTTGAGTCACCTCTAAAAGATGTAAAGAAAAAGACGTTGAGCAAAGCACCGATAGACTAGCATTGAGCCTGTTCCAGCACATGTAAGCCTCATGAGATGAGGTTACCACCAAGGTGGATAAGTAGTATCCGTATATCTCCTAGTCTTCAAACTATGTTACCAGCGTAGCAACTAGCCAGTGGATTCCACCTAAGCGAGCTAGGTATGATGCGATTTCACTTTGGCCGGTGAGACCACCCTTTTTCGGTGTGGGGAAGACACTGGATTTTATGCTTAGCTCACATGATCTATGTCGGTTAAATGCTCAAAGAAAGTATTCGGTTAAATTTAGCCGTGGACCACCTCTTTTCGGTGTGGGGAGAACACTGGACTTGGTTTCACTTTAGCCGGTAAACCACCCCTTTTTCGGTGTGGGGCAGACACTGGATTTCATGGTAGATCACATGATCTAGATTCACTTTGATCGGTGAATCACCCATTTTTCAGTGTGGGGCAGACACTGCATTTCATGTTTCTGAAGATGTCTATAAGAAAGAAAGAAAGAAAGAAGAAGAAATGCATGTTCAAAGTGAGCTAAGAAAGTAAGAGGTTAAGAATATCAATCGTCAGTACTTGATAAGAATGAAGTTTTCAGAAATAATGGGAATAGCCAATAATGACTTCTTTTATTATGAAAATGATCCCCAGCCAAATAAGATTGGCTTATAATGACTTCTTTTAATATGAAAATGATCAAAGCCAAATGAGATTGGCTTATAATGACTTTATATAATTGTCAAATGAGCATTGCAAAATAAAATTGGCTTATAATGACTTCTTATATTAGGCCAATATCAAATAATAAGCTTAACCAATAAAGATTGGCTTATAAATATTTTATGCCCAAATTGTAGTTAAATCATTTCCTTGAACCCTTGGATTACTTACTTGATTCGTTATAAATATGGGACTACAATGAATCATTGCAATTGTATGTAAAACATAGGACCAAAGGAGATCATTGAACTGCTAAACAAAAAGAAGAAAAAGACTGAAAAATAAACTAATTGTTGAAAAGGGAACTCTCGGGTTAGGGGTTATCCAATTTCAAAATTTTCGCTAGAGTTGTTTTGAATGCATTAAAATACGTCATATTCACACCATGAATCGCAAATAACGAATTATGAAAGTCTAGTGATTTCACTTTCCAGAAATTGCATGTTGTTTAGGAAGAGCTTTCCTTGATCATGCATAGCCTTATGTGTTTGTGTGCATACACCTATACTTAGTACAAGTGTGTACTAACCCTATACTATTACTATTTTTATAGGTGCATGTTATATAGGAGACTGAAGACTCATCGCAGCGGTTTGGAATTAGCGATCTCCAGACCTTTGGTAGGTCATCTTGATTTCGAGGATGCTACATTTATCTTTCTAGCATTAGTACTTGAGACATAGCTAGTGGATGTTGTCCCTATCGTTTCTTTCAAGTCTTTTATTCGAAGCTTTGTACTAAGGCCATTTTGGCGAACTATTATGATATATTATTGATTCTTTCATTTGAATTGCTTAATATATTGTACATGGTTGTTTAGTTTGAGAGTATAGTATATGAATCCATGTAAATTTTATGTGAAGTCTATGTACACTTCATTATGTTTTAAAAGTTTTAAATTTTACGCAAATTTAACTATATGAATGTGATGAAAGCTCAGAATAGGCTTGTCTGCGACCTCTAAGAGGTTAAAAACGTCGGTTGCATTCGAATTTTAGAATTCGGGTGTGACAAATTTGGTATCAGAGATGAGGTTAAATTACCTAGAAACTAAAGCTAAAAACAACCACGTTATTTAGTTTGTAACTTATGGTTGTGAAGCGCACCACAATCATGACTTAGAGACTAAGTGATGATAAGAAATCTCCCTTCTTCTGACCTTTATCGTGCTGTGTAGAGTTGCGACATTTTGTGTCATTTTAAGTATCTAACTTCCTTCTTGTGTATGCGTGTAGAACAATGAACACAAGGAGAAATGCCGCGAGAAGAGTTGAAGAAGCAGCTGCTGGAGGAAACCAAGCTCCTCCTCAAGCCCCAACTGCTGGAGTTGAAGTGCCTGTCAACCCAGTTGCGTTGACAGATGGTGAACTAAGAGAAACACTGGTGCAGATGGCATATGCCATCACTACTCAGGTGCAGGCCTTCACGGATCAAGCCACTAGAGAGGGTACTCCCATGGAGAACCCGCATGCTAGCACCATGGCTAGCAGACTAAGGGACTTCACCAGAATGAATCCTCCAGTCTACTACGGGTCCAAGACTAATGAGGATCCCCAGGAGTTTGTGGATGAGGTCTACAAAATTCAATGTGCCATGGGTCTTGATGAAAGGGCAAAGGCTGAGTTGACTGAATATCAACTCAAAGATATTGCTCAGGTGTGGTACTAAATGTGGGCAGATGGCCGAATACCAGGAGATGTCCCCATCACTTGAAATATTGTCAAGATTGCGTTTTTGGAGAGATTCTTTCCTAGGGAGAAACAAAAAGCAAAGGTTGAAGAGTTCATCAACCTAAGACACGGAGGTATGTTGGTCAAGGAGTATTCCTTGAAATTTGTTAAACTCTCAAAATATGCTTCTTCTCTGGTGTCCAATAGCGGGGATGAGATGAGCAGGTTTATGAATTGCGTGTCGGAGGATCTAGTGGAGGATTTTCGGGAAGCCATGTTGCATGATAACATGGACCTGGGCAGATTGATGGTACATTCACAGCAGATGGAGGAGAGTCACCGGAAAAAGAGAGGTCAGGAAGGCAAGAAGACTAGGCCCGCGGATCAGACTGGTTCTAGCTCTGGTAGGGGTACATTTGGAGTCCAGAACAGGCCTAAGTTAAAGAAGCACTCAGGTAATCCCACTACTTCCAGGAATTCAAATTCCAATGTGGACAAGTCTGGCCCCAAAAAGGGCAATGATAGAAATGCCCAGCGTAACAACAAGTCGTGTGGTAAATAAGGCGTTTACATAGAGGTGAGTGCCTGATACGTACTAATATATGCTATGGGTGTGGCAAGAGTGGGCATATGGTCAGGGACTGCCCACAGATGATGAATCAGGTCAGGACAGATACTCAGCCTCGACCTAATTCTAATGATGCAGCCGAGCCTCCCAAGAGGAACAGATTCTATGCTCTGAAAGGTAGAGAGGAGCAAGAGAAGTCAGCTGATGTGGTCACTGGTACGTTGCATGTCTTTTCTTTTCCTGTGGTATGCATTGTTAGATCCAGGATCCACTTTTTCATTTGTTACTCCTTTTATAGCTAGTAAATTTGACTTTCTTCCTGAGATCTTGCATGAGCCTTTTCTAGTATGTACTTTCATAGGAGATGGCATTAGAGCTGAAATAGTATATAAAAATTGTCCAATTAACATTATTTATAAAATCACTCATGATGACCTAGTAGAACTATCCATGCTTGATTTTGATGTAATTTTGGGATGGATTGTCTCCATAAGTGTTATACTATCATAGACTGTCGAAACAGGGTAGTAAGTTTTCAGTTTCCAAATGATTCACTGTTAAAATGGGAAGGGCGTGGTTCAAATCCAACAGGCCAAATAGTTTCCAACCTTAAAGCCAATAAGATGTTATCTAAGGGGTATTTATACCACTTAGTCAGAGTCAATGACTTAGAGTATGAGGTTCCTTCTATATACTCTGTGTCAATAGTGAATGAGTTTCAAGACCAAGCCAATTTGTCTTTCCGGCGGATTTGGCAGGAATTCCTCCTGAACGCAAAATTTATTTTGGTGTTGACTTAGATCCCAACACCAAGCCAATTTGTATTCCCCCATATAGGATGGCACAAGCCGAACTCAAAGAGTTGAAGTTACAGTTAAAAGATTTACTATATAAGGGCTTCATCCAGCCGAGCATATCCCCTTGGGATGATCTAGAGTTGTCCGTTAAGAAAAAGGATGGAACCCTTAGAATGTGTATCGATTATCGGCAACTCAACAAAGTCACAATAAAGAACAAGTATCCTCTTCCCAGAATCGATGATCTCTTTGATCAACTTCAAGGTTCAAGCTTTTTTCTAAGATAGATCTTCGTTCGTGTTATCACCAATTGAGGGTAAGACAATAAGACATTCCTAAGACTACTTTCTGAACTAGATATGGCCATTATGAGTTTCTTGTCATGAAATTTGGTCTCACTAACGCACCAGCGTTTATGGACCTTATGAATAGGGTTTTCCATGAATATCTAGATTTTTTGTCATAGTATTCATAGATGACATCCTCATGTACTCTAATACTAGAGAAGAGCATGAAGAACACTTAAGAAAGACATTGCAAGTACTCAAAGCACATAAGATATAGGCAAAGTTCAGTAAATGTGAATTTTGGTTGAAATCAGTGACCTTCCTTTGTCATGTTGTGACCGACCATGGTGTTGAAGTTGATCCGAAAAAGGTTGAAGCAGTGAAGAATTGGCCGAGACCCCTCACTCCTACAGATATTCGGAGTTTGTTGGGTTTGGCTAACTAGTATCGCAGGTTTGTGGAGGGTTTTTCAACTTTTGCTGCTCCGTTGACAGCCTTGACGAAGAAGAAGTGAAGTTTGAGTGTTCTGAAAAATGTGAGAAGAGCTTCCAAGAGCTCAAACACCGACTCAGTTCAGCCCAGTTCTCACATTGCCTAGGAGTGGTGTAGGATATGTGGTGTACTGTGATGCTTCCCGAGTAGGTTTAGGAGGTGTTCTTATGCAAGATGGAAAGGTAATTGCATATGCATCAAGACAGTTGAAAATCCATGAGAAGAATTACCTACTCATGATCTTGAGTTAGCTGCTATGGTATTTGTGTAGAAACTTTTGAGACATTATTTGTATGATGTACATGTTGATGTATTTACAGACAATAAAAGTCTTCAGTATGTTTTTACACAGAGAGAATTAAATCTTCGTCAGAGAAGATGGCTAGAGTTGCTCAAGGATTATGACATGAGTGTCCACTATCACCTAGGTAAGGCCAATGTAGTGGCTGATGCTTTTAGCCAATTGAGCATGGGCAGTGGTGTCTCATATTGATGATGAGAAGAAGGAGATGGTTAAAGAGGTACACCAACTGGCTAGGTTGGGTGTACGGTTGATTGATACACCAAGTGGGTGTGTTTCAGTTCATTCCAGTTCTGAATCCTCATTTGTTGTAGATATCAAAGCTAAGCAGCATCTCGACCCGATACTCATGGAGTTGAAAGACTCAGTTTTGAGTAATCTTAATGAATCATTTTACTTAGGAGGGGATGGTGTACTCAGGTACCAGAACTGATTATGTGTGCCCAATATTGATAATTTGAGGCCTAATATTATTGCAGAGGGCCATGGCTCCAGGTATTCTATTCATCCAGGTTCTACCAAAATGTACCATGACCTTAAAGAGGTCTATTGGTGGGAAGGTATGAAGAGAAATATCTCTAAGTTTGTGGAGGAGTGTCCCAATTGCCAACTGGTTAAGGCCGAACACCTGAAGCCTGGGGTCTTACCCAGTCAATTGAGATCCCAACATGGAAATGAGAGGCTTTAATATGGATTTTGGGGTTGGTCTACCAATGAACAGGAAACTGCATGATTCCATTTGGGTCATTGTTGACAGGATGACTAAGTCTGCTCACTTCATACCTCTGAAGTCTACTTACAAGGCTGAAGACTATGCTAAGCTATATATTGATGAGATAGTGAGATGGCATGGGATTCCTCTGTCTATTATTTCGGATAGGGGAGCCTAATTTACTTCTCATATTTGGATATCTTTCCAAAAGAGCTTGGGTACACAGGTGAAGCTCAGTACTGCTTTTCATCCCAGACGGATGGACAAGAAGAGTGTACTATTCAGACCCTTGAAGACATGCTGAGAGAATATGTTATTGACTTCAAGGGGAGTTGGGATGATCACTTGCCGCTGATTGAGTTCTCTTATAATAATAGCTACCATTCCAGTATTGGGATGGCACCTTTTGAAGCACTATATGGCAGGAGATGTAGGTCTCCAGTTGGGTTGTTTGAGTTAGGAGAGTCTTTCATCCTTGGCACTGAGATCATACATGAGGCTGTGGAAAAGGTGAGAATGATTAGGGATAGATTAAATACTGCTTATTGTCGTCAAAAATCCTATTCAAATAATAGAAAGAGAGATCTTGAATTTGAGGTGGGTGATCAAGTCTATCTGAAGATATCACCCATGAAAGGGGTGATGAGATTTTGTAACAAAAAGAAGTTCAGTCCGAGGTATATAGGTCCTTATGATATCTTGCAAAGAGTAGGAAATGTTGCATACGAACTGAGGTTACCACAAGACTTGGCTTCTGTTCATCTAGTGTTCCACGTTTCAATGCTTAAGAAGTTTCTAGGCAATCCAGCATCGATCGTGCCTATTGATGGGTTAGGAGTTGATGATAACCTTTGTTATGAAGAGGTTCTAGTTGAAATTTTAGATCGCCAAGTGAAGCGGCTGAGGAACAAGGAGGTTGCCAGCGTGAAAGTATTATGGAGGAACCACCTTGTCGAGGGAGCAACATGGGAGGCCGAGGCCGATATGAGATCCCATTACCCTCACTTGTTCAGTTCTTGAGGTTAGATATACTCTTCCTAGGTCTGGTTTTTGTTAAGAAACTCTAAGTTTTTAGTGCATTAGTCGATTTTGGTGTTGTAAGTCCATAATCGTGTGTTTTATACTTGCACTATATGAGTTAAAATGAGTTCTTGTTTGCATTAATGTTGCTGTTTTTGTATACTGTAGACATGATTTTTGTGTTGCATGAGTTAGGATGTGCATTAAGTTAAGTGTGATTCAGAAGGAAGTTCCTCATTCTCAAATATGGAGCTTCAAGTAAGCTTTGAGTAATATGCATCATCCAGAGTAAGTGGGAATCAGATATTCACATAGAGTAAAGATTCAAGTATGTTCAAGTGTTTTCGAAAATTACCCTCTTTATTTTAAAATAATGTGTAGTGTCATTCGGGGATGAATTTTCCTAAGGGGGGGATAATGTAACATTCTGGAAAATTACATGTCTAGTGAAGAGCCCAATAGGTCTTTAAGAATGTGTATTGGGGGTACATAGGCATCCCAATGCCCAATATTGAAAAATATTGGGCATAGTATAGAAAATTGTGTAAGGGGTATTAGCCAATTTCTATATAATACCCAAATAAACAAAATATTGGGCATATTAGAAAATATAGGCTTAAAGGGTGTTAGCCAATTTTCTAACATTAATGAACTTGTCCAAGAAATGTACCTGCAATGAAGACCATAGGCTAAAATACTTTTTCCTTTAACTCACAAATTAGGTACTAGGCATCCATGTGTTAAGCCTAGGCACCATAGCACATTACCACTTAAAATGATCATGTAGATTAAGCAGTGCCCAAGAACATAGTGAGGATCATAGGGACATAAGTAAACATTCCAAATGAACCATCAAAAATAGTTAGTTAGGAAAGTACAACAAACACATGTGCAAGCACATCTGCAAACCGGCCAAGTGAGGGGACCACCCTAACCGAATTTGGTTAGGGTAGTTAGGGGCAGGCGTGCACAAGGGTCCATCTATGTGGGGCCTAACTCTCTAACCAACTCTAGGATCTAACTAATTGACCTAACTAGCGATCTAACCTAGGTCAAACAAAAATAAACTATTTAGTGCACCCGAAAACCTAAGTCTTAACCGGGTGACACTAACCTAGTAACTAGTTAAGGAGACAACCTAATACCTAACCAAAGATGGTCCAAAAGGGTTAGTTATGGTCCCAAATACTTATGGATACTTTATTTATTACCCTAGGTCCCTTAATTAATTAAATTAACAACTTAATTAATTAATGAGAAATTAAAAATTCGGCCGACACCCTAACCAATTTCCTGATTTTTGTGGGTCAAATGTTCTCCTATGTTTAGTCAACTTAGGAGGGGAATTTTAGTAATTAACTAATTAATTTATCTAATTAACTTAATTAGCCTAAGTTGAATGAGTCAAGATCAGTTCCTAAGACTTAGACTCACGTTCAAACACTAGGAAATTCACACGCAAAATAGTGAGCAAACGAAAAGGAAAAACAGAAAGTTTCTCTCGATTCTCTTAGGAGATTTCAAGGTTTTCTTCAAGCTTTTGTGCAACGTGATCTTCGTAGATTCAATTCTACATAAGGTATGGGTTCTCTCCTGGAATTCTTTCTCCAACAGGATTTTCAATCGCTTTGAATCTATGAATCTTGAATCTAGGGTTTTCCCAACGATATTGTTGAACGTCCTTCTCCCTAGTATCCTTGTTTTCGATTCTAATGAGTATGTAGTTGTAATCTCGAACATGTTTTTTGGTATGTGGTTCATACTGATCCTAATGTGTAGATCTCTTGATTTATAAATGTCGAATAGACCCTATAGAATTGATTCGTATGATTTAAGTATTATTTACACGAAATAAAGAATGTTGTAAGGCTTAATTATGTCGGATATGAAGAAGTTGTTATGATTCGGTTATGAAGTTTAGCTACTGTTAAATGTCGATTTACTTGAGATGATGAGTTCACTAAAGTACATATATGAATGTTAATCAACTTGGCTAATGATAATATCATGAAAAATATTGCATGAATGATTGGTGCCAATAAATTGGCCAACAATGTTTTTCCCCAAAAGTTGAATGGAATTGGCTTACAATATTGCTTTCAAATTATGATGGAAAGATTGGATAATGACTAACGTAAACCAAATTAAGCATGACCAATGTACCTTTGAATTCATAACCAAGGGTATGCCAATCATTGGGACAAGTCCCAACATACCCTTTCCAAATGAACTATAAACATAGTAACTACATTGAACAAAGTTTTTAACGTTTATAAAGAATGGTATAAAGCTACTAAAAGACATGAAACGACTAAGGTGAGTAATAACATAATTGAAATTCTTTGAACTATGAAAGTGACCAGAATGGGGTGTTAAAGGAAGTGAGACAAGTCTCACTTACACCTAAGACAACTATGTTAAAGATACTTACATAAGATGGTGTTAATAATCGTGAGACAAGTCTCATTAACACCAAGATGATAATGTAAGGTTAAATTCACATTTCATCAAGTAAAGAAAGGGATGACGTGTTATCCAAAGAGTTAAGTAATCCTCATAATTAGAAGCAAGCTTCCATAATGTTTTAGACAACTCTAAAAGATGTAAAGAAAAAGAAGTTGAGCAAAAGACCGATAGACTAACAATGAGCTTTTGCCAGCACATGTAAGCCTCATGAGATGAGGCTACCACCAAGGTGGATAAGTAGTCTCCGTATATCTCCTACTCTTCGAACTATGTTTCCAGCATCAGAACTAGCCAATGGATTCCACCTAAGCGAGCTAGGTATGATACGGTTTCACTCTGGCCGGTGAGACCACCCCTTTTGGTGTGGGGCAGACATTGTATTTCATGCTTAGCTCACATGATCTATGTCGGTTAAATGCTCAAAGAAAGTATTCGGTTCACTTTAGCCGTGGACCACGTCTGTTCAGTGTGGGGAGAACACTGGACTTGGTTTCACTTTAACCGGTGAACCACCCCTTTTCAGTGTTGGGCACACACTGGATTTCATGGTAGCTCACATGATCTAGATTAACTTTAATCGGTGAATCACCCCTTTTCGATGTGGGGCAGACACTGCATTTCATGTTAGCTTGCATGATCATAATTCTAAAGATGTCTTTAAGAAAGCAAGAAAGAAAGAAGAAGAAATGCATGTTCAAAGTGATCTAAGAAAGTAAGAGCTTAAGAATATCAATCGTCAGTACTTGATAAGAATGAAGTTTTCAGCAAATAATGGGCATAGCCAATAATGACTTCTTTTATTATGAAAATGATCCCAAGCCAAATAAGATTGGCTTATAATGACTTCTTTTAATATGAAAATGATCAAAGCCAAATGAGATTGGCTTATAATGACTTTATATAATTGGAAAATGATCATAGCCAAATAAAATTGGCTTACAATAACTTCTTATATTAGGCCAATATTAAATAATAGGCTTAACCAATAAAGATTGGCTTATAAAGATTTTATGCCCAAATTATAGTTAAATCATTTCCTTAATCCCTTGGATTACTTACTTGATTCATTGTAGGTATGGGACTACAATGAATCATTGCACTTGTAAGTAAAACATAGGACCAATGGAGATCATTGAACTACACAACAAGAAGAAGAAAAATACTGAAAAATAAACTAAGTGTTGAAAAGGGATCTCTCGGGACAAGAAGAAGAAAAATACTGAAAAATAAACTAAGTGTTGAAAAGGGAGCTCTCGGGTTAGTGGTTATCAAATTTCAAAATTTTTGCTCGAGTTGTTCTAAAATTTTGTTCATGATTCTAAGGTCTTGTGTTCATATAGAAAATGAGTTGTGTGTTTTGAATGCATTAAAATACGTCATATTCACACCATGAATCGCAAATAAAGAATTAGGAAAGACTAGTGATTTCACTTTCCTGAAATGGCATGTTGTTTAGGAAGAGCTTTCCTTGATCATGCATAGCCTTATGTGTATGTGTGCATACACCCATACTTATTAAAAGTGTGTACTAACCCTATACTATAACTATTTTTATAGGTGCATGTTAGAGAGGAGACTGAAGACTCATCGCAGCGGTTTGGACTTAGCGATCTCCAGACCTTTGGTAGGTCCTCTTGATTTCGAGGATGGTACATTTATCTTTCTAGCATTAGTAATTCAGACATAGCTACTGGATGTTGTCCCTAGCGTTTCTTTCAAGACTTTTATTGGAAACTTTGTACTATGGCCATTTTGGCGAACTATTATGATATATTATTGATTCTTTCATTTAAATTGCTTAATCGATTGTAGATGGTTGTTTAGTTTGAGCGTATAGTATAAGAATCCATGTAAATTTTATGTGACGTCTATGTACACTTCATTATGTTTTAAAAGTTTTAAATTTTCCGCAAATTTAACTATATGAATGTGATGAAAGCAAAGAATAGGCTTGTCTGCGACCTCTAAGAAGTTAACAACGCCGGTTGCATTTGGATTCAAGAATCCGGGTGTGACAGAACCAAAGGTCTTTGAGCTTGATCTTGAATCCGGAGGTCTTGATTTTGATCTTTCTTGATCTTTATTGTTCTTGATCTTGATCGTTCTTGAAACTTGAATGCTTGAATTCTTGAACTTGTAGACAAATCTGCACCTTTTTATCCACGAGCTTTCTCTAGGTTCTTGTTAAAATTTTTGGTCCTCTTTTATGAATTATGAGACCACTATTTATAGTTTTAGAATAGAAGGGTTTTGATTGGAACAGGACTCTGTTCGGCCAATCAGATTTAAGTGACATGTATATGGGCTTTATAGAGCGGGCTTTAATTAAATTCATATTTATCTGAATTTAAAGAATTAAATTAATTATATTAATCCATAATATTTATTCGGAATAATATATTTATTAATTTAATATAATCCAAACAACTTTATAAATTTTTATTTAATAAATTTAAAGTGACTAAATTTGTTTGCAACAAATTTTAAACATATGGAAAAAAATAAACCACACAAATAAAATGTGAAAAAACATAATTTTATTAATCAATATTGTTATTACAAATATGTTCCTCCCTTAATTCTCCTATCCTAAGATTTATCTATGATTCGAGGGTTGTTAGTGACGTATTTATCAAACTAGGACTATTTAGATTTGACCTCTCTATATGAATAATCCATCAAGTTGTGGAATATTTGGATCTTGATCTCTTTATGGAATTTCCGAGATGTCTTTTAAAAGAATTTAGTATTCTTAGCTTTATATAGACATAAACTAGGGTTTAGGGTTGAGTAGACTCCAAGAATCCTAATATGAGTTGAACACAATTTGTATAGTCTCAACTCTAATTGAATGAATCTTGTAGAGTCCCACAAAATATCATTGCTTACAAATGCCCCCTGCTTCAAGGCTTGTCGAGTGTAGACTTGATAAATCTCAAAGACGAGGCTTCAAGTACTCATTCTTCAACCTTTGCACCTTCAAATTTTCAGATTTAATTTAAGAGAGAAGAGATGAAGGGCATATTTTGCCCCACTGGGTGTGCCAATATGTTTGCAACAAATTTCAAACATATGGAAAATAAATAAACCACACAAATAAAATATGAAGAAACATAATTTTATTAATCAAGATTGTGAGTACAAATGTATTCCTTCATTAATTCGCCTATCCTATGATTTATCCATGATTTGAGGGCTGTTAGTGGCGTATTTCTCGAAGTAGGATGATTTGGATTTGACCTCTCTATATGAATAATCCATAAATTTGTGGAATATTTGAGATCTTGATCTCTTTATGGAATTTCCAAGATGTCTTTTAAAAGAATTTAGTATTCATAGCATTATATAGACATAAACTAGGGTGTAGGATTGAGTAACCTACAAGAATTCTAATTTGAGGTGAACACAATTTGTAAAGTCCCAAATCGAATTGAATATATCTGGTAGAGTCCCACAAAATTTCAATGTCTACAATATGCATTATGAAGCTTGAATTGTATGTCTTTTTAGATTATACCTAAATGAATTATGTGTATATGTTGAGTATGCTACAATGTGAGAAATGATGAATGAAGGTGTAAGCATGTTTAGAATTAAATGTTAATTAAAATGGTGATTATGTGCAACGTGTACTCACATGTACACACACTGTCACACCCGAATTCTTGAATCTGAATATAATAGGCGTCGTTAACCTCTCATAGGTCACATACAAGCTCTTCTTAGCTTTCATCACAATCATACCGTTAAATTTTCTGAAAATTTGTAAGTTTTTAATACTTATCGAAGTATACATAGAGTTCATATAGTACTGCCTAAGAGTGACATTCTAATAGCTCAAAATAAACAACCATCTATTAATGATTAAACAATTGAAATAAATGATCGTAACAATAATAATAATAGTTTGCCAATCGGCCTTATTACAAACGCATTAACAAATGATTGAATTGAAACGCTAGGGACTATCCCCACTAGCTATGTCGAATGTACTAATCTAGAATAATAAATGTAGCATCCTTGAACTCAAGAGGACCTAGCAAAGTCAGGAGATCGCTAATCCAAACCGCTTCGTCGAGACTTCAATCTTCTCTCCGACGTGCGCCTATAAAAATAGTAATAATATATCGGGTTAGTAAAGACTTGTACTAAGTATGGATGTATGCACATACACACATAAGGACTATGCATGATCAAAAAAAGCTCTTTCTAAAGCAACATGTCGTTTCTGGAAAATTAAGTCACTTACTTTCTTAATTCGTTAATAGTGAATTATGCTATGTATATGACACTTTCTCATGCAATTAAGGCACACAACTCATTTCCTTTATAAACATAAGAACTTGGAATAATGAACATAATTTTAGAACAACTTACACGAAAGTTCATGATTTTGATCCTCTTAGGCCGAGAGCTACTATTCCCAGACATAGATTATTTTTCAGTCTTTTCTTCTTATTATTGTGTAGTTCATTGATCTCCTTTGATCCTATGTTTTACTTAAAAGTGCAATGATTCATTGTAGTCTCATACCTACAATGAATCGAGTAAGTAATTCACAAGACTAAGGAAATGATTTGGCTACATTACTTACAAGTTAAATATTTCTTTCTTAAATTTGGGTATGAATGTAATTACAAGCCAATCTTTATTGGCTATGCCCATTAGTTGATTATTTGAGATATATAGACCTTGTGACATATAGTCATACTCCAATATTGGCACAAACCACTAACTTGTTATGCTTATCAAACACTGGTGATTCACATTCTTAAGATCTTACGTTTCTACTTATTTGCTCTTTTGTTCACTTTGAACATGCTACTTTCATTATTTCTTACTTTCTTTAAAGAATCTTTAGAACTAACAGAAGTAGATCATTCCAGCTAACATGAAATCCAGTGTTTCCCCCACACCGAAAAGGGGTGGTTCACCGGTTAAGGTGAACCAAGTTCTGTGTTTACCCCACACCGAAAAAGGGGGTACACCGGCTAAAGTGAAACCAAGTCAGTGTCTTCCCCACACCGAAAAGAGGGGATCACGGCTATAGTGACTTTCTTGAGCTTTAACCGACATAGATCATGTGAGCTAAGCATGAAATCTAGTGTCTTCCCCACACAGAAAAGAGGTGGAATAACCGGCCAAAGGAAACCTACTGCTAGCCTTCTTAGGCTAGTACCCCTATGCTGGTAAACATAGTTCGAAGACTAGGAGACGTACGGATACCCTGGTCCACCTAGGTGGTGATATCATCTCATGAGGCTTACATGTGCTGGCACAAGCTCATTGTTAGTCTATCGGTGCTAAGCTCAGATCTATTTTACTTTATTATCTTTTAGAGTTGACTCAAACATTATGAAATTTGCTTCTAGTTATGAGGTTTACTTAACTCTATGGATGACTGGTCATCCATCTTATGTGAGTATTTTTGACATAATCGATTAAGTGTAATTGAGACTTGTCTCACTACTTTTAATACTCTATAGTAGGTCGATTTCCTAACTTAAGCTTTTAGTTATTTCATTACTCACTTTAACTTGTTCAACGTTTATTGGTAGTTTTTACAATTCTTTATGAAAGTTATAACTACTTATTCAATGCTATTACGTTCACAAGTTTGTGTGGATGGGGTATGTTGGGACTTGTCCCATTGATTGACATAACCTATGTTATGAGTTGATTGATGTAGAGATTAGTATGACTTTACATGATTTGGAAGACATATGATTGGACATAGTTTTGCTAGCCAATTTGTTGGCATAAATCATAATTTCACTTGATACTTGTCGTAATATTATCACTAGCCAATTCAATTACTTCATGCATACATTATAGTAATATAACATGTTAAACAAGCCAACTTTTAACTTTTCATTAGCCTATGATCCAATTCAATGAACAACTTCTAACAATTTCATCTTCTCAAGCACAAGTAGGCATTACAACGTTTAACGTTCATGTAAATAACACCCTAAGTATGCGGATCTAACATGTAGATTTCATTCGACATATAATTCACTAAAACATAGACATAATGATCATTTAGCACCACATACAAACAACATGCATCGAGATTTACATTCTACATACTACAAGAATCGGAAATCGGGAGAAATAGGGAGATGAACATGCATTTCATTGGGAACAACCCTAGTTTAGATATTCTTGAATTCAAAATGTTTGAATAGCCTCTTGGAGAAAAAATTCAAGGAGAGAAACCCATACCTTACTGTAGAATTAAATCTATGAAGATCACCTGGCACTTTGCACGAAGACATTGAAGAACTTGCTTGAACTCGCCTAGGGTTTCTTACGTTTTCTCACTTGTTTTTAGTTGTAGCGTTTTTGATGAATAACTGAGACTAATTATTTAAGAACTGAATGTTAACTAATTCAACTTGGACTATATAACTTAAATAAAATAACTTAATTAGCTAATTACGAAAACGCCCCTCCTAAATTGACTAGAATAAGAAGAACACTTAACTTAACCGAAATCTGGAAATTGCTAAGTGGTTTTTGTTTTGTCCAAATAAATAAATTAATTAAGTTGCTAATTTAATTAATTAAGTAACCTAGGGTAATTACTAAAGTACACCTAAGTTGTTAGGACCATAACCAATTACCTAATTACCAAAACGCCGCTCCTAAATTGACTAGAAATAGAAGAACGCTTGACTTAACCGAAATCTGGAAATTGCTTAAGGGTTTCTGTTTTGACTATTTAAATTAATTAATTAAGTTCCTGAATTAATTAATTAGGTAACCTAGGGAAATTACTAAAGCACCCCTAAGTTGTTAGGACCAAAACCAACCCTTCGGACCATCCTAGGCTAGGTACTAGGATGTCTGTTAGTTAGTTACTTGTCTTAATGTCACTAGGTTAGGTCTTAGGTTGTAGGGTCCCTTAGTTAGTTATTTTTGGTTTGTCCTAGGTTAGTTAGTTAGTTAGGTCAGTTAGTTAGAGTCTAGGACCGGTTACGGAGCTTGGACCCACGTGGGTGGACCCGAACGCGCGCCTGTACCCAACCACTCTAACCGAATCGGTTAGCTTATCTCTTGGCCGGTTGCACATGTGTTGCGTGCACTTTCCTAACTAACTATTCTTGAAGGTTTATTTGGAATGTTTACTTATTGTCCCAAGGATCCTCACTATGTCCTTGGGCACTGCTTAATCTACATGATCATTTTAAATGGTTTTGTGCTATGGTACTAGGATTGACACTTGGATTCCTAGTACTTGATGTGGGTATATATGAAGGATATAGTTATTTTAGCTTAGGTTCTTCATTTCAGGTATAGTGCTTAAACAAGCTTGGATTTTATTCTAAATACTTCTGTATATATAGAAATTGGCTAACACCCCTTAGCCAATATTCTATAATGTGCCCAATATTTCTCAATATTGGGCATTGGGACGCCTAACATACTTGAACTTTACTCTTTGTGAATATCTGATTCACAACTTAATCTGGATGATGCACATTACTCTAAGCTTATCTGAAGCTTCATATCTGAGATTTAGGAACTTCCTTCTCAATCTTACTTTAACTTAATGCACATCACACTCATGCAACACATAAATCATGTAAAAGCTATACAAAAACAGCAACATGGAAAGCAAGCATGAACTCATAACAAATTATATAGTGCAAGTATAAAACACATAGTTATGGACTTAAAACACCAAAACCGCCTAATGCACTAAGATTTTAGAGTCTCGTTAACGAAATCGGACTTAGGAAGAGTATATTTAACTTGAAGAATTGAACAAGTGACAGTAACAGGATCTCATATTGGCCTCGGCCTCCCATGTTACTCCCTCACAAGGTGGTTCCTCCATGACACCTTCACGGTGGGAACCTGCTTGTTCCTCAACCGCTTCACTTGATTATCTAAAATTTCAACGGGAACCTCTTCATAAAAAGGATTCTCATCAACTCCTAACCCCTTAGATAACCTCTTGTTGCTTTAACATTGGAAACTATTTGGCTTTGTTGGATTTGAACAACGCCCTTCCTATTTCAACTCTAATTCATTTGGAAACTGAAACCTTCCTACCCTGTTTCGACAGTCTATGGTAGCATAGCATTCATGGAGCCAATCCATACCCAAAATTATATCAAAATCAAGCATGATTAATTCTATTAGGTCAGCATGAATAACTTTATTTAGAACAATTATTGGCCAATCCCTCAGGAATGTAGTCTTGAGACTGTCCCACGTCTTGTACCATACATGAGCCACATCCTTGAGTTAGAATGCAGCCAACTCAACCTTTTCCTCTTCATTAACACCCCTAGCATGCATTAGAAACTACCATGCACTCACCTCCATGCGAACGACCACACTTACCACACGACTTCCTGTCACGCTGGCATTTCTACCATTTCCCTTCTTGCGAAGATCAGATCCTGAGTCTGGCGCCTTAGACCACTCGGCCATCCTAATTCTTGTGTTCATTATTCCACACGCACACACAAGAAGTAAGTGAGATTCTAGAATGACACAAAATGTCAAAGCTCTAGACAACATGAGATAGAGTAGAAGAAGGGAAAATTCCTAACATCACAAAGTCTCTAAGTCATGATTGTGGTGCACTTCACAATCATAAGTTAGAAACTATGCAACGTGGTTGTGTTGAGCCTTATTTCCTAGGTAATTTATCCTCATGCTCTGATACCAAGTTTGTCACACCCGGATTCTGGAATCCGAATATAACCGGCGTTGTTAACCTCTCAGAGGTCGCAGACAAGCCTCTTCTTAGCTTTCATCACAATCATACAGTTATATTTGCAGAAAATTTGAAACTTTTTAATACTTATCGAAGTATACATAGACTTTTGTACTGCATAAGAGTGATATTCTAATAGCTCAAACTAAACAACCATCTATTAAAGATTAAACAATTGAAATAAATGATCGTAACAATAACAATAATAGTTTGCCAATCGGCCTTATTACAAACACATTGAACAAATGTTTGAATTGAAACGCTAGGGACTATCTCCACTAGCTATGTCTAATGTACTAAGCTAGAATTATAAATATGGCATCCTCAAACTCAATAGGACCTACCAAAGTCTGGAGATTGCTAATCCAAACCGCTTTGTCGAAACTTCTCTCGGACCTGCGCCTATAAAAATAGTAATAATATATGGGGTTAGTACACACTTGTACTAAGTATGAGTGTATACACATAAACACATAAGGACTATGCATGATCAAAGAAAGCTCTTCCTAAAGTAGCATGTCGTTTCTGGAAAGTTAAGTCACTTACTTTCTTAATTCGTTAATCGTGAATTATGATATGTATATGACACGTTTTCATGAAATTAAGGCACACAACTCATTTTCTATATGAACATAAGACCTTGGAATCATGAACATAATTTTAGAACAACTTAAACGAAAGTTCATGATTTTTATCCTCTTAGGCCGAGAGCTAATATTCCTAGACTTAAATTATTTTTCAGTCTTTTCTTCTTATTATTGTGTAGTTCAATGATCTCCTTTGATCCTATTTTTTACTTACAAGTTCAATAATTCATTGTAGTCCCATACCTACAATGAATCGAGTAAGTAATTCACAAGACTAAGGAAATGATTTGGCTACATTACTTACAAGTTAAATATTTCATTCTTAAGTTTGGGTATGAATGTATTTATAAGCCAATCTTTATCTGTTGTGCACATTATTTGATTATTTGAGATATATAGACCTTGGGACATATAGTCATACTCCAATATTGGCACAAATCACTAACTTGTTATGATTATCAAACACTGCTGATTGACATTCTTAAGATCTTACTTACATAGCTCACTAAGAACTTATGTTTCTACTTCTTTTCTTTGTTGTTCACTTTGAACATGCTACTTTCATTCTTTCTTACATTCTTTAAAGAATCATTAGCACTAACAAATGTATATCATGCGATCTAACATGAAATTCAGTGTCTCCCCCACACCGAAAAGGGGTGGTTCACCAGTTAAGTTGAACCAAGTACCGAAAAGAGGTTTCACCGGCTAAAGTGAAACCAAGTCAGTGTCTTCCACACACTAAAAAGAGGGATTCACGGCTATAGTGAACGGGATACTTTCCTGAGCTTTAACCTACATAGAACATTGAACTAAACGTGAAATCCAGTGTATTCCCCACACCAAAAATAGGTGGAATCACCGGCCAAAGTGAAACCTACTTCTAGCCTTCTTAGTCTAGTACCCCTATGATGGCAAACACAGTTCGAAGACTAGGAGACGTATGGAGAACCTGGTCCACCTGGGTGGTGATCTCATCTCATGAGGCTTACATATGCTGGCACAAGCTCATTGCTAGTCTATCATTGATAAACTCAGATCTATTTTACTCTATTATCTTTTAGAGTTGACTCAAACATTATGGAAGCTTACTTCTAGTTATGAGGCTTACTTAACTCTATGCATGACTGGTCATCCCTTTCTATACTTGATGAATATGAGCTTAAGTCTTACATTATCATCATGGTGCGAGTGAGACTTGTCTCACGGATACTAGCACCCTCTTATGTAAGTATTTTTGACATAATTGATTAAGTGTAATTGAGACTTGTATCACTTCTTTTAAGACTCTATATTAGGTCAATTTCATAACTTAAGCTTTTAGTTATTTCATTACTCACTTTAACTTGTTCAACGTTTATTGGTAGTTTAGTATAATTATTTATGAAAGTTATAAGTACTTATTCAATGTTATTACTTTCAAAAGTTTGTGTGGATAGGGTATGTTGGGACTTGTCCCATTGATTGGAATACCCTATGTTATGAGTTCATTGATGTAGAGATTAGTATGACTTTACATAATTTGGAAGATATATGATTGGACATAGTTTTGGTTGGCATAAATCATAATTTCACTGATACTTGTCGTAATAATATCACTAGCCAATTCAATTACTTCATGCATACATTATAGTAATCTAACATGTTAAACAATCCAACTTTTAACCTTTCATTAGCCTATGAAACAATTCAATGAAGAACTTATAGCAATTTCATCTTCTCGAACACAAGTAGGCATTACAACATTTAACGTTCATGTAAATAACACCCTAAGTATGCGGATCTAACATGTAGGTTTCATTCGCCATATAATTCACTAAAACATACACATATTGATCATTTAGCACCACATACAAACAACATGCATCGACATTTACATTCTAGATACAACAAGAATTGGAAATCGGGAGAACTAGGGAGATGAACATGTGATTCATTGGGAACAACCCTAGTTCGATCTTCTTGAAGTCAAAATGTTTGAAAATCCTCTTGGAGAAAGAATTCCATGATAGAACACCAATACCTTACTGTAGAATTAAATCTACGAAGATCATCTGGCACTTTGCACGAAGACCTTGAAGAACTTGCTAGAACTCGCCTAGGGTTTCTTACGTTTTCTCACTTATTTTTAGTTGTAGCATTTTTGATGAATAACGTGAGACTAATTATTTAAGAACTAAATGTTAACTAATTCAACTTAGACAATATAACTTAACTAAAATAACTTAATTAGCTAATTACCAAAACGCCCCTCCTAAATGGACTAGAATAAGAAGAACACTTGACTTTACCGAAATCTGGAAATTGCTAAGTGGTTTCGGTTTTGTCCAATTAAATTAATTAATTAAGTTGCTAATTTAATTAATTAAGTAACTTAGGATAGTTACTAAAGTACCCCTAATTTGTTAGGACCATAACCAATTAGCTAATTACCAAAACGCCCCTACTAAATTGACTAGAAATAGAAGAACTCTTGACTTAACCAAAATCTGGAAATTGCTTAAGGGTATTGGTTTTGACTATTTAAATTAATTAATTATGTTGATATATTAATTAACTAGGTAACCTAAGGTAATTACTAAAGTACCCCTAAGTTGTTAGGACCAAAACCAACCCTTTGGACTATCCTAGGATAGGTACTAGGATGTCTCTTAGTTAGTCAGTTGTCTTAATGTCACCCGGTTAGGTCTTAGGTTGTCGGGTCCCTTAGATAATTATTTTTGGTTTGTCCTAGGTTAGTTAGTTAGTTAGGTCAGTTAGTTAGAGTCTAGTACCAGTTAAGGAGCTTGGCCCCACGTGGGTGGACCCGGACGCGTGCCTGTCCCCAACAACTCTAACCGAATCGGTTAGCTTATCTCTTGGCCGGTTCACATGTGTTGTGTGCACTTTCCTAACTAAATATTCTTGAAGGTTCATTTGTATTGTTTACTTATTGTCCCAAGGATCCTCACTTTGTCCTTGGGCACTGTTTAATCTACATGATCATTTTAAATAGTTATGTGCTATGGTACTAGGCTTGACACTTGGATTCCTTGTACTTGATGTGGGTATATATGAAGTATATAGTTATTTTAGCTTAGGGTCTTTATTGCAAGTACATTTCTTAAACAAGCTTGGATTGTATTCTAAATACTTGTGTATATATAGAAATTGGCTAACACCCCTTAGCCAATCTTCAATAATGTGCCCAATATTTCTCAATGTTGGGCATTGGGATGCCTATGTACCCCTATACGCACTCTTAAAACCTAATATGCTCTTTACTAGACTTGTACATTTTTCTGGAATGTTACACACACTCACACTTGAATGAATCAATGAATGAGGTTAATTAATGTCAAAAAGGGCAGTTTTTAGGTGAACACTCATTGTGAGTTTAGATGAAGTGTTCCGAACCAACCTCACTACCTCCCAAGAGCTTTCTAATTTAGGTTGGAGGATGGATACCCATTGTGAGTTGAGATGTAGTGTCCAAAAGTTATCCTTGACCTTCAGTAATGAATGTTTAAGACTCTGTGGGGGAGTTATGCTTAGCACCGTGAGGATTTGAAGAAGGAGTGGGTGCACATTGTGAGTACCTAATGTACCTCTTGAGACGAATACTCCTCGTGAGTAGAGAGTGAGTTACTTTGTAGCAATCTCCTTATCTATTAACTATGCGCCTGCATAGGTGTATCTATTGGACAAGCCATGTAAAACCTAAGAGAAAGACCCTATCCTAGGCAAGTGGGAAACCCTCATACGATAAGGGTAGTATCGGAATTCCATGTCTATCTCTCATGGTCTATGTCGGTTAAAGCTATTCCCCCACAAAAATGAATGAAGGAACTATGTAAGACCCCCAAAATGAGTTACGGCATCAGAGCCTAACATGTTTTTCTGAAGGTTATAGGGTCCTAAAATGACTTATAATATGGTTTAGAGGCAGTGTAAAGTTTAAGGCGATTTGGAAGTTAAACATCAAGGGACAACCAAGACATTCGACGACTAGTCTCCTATGTGTCTCATGTGTCTATACATGATTGTAATTATATATCATGAGCTTATGAAGTCTTAAAATTAGTTATAATGATGTTTAATGGTATTATATGGAGTTTCGTGAAATTTGGAGGTCAAACGTCCAAGAACCTCTAAGACGTTCAAAAGTTAGCCCTTGAGACGTCCATGAGTGTCTCAATGGGGCCTTGCATGTTTGGACGTGTTACGTGTATTTGTTTTGAGTGAAACTGATGTGGTAGGTCTACAACTTGTTAAGGTTTGTATTTACTTTGGAAACTTCCGGTAAGACTTCTAAAGGGACCCTCAAAAGAGCCCACATGAAGGACCCAAGGCTAGTCAAGACACTGCCTTGGCAGTGTCAATCGACTAAACCAAACGACGCCCAGTTGGTTGACCAACGGCCAGTTGGTTAGGTCTAGTCAATGGAAACTTAACCTTGGCAAGTCTCAACCCAAAAACAAGCCAAGGTCCAATCGATTGAAGCCAAAGACGGCCAGTCGATGGTGATCCGTCGATGGTGGCCTGCAACACTGCTATGCGACTGTTTTATATAAAGGGTAAATGGGAAATTCACCCCACGTCCTAAACTGACATAATTGATTAATTTACCTATTTTTGGGTGTATTTAAGGGATCACACACGTGAACAACACATTCCGAATCCTTCTTATGAAATCGAACCTTCCCTCCAAAACGAATTCTATCTAGAAACCTCCCTTGTTGTTGAAGCTCAAGAACAGCTTGTAAATTTGACTATCATGGGTTCTTCACCATGTTTTAAAAGTTTTCCACTACATAAAGGTATGGTGATCCTTCATTTCTAGTTATCCTTCCATCTAGAGAGTTAATCTCAAAGTTTCAAAAGAGATTTTATGATCAAAGTTCTTCTTCTTCAATCTAGCCATGGGTTCATTCTAAAAAAGTTTTTAATATTTAAATCATGATGCATTGATGTTAATGTATTGGTTTTAACTTTATTGCAATCCAATTTCATGATGAACCCATGTTCCTTCCCTAAATCGATTTGGCCCTTGCGTGGGCATTGTGATCATGGCTTGTTAATGGTTGAATTGTGATTCTTTTACATTGAATTGTCTATATCTACTGTTATTTACGTGTATTAATGATGAATTGAGGATGAAGGATCCATGTGGATCAATGTATGAAGATTTGAACATACTTAGCTTATAATTCCATGATTCAATGTAACATTGCCTTTTTTATGAATTAATGTTGAATTCGAATAGGTGATGAGGATTATAGCTACTGTTTTAAGTTTATATGATGATTGAATTGTAATTATAAATCATGTATGATCAAAGTGAAGAAGGATTGGCGTGAATTGATCTAGGTTATTCAAGCCTATAAATTGAATGGTGTGTTGAACATTACGTGACCTAAATTCTAGGGTAAATAAAGCATGAATTAGACTTGAGTATTATGTATTTAGCTACTGCCCTAGATTTATGCTGTTAATGAAATATAATTGATGAGAAATGCAAGTGAAATTGTGTAAAGATATATGTTATTCTACTTTCTAGTATATATGTGATGTATTGTATTAGATTGTAATATGATCTTGTAGCGACTTGTACATGGTTTCTTCATGATTAAATGTATATTTAGATACCGCCCTATATATGTATTGATGATGTAAAGGATGTATTGATCAATGATGATCAAAGGATAATGAAGGGGTAGAGTGGCTCTTCTTCTCTACTTTCCTTATAGTATTGTAGTTGATGAAGCCTTGTATGGCATGTTGTGGTATGGTTCACTAATGGTGGAGGTGGTTACTTTATTGTCATTATATATGTGTTGACCATGGCCTTTAAGGCAAATTAATGGATGTATGAATGAGTGGTTGTGATGATCACCTTATGTGTAACTTGTTCCTAGTCTTCTACTTTAGCTGTGAATCTAAGTTATGTTACTATTGTTATGAGCATGTAAATGTGTATGTTACATCATGTGTAGGTGATGCCATTAATGAAGTGTTAATGATTGACGACCCCTACCCATGTACCCATATGTGAATGTGTAAATAGCTAAAGTTAGGAGTCTTGATTATAATGTGAAGATTGTCTTGCCTCCTATGCTATTGTGTGTTGTATGGTCTATGGTTGAATGTGTATTGTGGTCCTAAGAGGATGTATGCCTCAATATGTTGTTGATAGTAATTATGTGATCATATTGACCAATGTTCACACACCCTCACTCTACATGCATGCTTATAATATAATAAATATTCATAGTGTCTAATGAAAGGTTGTTTCATATTCACTAGTTACTACTACTATGCATGTAAAATATATCTATGTGAAGTATGTTATGTATTCCTTTAGAGGATGACTTGATAGGTGTACTAGTATGGGCAACGCTATGAGACCTTGTCTATGGATTGCACATGTGAACCTTGATAGGATAGTTCCTAGGTTTGGTTTCTATGTGCATGAATAAAAATGTATGGTCATGTGTGGTCTTAATGTGTTATGTGAAGGCTTTGTTCACATATATGTATACACACACACATGAATGATTATTTAGTCAATACAGGAGCCTTTAAAGATGTGCTCAAGTGTATACTTAACTAGATAGTGCTAATACATATACTATGTCCATGTGAAAGGATTTCTCACATAAATTAGGTTGATGAACTTTCATCTATGACCTATGAGATAATCACATGAGGGGATGACTCTCCTAAGCCTATGTTTTACAAATAAATGATAAGAAAGGCTTTTTCAAAAAGGAACTGAGCTTAGCACGGAGTGAACTTGTAGATGAGAGGGTGACACTTTCCAACATATGGAAGGTAGGGTTCACTACGGTCCTCACGGGGTGGATAGCCTGACGACCGAAAAAGGGTGTACAGAGATGTGTCCATGGTATCCCCCAAGTTACATAAACTATGATCTAGCAAATGATATCACCTAATCTGCCAGCATGATATTTGTCTTACCTTGGCAAGTAAGATGCCCTCTTTTTGGTGTGAGGGGATGACACCAAATTCCATGTTTAGCACCCATGGTCTTAGTGTCGGTTAAGGCTATAGTTTCCCTAAAGTAAAATTTACAATGTAAGTAAATGAATAGGACCCTAACAAGAATGACTTAAGGGAGGTTACTTAGGATAGGTGGAAGTAATGAACCCATCTATACATTGCACAAGTAGCTCCATAGGAAGTTCTAGGAAGGTGTTCTAATGAATGTGTCTATGAATATGCCTTTATGCATGCATGGTAGTATTTGTGTTCTTCTTATGAAGATGAACATGGTATGAGTTTACTTGATGTGATCTTATCCTTATATGAACTATGTTGGTCTAAATGACTATATGATGAAGGTCTTTTATTGACATGAATGAAGTTGTCTTCACTTACTTGTTGATGTATGAATTGGATGGTAAGGCTTGTGGTTTTATGATAGGTTTACTATGTATGTGTGAGTTTATGGTGCTTCACATATACATTGCATTAGTAGGCTTAGAGTAGGATTATGAGTAAGGTCTTATAATGCATTGATGTGAAGTGAAGTTGGTATATGTGCAAGTTGAATGTAACTTACTGTAATGTCCTTTAAGTCTTGGCTTAAATATGTCTATGTTGTACTATACTTCTATGATGGTATGTGTTGCCTTGTGTAGATTGTATGTATGGTTTCCTTGTGGCCTTAAGGTGATGCATTGCACCAAGTATCACTAGAGGGTTGCTTGGGAGGTTAATGAATAAAAGGAAGGGATGTTCACTGTAAAGTAGGGATATCTCACTGTAATGTGATTTGAAAATGTAATAAATTTTATGTGTGATCTTATGAAACATCTGGCCTTTGAATATATTTATAAGAAGTATGTGAATGATATAAATTCTATTGGATAAAGGTTTTATGAAGATTTACTTAAAAATGCATGAAGTATGATTTCAAGAATATGGGACTTTTAAATGCATATTTTTGCATGGTTGCAAAACTTAGTGCATTTTTGTACTAATCTCATTCTTCTCTACTTTTTACACAAAGTGTAGGTTAGGGATGCATAAAGGATGTCTATATGAATGAGGATCTTGATATGTGATTCCCAATCTCAAGAAAAGGAATCCTTAAATCCAAGGATGTCCTACTATCATGTCTTATTGTAAAGTTTATTAAATATTTTATAGTTATGTATTATGTCTTAAGGGTCGTGTCACTAATGTATTATAATATTGATTGAGTCTAAGATGTCAAAGAGAATTAAGGTCTAAGTACGCAATATGATATTTTTATATATATGAAGTAAAGTTTCTAGCATATGATGTGCTATGAAATGTTTTAAATTTTCCTCTAAATTTACTATGTCAATTTGATGAATGATAACTATGGGCTTGTATAAGACCTCTGATAGTTCAAGTATTCCATGTTACTTCTAGGGGGTGCTCCCTTGATGAGACAAACTATGTCTCGTAAAAGAACGTACTACTTAGGGTAGGTGGTGGTATGGGAAGATATCTATCCATTTCACTAAATAGACCTTCCGAAGGTGGAGACTTTGTTTGTTTTGTATGAAGTGTATGAACTAATTATCCTAAAAAAACGCACTACTTAGGTTAGGTTGTGGTATTGGACACTATCTATACATTGCACTAAGTAGACCTTCCTAAAGGAGAGTCTTGGTTTGTTCTATATGAAGTACATGAATGAGTTTTCATGAGTTGTAAATGAATTTAGTTGACTTAAGCTTTAATGTTAAGGAAACAAGTTAAAGTTATGTTTTATGTGATGAAGTTATGGATGACTAATGTAGAGTGCTTAATCCAAGGGAATCCTCAAGGAGCAATAAGTGGGATTAGTAGTATGGGATGCTACTCTCATATTGCACTTAGTGTGACTTATAAGTCCTATTGGATAAGCCTACTTAAATGAAGTCCTTAATGTATGAATGTCCTTCAAATGTCGATCCAAGAGAGTGGACTTGTTTCCCGTGCGAGGCAAGACTATGTTTCGTAGTCTTAAGGATCACTTTGGTGTGTCTTCAAGGGGGTGTATGGGCGGTCCCTTCTTGTCTTACCTTAGGGAGTCTCAGGATAAATTTGTTAGGGAAACCTCAAAGGAAATGAGTTCACTATGGTTGGGACGAATGGTTCACTGTAACATGTCACTATTTCACTGCAATACACTTGAGCTTACTGTAAAGTGTGTCTTTGTTCTAAAAATTTGAGAGTTCTATTTTATGTGATTAATCATTATTCTTATAATATTTTAACTCTATGAACGTGAAGGTTTTACTCATTTGGCATGAAAGCCTATTTTACTAAAATGTCCCTTTTTGCATGTTTTTGCATATGCCATACTTTGTTCATTATTTTGTATTAACCCCATACTTTTGTACACTTAATAAGTATAGGTTGGAGGCAAGTTTGAAGACTACAAGACAAGCTTGGGAAATACTCTCTCAAGACTAAGTATGTTCTCATATATTCGAGGCAAAGTCATATTTCTTAGTTTCTATTATAAAGACTTACTATGTATTTTTATTCAATGTTAAGGGACGTGTGCCTAAGATAATTATGTAGTGTCTTTATGATGGCTTGTGGCGATAAGACTTATCCTTAGCTTTTATGAAAGATGTTTCTTTTATTATTTATTCGTGAAAAGTTTTAAATTTTGCACTACTGTTCATGTCCTATGTAATGAATGATACCTACGACATGTACAAGACCTCCGAAAGTTCAAGTACGCAATTGTTCCAACATAAGGGTGATCTCTTCTTCTAGGGGGTACTTTCGGATTGTTACAATTGGTAAGGCTTTTGAATGTTATTTTTATATGAACTATTGAACTTGTTATGTTGATATGGTTCTTAAGTTTATGTTGTCTTAAATATGAACATGACTTGTGTTATTGTGATCCTTATGTTGTATATGCTCTCCTGTATGTGCATGAAAGGCTTTCCAAATGACTTAGCATGTTTTCCAAAGAAATGGTCCCTTTCATGCATGCTTTCAAATATTTTACGTGCATTGTTTCCGTACTATGTACAAGTGGTCTACTAAACCATATTTCTATTTGTTCTACAATTATGTAGGTTTTGAACGTTGATTTCTTAGAAGGACGATTGAAGAAGACTTGGACTTTTTTCTCCAAGTGTGGTTGGTCCTCATGTTTGGGGATGTTACCCTGTTCCACACTCTAGCTTTAAAGTTTTATTATCATGAAGACATTGTCCTTTCCATTATCATTTGAACATTGATATAAGCCTATAATGACATATTTGATTTTTATTGGCTATGTCCAACATTTCTATTCATTTAGATGGTTATATGTGAGATGATCTTATTAGACTATCTTCGGTATGTTAGTTATGTTTTGTAAAAGAGAAGCGTAAGTAAGCTGCCTATGTGAGAAGTGTATGTAACCTCTCTATATGTAGTATGTGAGAGGTCTATATAAACCTCACTATGTACATGTAAAATGTTTTTTCCGTATTTTAGCCTATGATATGTTATAACAAATGCTAAGGGCTAGTCCGAGTCCTCTTCGAGGACGACAACGCCGGTTACGTCTATGGGGTGCTCCCTCAATGTGATAGTTTCAAACTCCAACTTCTTCCATTCTTTATTTCAATCATGGGTATTTTAATGAAAATATTTTAATGGATGAAATATGTTATTTTAGATGTTGGTTGATTATTTTAAGTTCAAAACCCCAATGAACTAATGCTTATGCATATTTTTAACTTTTGGCTTATGAAGTGGGTTTGTTGCATTTGTCTACATAATGTTAGAGTTGAGTTTCTTATGTTGTATTTTGAATTAGTTAATGCATATTCATGTTTTATTATGTTGCTTTGGTGAAATATTAAGAAAAGGTGGTAAAATCATGGATGAAGGGTAAGTTGTTCTTACCTTGCTTAGTTCATTGTGAAATGATCTTGAATTGTATGGTCAACCTTTGGTGGTGGTTTTTACTTGAAGGATATGAATATATATATGTGCATTATGAGTATGGCCTTGGAGGCATAGCATGTGAATCAAGGTTATGATTATGATATGTATGCATGATGTGTTTTAGGAAGTTGAAAATGTATATCTCGATGATGTTATGTATAAATGAAGTATATGTTTATGTGAAGCATGATAGTGTGTGAAGTATGATGAGTCTAGGTATAAGCTTGTCTAAAAGTCAATGTTATTGATTGTGGTGATTATGAGAAAGGTGTGATCACATGTACTCACACACACACTTTAAATGAAGTTATGAATGAAAATGGGGGATTGTGGGGTCGAATCTCTTCATGAGTAGAGATGAAGTGTCTAGACCAACCCTACTATTTCTAAAGAACTCTAGTAATGAAAATGGGGATTTTGGGGGTGAACACTCTCCGTGAGTTGAAATGAGGTGTTTAGTAGCAACCTCACTATTCCCAATAGCTTTATAAGATAGGTTGGATGTTGGATACCCTTCTTGGGTTGATATGTGGTGTCCAAGAGTAACCTCTAGGGATAAGTGCCCTTCTAGGTTAAGATGTGGTGCTAATTAGCTATCCCATAACTTATATGTTAAGTCCCTCAAAATGAAATAGGTCAAACTAGAGCTTCGCATGTGTTTCATGAGTTAATAATGTGTTTAAATAGTGAATTTTAGTGTTTGAGGTCAATTTGGTTAGTTTGGAAGTCAAACATCAAGGGACGACTAAGACGTTCAAAAACTAGCCTTGTGTCCGCGCTAGTGTGTCCTTATATGTTGTATGTGTTTTTATGAGTTGTATGAAGTCTAAAACTTGTAAAAAGACTTTAAATAGGTAAAATTAAGTATATAGGGTCGAGATGCCCGGGTTCGACCCCCCAAGGATCACTCTAAGGGTCCACGAAGGGACCCCACCTTTGGCCAAGCTAGACGCCAAAATGCACCATGCAATTGCACTAGTCGGGAACCAGCCCGCGTCGCGGACTTGGTGCACCTGTCACATCCGGGGAGCACCCCTTAAACATAACTGGCGTATACCTCCTCGAAGAGGACTAAGACTAGCCTCTTAGCTTACATCATTACATTCATAGGTTAAAAATGCAGAAAATTTATAACTTTTCGTTAACTTCTACATCGAGTACTTAGACGTCTCGCTTACACACAATATATATTTATCGATTATACATAGACCCTTCATATAAGAAGGTTACATAGTGTTCTACTTTTATTACACATACATAGTATAGGAACATAATCTCATTAAAATGTCTATAATATGTCTCATACTAAACCATCTAAAATGAATTCAACAATTGGGCTTAACCCATACTTCAATACAACAAAAATCCTCATATAGGCTATACAACAATACTCTTAAAATGAAAAGAAAAGAACTAGAAGTCTTATACTAGAAGATCATCAATATCTTGATAATGGAATTGTCCTCGGAAAGTTAGGACCTACCGATTTCTTGGAAAATATCCAAGTAGTCTTCAAAGGCCTTCTATAAGCTCAACGGCCGGATCCTACATTTGTAGTAAACACAAAAGATGGATTAGTACACACTTGTACAATGTATGAGTATATGCACATAAAACAAGTGAAATCATGCTAAAAAGGGCATTTGCTCAGAAGATGCTAATTTAGTTTGAAAAGCAGTATGCATACCCAAGAACTCACATAATCCAATAAACACATAACCCTTATGTTAAGAATATATACAACACAAGACCACAATATCAAGTCTAGTCAAGTCAACATGTAATAAACTTAATTAATTACATAATTGAGACAACTCTATCATCATGTTATAATATCAACAAGCACACATTAGAGTTCATAACGTCATAACCTAAGAAAGACTATTACTCATCAACCCTCACTAAGTCCACTAGTAAAATTGGCTAAGTAAATACCGATAACCTTACTCAACCAAGTAAGCACAACAAGAACTATAAGCAATACCGAACTTCAAATACTATATCATTAAGAGATAATATCATCATGCTTTATCAATAGAGACCAACCACATGTTCATAAATGAAACACAAATCACATAGTGTCATTATCATATAAGAGTCAACACATACATAAAATATACATTATAGAACATAATAACAACCTCATAAGGCTTCCCTCAAGGAAAACTAGTGCTAGGCATAGGTGGAGTTTCACACACCTACCTAGACTAAGTCAAACCTCTAAAGTCACCCTAGTTAGTGTTTACTTTATTACTTTATTTTATTTTTGGGAACACTGGCCTTAACCGACATAGATCACAAATGCTAAGTGTGGAATCCGGTGTTGTAAAGCCTTACACCGATGGATGGCAGTCTACCGGCCAAGGTAGGACCAAACATGAACATAGCGTCTAGGTGGTTCCACTAGCTCGTATTCCTATACTGACAACATAGTTTATGGAGCTTGGGGGCTGTCATGGAAACATCACTCTACGCCCTTTTTTGGACTATGAGGCTATCCACCTGGTGAGGACTATGGTGAAACCTACCTTCCCTCCTGGACAAGGCGCCACAAATCCTCTACAAGTTCACTCGGTGATAAGCTAGATTCCCTTTTCAAATGTCTTTAATGCCTTAATTAATCATCATAGCTCAATATGAATTGCTTGAGTATTTTCCTTTCATTAGAATTCATACATGTTAGGTTAGCACCTTTACATTGTCACATCATAATAAGGCATATTTGTAGGTTATCCCCATCCTTATAACATTTACATCTTAGCCAACAACTCACAAACCAAAGTCAAGACATTTCAATTCAACATCATACCAACCCTATCAATGTCATCATAAGGTATACTTCAATGTAACTTCATCACTAAACACAAGTAATAATAATTGAAGTAAAGGCTAGGATCATAAAAACTTACCAAATCTCCTTCACAAACAATCATCCGTGGTTTTACCATCAACCATCCAATTCAACCCAACAAAAGGTGTAATACCATCACACAATAGTAATTAACACAATATCTAGGTCAATTTCATCATCACTATCCAAATTAACTTCAATTCATAACCTAGGGTTAGGGGAATAGGGTTCATCATGAATTCTTCAAGAAATTGATCCAATCCCAACAACACATTTCCCTAGGCAGTCCATGAATGAATTAGAATAGATAAAACAAGTCTAACAACCAATACAATCTTCAATTCCCATCAATTTATAAGTCAGATCCAAGATTTGGGGAATTTGGGAAAGGGGCATGATCTACATGAAATTTCATCAATTGACATTAATTAACCAACAATCTACACTTAGTAAGTCATAGGCAATCACAATTTATCATCAATTTGAAGTTTAGAAGAAAACCCATTAGAATAGGAAAACCCTTGGAATTGGATGATTTAGAAATAAACTTTGAAAGGACCTCTTGGGTAAAAGAATCCCAAGTGAATAACCCATACCTAAATGAAGATTAATCCACGAAATTGAAGTGAAATCTTAGAGAAATTGGTCTTCTTATTCAAGATTTGTTCTTCCTTCAATGGAGGTTGAATAGAGAGAGAAAGTAGGGAAAGGTCAGAGCTTTTGGGTTTTGATATGGATATTTGATTTGAGTAGGAATAATGTGTGGGAAACTGATCTAATATCAATATATAGGGCCCCCATGAAATACCCAAAATACCCCTCACTTATGTTTACCCTTTGATGAAGTCAAACTTGAATTCCAATTTTCAGCTTTTTGTCGGAGAACAAGAAGCCCGCATGATTTTCTAATTTAATTTTTGAGAAAGTGGAGTCCGCAACCTGCCCGCGACGCAGACTTTTGTATTGACCAAAAGTTACCCAGGTCCGCGACACAGACTTTTTTCTGCCAAGCACAACTTGGTTGCTGCTTTGGCAGCTTGCTAAGCCAAGTTTGGGGTGCTTTCGTGGGGCCCTAAGGCGACCCTTGGAGGGTCGGACCTGGACGTTTTTACACTATACATATATTTTTACCTATCCAAAGTCATTTTTATAAGTTTTATACCTCATACAACCCTTCCAAACCTTCCCGAAACCTAAGGGCGTCACACTAGTTAAATTTGACTAGCTTTCGGACGTCATCGACTCTAAAACTTCATAGATGACTTATACACATTAATTTAGGTCTTAAAATAGTATGTTCAACCTTATATCAACTTGTGAGGCTATATATTAGGTCTTGACTTTTCGGAGTGTTACGTTATCGCCCCATTAGGAACATCCGTCGCCGAATGAGACTAAACTTTCAAACGGGAAAGGATAGACTCAAGATTAGCATCCCAACCAGCAATATATATCAACACATAAGTTAAAACTCAATTCAAAATAACAACATGACATTTACTCAATGCTACTCAAAACACCACTTTCAACATATAGGAGCTCAACATTCATTATATGAGTCAATTATGCAAAAACTCAAACTATCCACATGCTCATTATCATTCTATAAATACTCATTATATCAAAATGTGTGACATAACTCAAAAAAAGTAAAATTGAAAATTTTCAAGTCTGTAGGCATAACTTCACTGTAATTCATTGTAACATAAACATTTTGCACAGCATCACCAAAATCAAAGCAACTTTATGTTTAGTCATTAATTTCATTATTAGTAAGAACAACTAACCTTAGTTAGGAAAGATATGAGGATAACGGGAATTTATGTCGGCCTCGACCTCCCATGTTTTCCCTAAACTAGGTGGTTTATCCATAACACTTTTACAGAGGCCACCTATTTTTTTCCTCAACCTCTTCACTTGACGATCAAGGATTTCAAGCGGAACCTCTTCATAAGAGAGGTTCTATTTCACACCAAGACCTTCAATGGGAAGAATGGACTCGGGGTTACCAATGTAATTCTTAAGCACTGATACATGGAAAAGCAGATGAACCGAAGATAGTTCACTACGGAGTTTCAAATCATATGCGACATTGCCACCCATTTGCAAAATTTCATAAGGACCCACTTAACGAGGACTTAACTTCCCCTTCTTGCCGAATCTAACCACCCTCTTCATCGGTGAAATTTTCAAATACACCATATCACCCTCTTCAAATTCAAGGTCTCGTCTCCTATGATTGGGATAAGACTTTTGCAACTATAGGTTGTTTGCAAACGGTTCCTTATTATATGAACTTTCTGTATGGTCTTATAAATCAAATTGGGACCTAGAAACGAAGACTCGCCAACCTCAAACCATCCAATAGAAGATCTACACCTCCTGCCATACAATGCTTCAAAAGGAGCCATAGATATGGATGAATGAAAACTATAATTATATGAGTCTTCAACCAAAGGCAAATGTTCTTCCTAATTTCTCTTGAAGTCAATGATACACATTGTAAGCATGTATTCAAGAGTTTGAATGGTACGTTCCGCTTGACCATCCGTTTGGGGATGAAAAGCGGTGTTTAACATCACTTGAGTACCCAAACATCTTTGAAATTACCTCTAAAACGTAGATGTAAATTGAGCACCTCTATCCGATATGATGGACAAAGGAACCACATGAAGACTCACTATCTTGTCAATATAGATCCTTGCATAATCTTCCGCCGAATAAGTAGACTTAACGGGAATAAAGTGAGCGGATTTGGTCAATCTATCCACCAAAAACCATATAGAGTCATAATGCTTTCGAGTTTGAGGCAACCCAACAACGAAATCCATGTTAACATCTTCCCACTTCGATGTAGGAATTTGGATTCTTGTAGTAAACAACTCGAATTTTGATGTTCGTCTTTCACTTGTTTGCAATTGGGACACTTTTCAACAAACTCCGCAAAGTCCCTTTTTAGGACATCCAACCAAAACACCTCTGAAAGATCGTGGTACATCTTTGTAGAACCTAGATGTATATAGAAACGGGTTCCATGAGTTTCCTCAAGGATCCTATTCCTCAAATCATCCATACTAGGCACACACAATCTCCCTTGGTACCTAAGAACACCATCCCCCCCCTTGGTAGAATGATGCATTCATCTTTCCAAGAACGGATTTTTTCAACTCCATCAACAATGGATCCAGGTGTTGATTACACTTTACCTTAACCACCAAAGACGTCTCGGAGTTATGATGTACCACAAGACCACCATTTGGAGAATCTTCAATTAGAACCCCTAAACGAGCCAACTTATGAACATCTTTCACTAGGTTACTCTTGGATTCTTCCACATGGGACACACTTCCCATTGACATACGACTTAGAGCATCCGCCACCACGTTAGCTTTACCGGGGTGATAGAGAACACTCATATTGTAATGTTTCAACAACTCTAACCACCATCTTTGTCGGAGATTCAACTCCTTTTGGGTGATTATGTATTGAGGACTTTTATGATCCGTATACACATCAACATGAACCATAAAGATAATGACTCCATATTTTCAAGGGTAATAGAACGGCCGCTAACTCAAGGTCATGAGTCAGGTAATTCTTCACATGAACTTTGAGTTGCCTAGAAACATAGGATATAACTTTGCCATGTTGCATAAGAACACACCCTAACCGACTCGGGATGCATCACAACATACCAAAAAACCCTTAGTGCCCACTAGTAGGGTCAATATCGGCGCGGAAGTAAGCCGATCCTTCGACATTTGGAAGCTCCTTTCACATACCTCTGACCACTCACATTTCACATTCTTTTGAGTTAAGGTTGTCAAGGTATAAGCAAGAGACGCAAATCCATTGACAAACCTTCTATAATAACCAGCTAGACCTAAGAAACTCCTAATATACGTTGGAGACAAAGGACATGGCCAATTTTTCACAGCTTCGGTCTTCCTTGGATTAACCTCAACAACTTCACTAGAGATAATATGACCAGGAAACGCTACCTACCTCAACCAAAACTCACATTGTCATTCTTCGCAAACAATTGGTTCTTTTTAAGCACTTGTAACATCACCCTCAAATGGTCCATGTGATCACCCTCAGTTTTCGAAAATACAAAAATGTCATCAATGAAGAAAATGACAAATGAATCTAGGTAACTTCTAAACACCCTATTCATGAGATCCATAAATGCCACCAGGGCATTAGTAAGACCAAAGGACATTACTAATAACTCATAGTGACCATATCTAGTCTGAAATGCCCTCTTGGGAAATTCCTCACCTCCCACCCTAAGTTGGTGATATCTTGATCTCAAATCAATCATGGAAAAATAACTCGAACCATAGAGTTGATAAAGAAAATCATCAATCCAAGGGAGAGGATACTTGTTCTTTATTGTGACTTTGTTGAGTTGATGGTAATCGATACAAATTCTAACGGACCAATCATTCTTTATCACAAACAATATAGGAGCACCCTATGGAGAAATACTAAGTCAAATGAAACCATTGTCTAGTAGATATTTGAGTTGAGCCTTCAACTCTTTCAATTCGGCCAGAGCCATCTGATTATGAGGAATTGAAATGGGATTTGTATCTGGTAGCAAGTCAATACCAAAATCAATTTCCCGCTCGGGAGGAATACCGGGAAGGTCATTACGAAAGACCTCCGGAAATTCAATCATTACGGGGACCGACTCAATATGAGGAATTTAAAGTCTAAATCTTTGACTCTGACAATATGGTATAAACAAAATTTAGAGATCATCTTACAATATTTCAAAAAAGACTTATGGAATAGTATTTCCCCCTTCCATTCTAAAATGGGTTCATTTGGAATGTTAAACTTCACTACCTTTGTTGTACAATCAATGAAGCGAAACCAGTATTCAACCAATCCATACCCATAATAATATAAAATTAACCATATTGAGTTCTACTAGATAAACATAAGTAACTCGGGCAACATTATAGGACAATTTCTATATACACTCTTACCAACAACTGACTCACCCACCGGGGTAGACACCATAAAAGGTTCATTCAAGATATCGGGAAAAATGTCAAACTTTATAGCTACTAGAAGAGTAAGAAATGACAAGGTAGAACCAGGATCAAGTAAAACATATACATCAATAGAAAAGACTTTCAACATATCGGTCACCACATCGGGAAAAGGCTCTTGCTCACACCTAGAGTGGAGAGCATGAAAGTGATTCTTCTTCGAAGCATCATTAGAACAACTTGCTTGAGCTTTCCCACTACCCTTGACTTGACCTTTCAAGTTTGGAAAATCCTTCACCTTTTGGCCCGTATTGCCACGACTAAAAACAATTGTCCGTCCCAATGAGGCAATTACCATAATTTTTCTTGCCACGCTCTCCACAAGCTGGCTTTGTAATTGATGAAATAGAACCCTTTCCCTTTTGAAGCTTAGGGTTAGGCACCCTATATTCATGAGCCTCAGAGAAATTAGAAGGAACTTGATTGGAGAACCTTTTCTTGAACCTAGACTTGTCTTGGATATCAAGCCTACCCTTTGAAGAACCACAATCAAAAGACATGGCCCTATTCTCTTCCCTACTCTTCCTCTTCACCCTAGTCTCTTCCAGTTGTTGATCATGAACCATGAGACGACAAGTGTTCATATTATCATGTAGAATAGACGAACGACATTCTTCTTTCATGTCACCTGACAATCCCGTCATAAAGTGGCTCATTTTGTCTCTAGGGTTGGAAAGCAGAGAAGAAGCATACCTTTACAATCTATTAAATTTCAAGGAATAGTCAAGTACACTCATACCTCCTTGACGAAGTTTCATGAATTCTTCCACTTTCGCTTCCCTTTTTTCCCTAGGAAAACACCTATAAGAAAAGCCTTCATGAAAATCACCCATATGACCGGTCTACCCCTTAAAGGCCTATTGTCTCTCCATTGGATGGACTAAGTTTGGGCCACGTCTATGAGTTGGTAAGTGGCTTACTCTGCCTTCTCACTAGTAGTCAACCCCATAGCATAGATAATCTTGTAAGTTTCATCAATGAATTCTTGGGGGTGTTCCTCAACTTTTGACCCATATAATGTAGTGGGATTCATCCTAGTAAAATCCCTCAAACGGGAGGCCATGGTTTTAACTTGTTGGTTTGCTCGGGGTACCACATATCGATTAGCTTGGGCTGTCATAGATTGTTCTTGAGTATTGACGGCTTGTGCTTGGGTCGTAAAGGCTTGGGACATTTGGAGAAAATCTTCCCTTATATCCCAATCTTTCATAGGAGGAGGAGCAACCGGAACTTGATAATCCATAACAACTTGTTCAAGTGGAGGCACTTGGTGGTCTTGTGCTCCCGCATTAGCAATGCCTTTCTCGTCCCTTCTTGAGGCTTTTAGTCTAGTATTCTTACCTATAACCAAAATACAAGGTTTAGGTGAAAGAACGCATAAAGTAGACTCTAGAGGTACGCCATAGGATTACAAAAAGATGAGAGTTTCCGAAGCATCACATAGTCTCTCATTCATAAGTGTGGCGTGCTTCACAATTATGAATAAGAATCTACATAAACGTGTTTTAATGAGACATCGTTCCTAATGATATTTAATATCATGCTCTGATTACAAGTTTGTCAAATCCGGGGAGCACCCCTAGATGAAATCGTCGTCGTCGTCCTCGAAGAGGACTAAGACTAGCCTCTTAGCTTACATCATTACATTCATAGGTTAAAAATGCAGAAAATTTAAAACTTTTCGTTAACTTCTACATTGAGGTTTACTTAGAACTCTCGCTTACAAAAAATATATATTTGTCGAGTATATATAGACCCTTCGTATATCAAGATTACATAGTCTTCTACTTTGATTTTACATTCATAGTATAGGAACATAATCTTATAAGAATGTCTATTATATTTCTTATATTAAACCATCTAAAACAAATTCAACAATTGGTCTTAACCCATACTTCAATACAACAAAGAGTCTCATATAGGCTATACAACAATCGTCTTAAAATCAAAAGGAAAGAACTAGAAGTCTTATACTATAACAACATCAATAGCTTTATGATGGCATTGTCCTCAGAAAGTAGGACCTACCGAACTCTTGGGAAATATCCAAGTAGTCTTCAAAGGCCTTCCTTAAGCTCAATGGCTGAATTTACATTTGTAGCAAACATAAAATATGGGTTAGTACACACTTGTACTAACTATGACTATATGCACATAAAACATGTGAAATCATGCTAAAAGCACATTTGTTCGAAACATGCTAATTTACTTTGAAAAGCATTATGCATATCCAAGAACTCATATAAGCCAATAATTACATAATCCTTAAGTCAAGACTATATGCAACGCAAGACCACAATATCAAGTCAAGTCAAGTCAACATGCATTTCAACTTAATTGAGTACATAAGCTAGACAACTCTATCATCAAGTTATAATATCAACAAGCATGCATTAGAGCTCATAAACTCATAAACTAAGCAAGACTATTACTCATGAACCCTCACAAAGTCCACTAGTGCAATTGGCTAAGTAAATCCCCATAACCTTACTCAACCAAGTAAACACAACAAGAACTATAAGCAGTGCCCAATTTCACATACTATATCATTAAGAGATAACAACATCATACTTTATCAATAGAGAGCAACTAAATTTTCATAAATGAAACCCATATCACATAGTTTCATTAGCAAATAAGAGTCAACACATACATAACATATACATTATAGAACATAATAGCAACCTCCTAAGGCTTCCCGCAAGGAAAACTAGTTCAAGGCATAGGTAGAGTCCCATACACCTACCTAGGCTAAGTCAAACCTCTTAAGTCACCCTAGTTAGTGTTTACTCCATTACTTCATTTTAATTTCGGTAACACTTGCCTTAACGGACATAGAAACAAGATCCAAGTGTGGAATCCAGTGTTGTAAAATCTTACATCGATCGATGGTGGTCTACTAGCCAAGGAGGACCAAACATGAACATAACGTCTAGGCGGATCCACTAGCTAATATTCCTATGGTGGAAACATAGTTTATGGAGCTTGGGGTTGTCATGAAAACATAACTCTATGCCCTTTTTAGACTATGAGGCTATCCACCCCGTGAATACTATGGTGTACCCTACCTTCCCTCCTTGGAAAGGCGCCACCCCTCATCTACAAGTTCACTCGGTGCTAAGCTAATGTCCCTTTTGAAATGTCATTAATGTCTTTATTTGTAAGACCTCGAAAATGACATAGGTTAACTAGAGCCTAATATGTTGTTCTTAGTGTTCTAAGGTCCTAGATATGTTTAATATGTGGTATAGTGGCAGTATCTAAAGTACTAGAGGTGTTGGAAGTCAAACGTCAAGGGATTACTAAGACGTTTGACGACTAAGTCACCTAAATGTCTAAAATGTGGTTCTACGTGTTTATGTGTGTTTCATGGTGTTTTAAGGTTCTTAATAGAGTTAATATAGCATTTATAGTAAATGGTTAAAGTTTCGTGATGTTTGGAGGTCAAACGACTAAGAACGTCCAAGGCATTCAAAAGATATGCCTTGAGTCGATCATCTACGTCTAGGCGAGTTTAGGCGAGTTTTATGTGTTCGTTTTGGATGAAATTTATGTGAGAGGTGTTAAACTCATAGATGATCGTATTTAGGTTTGAAACGTCCTGGAAATTATCCCCAAAGACCATCAAAGGGTCCTTGAGGAAAGGACCCAAAATCTGATGGTAGGCTGTCCCAGGCAGCCTTGGCGACGGAGCTGTCAACGGCCAGTCATGGCTGTGACGCCCCGTCAAAAGGGTTTCGTCGTGGGGGGATTGTCAAAGGGTGTAGGGGGAACCCTTGTCAAGCCACAGGAGCTTGCAACGGATGGCCATGACGGGCCGTTGCACCCGTGACGCCCCGTCACAAGCCAGGCGTCGCAGCCAAGTCCCTGTGCGCAGATTTACTGCCAAGTTAGGGTGAATTGGTAAACTCACCCCATGTCTAAATAAGAGTTTAGGCGGTTGTTTAGGGGTCTTATGGGTATTTTAATTAACTATTTAAGTGGTTAAGACCCTAGAGACTTCATTATTCTCCTAAAATCAAAACCCAAAGTCTCTTAGAAATCCCAAAACCTCCATTGAAGACTCCATTGAAGAGGAAGCTTGGTGAGGGGTTCTTGAGTGGAAATTCTTAATCAAAGTGAAGAATTATCATCCTTGAGGTATTGATTTTTATCCTTGAAACTTATTTCATCAAGGATCCCAATCCTCAAAGTGTTTTACAAAGTTTTCTAAAGTGAATTGTCCAATTTCGGGATTCTACCATGGGTTCTCGCATAAATGATTTCTCAACATTGAATTATGATATAATTGATATTGTATAGATAATTTCAACATAAATTACCTATGAACCCATGTGAATTGATGAACCCTAGTTTTGACTACTTTTTGGGTTACTTGATATTAAGCTAATGTTGATGAATTGTTGTGTAGTTTCTTATGTTTTTTTAATGATATAAGAATTGTGTTCAATCGATATGTAATTGATATTATATTGTTAAACCTATATTTAATTGATGTAGATTCATTGGGTTTTATGGTTATTGCTTTGAATTATTGTTCATGGCCATGGGTAAGGGCCTTGTGATGTTGGATTGGTTGATTTGGCATTGAATTGAGATGTGGATATGGGGATGAAGGTATGTTGCCCCGTTTTCCTTAATTTTATATTAATTATACTTTGATATTGTTGTGATTGGTATGGTCCACTTATGGTGGCGGTGTTATGTGTTTAATTTGCAATTGATGTGGCCTTGTCGGCGTTACTTTATGCAATATTATGAGCATGGCCTTATTGGCAATTACTTGAAGTTATGTGGCTATTTGTGTAGTTGATGATGTGAGTATGTCATTACCTATCTACATGTGAAGTTATATAGTCATGTATGTATTCTTCTAGTTATGTTGCCTTAAGTGATCATGTTAGACTTTGACTTGATATTATGAATGTAGTGTTAGGTTAAGTCTTGGTTATTCCTACTTGACTTTATGAGTCTATGTGGAGTATATTAATGATGTTATGATGATATATAGGATGACTTGAAGATGTTAGGTTGTTTTAGAAGTGTTTCTAGAATGGCTTGTATTATGGGTTAAAAGTGAAGTATGTGATGTCTTTTCTTGGTTGACTTGTATCTCTTACTTGATGTATATATGATTATGGATATGTGATGTCTTGATATAGGGTGTTATAACTCTTAGTCTTGAATAAATAAATATAGGTGAGACCTTAATGATAAGAAGGTCAAGTTTATGTGGACCTTGAACTTAGTGGCGAGGTTATGAATTGTGAAGTAGTTAGCCGTAATGGTATCCTTCATGTCATGAGTGATGGACTTAGGATGGTTGGCTGGAACGGCATCATATTATACCTTAGGAAAATCGCTATGAGCTTCTTGTCGCCAAAGTGAGATATGCCCTAGTGGAACTTGCTTTGGTAGGGTGAATGTAAAGGGGGTCATGAACTAGATAAGGGACTTATTTATATGAACCTTAATGTGAATTAATCTATGAGAACAAAGGCTAGCACCGAGTGAGTATGAGTAAGGGGTGAGTGGATTCAATTAAAGAAGAGATTGAATGCTTCGTACACTCTTCATATTCCTTAACCATGTGCCTATATGGGATGTGTCCATGTTCTACCATTGGCAAGTAGAACAACCTCATCGAAGTAGGATAGAACTTAGGATTCCATGTCTTGCTACCATGGTCTATGTCGGTTATTGCCTATTCTCATCATGTGGAATACCTATTAGCATTAGATAAGTTTATGAGGTTTAGGTGGTGGTATGGGACGCTATCTAGACATTGCACAATAGACTTTGAAGGTGTTATGTGGAGTTCCTAGGTCTTGTCCAAGACCATTATGTGAGTGTCTTATGTGATGATTTATGTGAGTGTCTTATGTGATGTATGAGTCCTAATGAACTAATGAACTAATGACCTATGTTAGTAACTTTGTAAATGGTTGAGTACCTAATCTAAAGTGACTTAAGCATTCCTTAGCTAAAGTATGAGGAGGACATGAAAGGATGGTCTTTTCATGTCTTATCTGTGGAAGTCTTGAGGATGACTCTAGTTAGGGATGTTGGTTAATCTTGTTGACATGATCTAAACCTTAGGAAGTCTTAAGGGCTATTTAGGTAATCTTGGAGAGGTCATTGTACTATGGACATATCTTCTTGATTTACTTAAGTAGGTTTTTTTGATAGGCTTTGGAAGGAGAATGTCTTCCAATCTAAGTGTTGGTGTGTTTAGTGAGAATGATTCTATTTGAGGTAGTCTATAGGATCTCTTGTGTGTGTGTGAAAGGGATTGTATGGGCGATCGCTCCACACTTACTCTAGTGAACCTTGGAATTGACCTTTGGTAGATGAATCTTACATAGATGTTTATGATTGTTTTGTAAGTATGTATGTTACTCATCGTAGGTAATCTTAAGGGTAGTTTAGGCACATCTGAGAGGGTGTATGGGCGGTCTCTCTTTGTGTGACTTAAGTGAATCTTAGGATGACTTTAAGTGAGGGAATTACATGCTAGGAGATGTTAAAAGGAAGGTTTGGACTTCACTGTAATAGTGAAGGGACTTCACTGTACAGTGAAGTGAACTCACTGTAAAGTGAGCCTTTTAAATGTTATTTTTGGTTAATTGTTATCTTATGTGTTTCTTAATTGCTAAATGATGTTCTTATGTTTATACTATGATCTTTAAATGAAAAGATGCATATTTCCAATAAAGTCCGTTTTCATGATTTTATGCATATAGCCATACTTAGTACATGTGGTTGTACTAATTCCATGCTTTATTTTCTATCTATAGTCCTTGGTAGGTAAGGAGCTTTGGAGAAGAATATTGGGATTAGAAGAATCGTCCGAGTAGAAGAATTGAAGTATGTCCTCATTTGTATCGGGGCATATATGTAGTTTTATCTTTCTTTTATGAAGTATTGTAATAAGACTATGTTAGTTCTATTTTCGTATTGAAGTACTCTTGTGTCTTAAGATGATGAGATTGAGACTTAGCATTTCTATTACTTTTATATGAAAGAGGTTTTTAAGACTATATTATGTTTTTGTGAAAAGTTCTAATTTCGCACTACTTTTCACTATGTATATGCAATGAATGATATGAATGAGGCTTGTCTTAGAATTCTGAGAGTTCGACGACGCCGGTCGCAATCCAAGATTGCACCCTATCTTCTAGGGTATGGTCTTGGGTTGTGACATTATTAATGATCATAGCTTAGTTTAGGTCATAGGGTCTATCCCTTATATAATCATCATCATCATAGCTCAATAAGAATTGCATGAGTATTTTCCTTTCATTACAATTCATACATATGGGGTTAGAACATTTACATAGTAACATCCTAATAAGACACAATGGTAGATTATCACCATCCTTATAATATTTACATCTTAGACAACAACTCACAAACCATAGTCAAGACATTTCAATTCAATATCATACCAATCCTATCAATCTCATCATAAGGTATACTTCAATGTAACTTCATCACTAATCACAAATTATCATAATTGAAGTAAAGGTTAGGATAAAAAAAAATCCCAATCTCCTTCAAAAAAAATAATCAATGGTTTTACCATCAACCATCCTATTCAACCCAACAATGGGTGTAATACCATCACACAATAGTAATTAACACAAAAGTTAGGTCAATTGCATCATCACTATTAAAATTAACTTCAATTCATAACCTAGGATTAGGGGAATAGGGTTCATCATGAATTCTTCATTAAATCAGTCCAATCCCAACAACATATTTCCCTAGGTAGTCTATGAATGAATTATTATACATAAAATAAGTCTAAGAACTAATACAATCTTCAATTCCCATCAATTTATAAATACGATCCAAGATTTGGGAAATTTTAGGAAAGAGACATGATCTAAATTAAATTTCATGAATTGACATCAATTAACCAACAATCTATACTTAGTCAGTCATAGGCAATCACAATTTATCATTAGAAGAAAACCCATTAGAATTGGAAAACCCTTGAAATTTGGTGATTTATAAATCAACTTTGAAAGGACCTCTTGGGGAAAGGAATCCCAAGAGTGAAGAATCAATACATTAATGAAGATTAATCCATGAAACTGAAGTGAAATTCTAGAGAAATTGGTCTTCTTCTTCAAGCTTTGTTCTTCCTTAAATGGAGGTTGAATAGAGAGAGAAAGTAGAGAGAGTTGAGAGCTTTTGGGGTTTTAATTTGGTAATTTGATTTGAGTGGGTAAAATGTGTGGGAAACAAATCTAAAATAAATATATAGGACCCCCATGAAATACCCAAAATACCAGTCGCTTAAGTTGACCCTTTATTGAAGTCAAAGTTGAATTCCAAATTTCAGCTTTTCGTCGAGGAACAAGTCCGCGATGCGGAGTTGCTCCCGCACGATTTTCAAAATTAATCTTTGACACAGTGGATTCCGCGAGCTGCACGCGACTCAGACATGAGTTTTTTGTCCAAAAGTCACCCAAGTCTGCGACGCGGACTAGTTTCTACCATGCACAATGTCACATCCCAAAACCACACCCTAAAAGTTAGGGTGCAATCTTGGATTGCAACCGGCGTCGTCGGCCTCTCGAAGGTCTAAGACAAGCCCTTTCGTACCATTCATTCCATACATATATGAAAAGTATTGCGGAATTAAAACTTTTCACACAAAATAAAAATACTTCAAAATAACTCTTTTATAGAAAAACATAATGAAAGGCTAAGTCTCAAAGTCGCCATCTTAGACATAGGAATATATTGGGATATGACCCATACTTCAACCTATATAAAATAGCTAAGTCCATTATAATACTTTTCAATAAGGAAAACTAAACATCAAGATGTCCTCGAATCTAGTGAGGACGTACCAACTCTCTACTTGAATGAACACTAGTCCAAGCTTCAACATCGAGACTCCTCTCGAGCGCCACCTACACCTTTTGAAATAGACAAAATATATGGAATTATTACAAACACTTGTACTAAGTATGGCGTAATGTATAAAATCATGATGAACGGACATTCATATAAAACATGCTCTTTTTGATTAAAACATCATAGCATAAGCATAAGAACAACATTTAACACCTTAGAAACATATAAGATATCACATAAGGATTTAATCAAATATTGAAGAACATTACAGTGAACTAAGTTCCACTTCACAGTAACCCCTTTTAGCTTATATCCTTCTCACCAAAAGTTATCCTAAGACTCACTTTAGTGAGACTAAGAGATTCCGCCCATACACCCTCTCTAAGCACACCTGAATGATCCTTAAGACTACCTAAGATAAGATTGTTCCCTTTTCCTTTCATTAACTCCCCACCTAAGGTTACTCTAAGATTCACCTAAGTAGGACAAGAAAATACCTCCCATACACCCTTTTCAAGCTTACCTAAGAAACCCTCAAAGCTACCCTAGATAGAGCACATTATTTTCATCATACCTTAGCTAAAGTCGTGATCATTCATTAAGTCAATTAAAAGACATTTCATTCATTATAGACTTCACATAATGGTATTGGAAAGACCTAGGGACTCACATACTAATATCTTCAAAGTCTAATCGTGCAATGTCTAGATAGCTTCCCATTCCACTACCTAAACGTCCTTGAACTTATCCAACACTAGCATGTATCCCACATGATGAGAATAGGCAATAACCGACATAGACCAAACTAGCTAGGCATGGAATCCGGAGTCATAAATCTACTCCGATGGAGGGTGTTCTACTTGCCAAGGGTAGAACTAAGACACATCCCAGTAGGCACATGATTAAGGAATATCAAGGTCTTTTATGTACTCTAGTCTCATCCTCAAGTAGAGGTACATTGTACTCTAGTCTCCTTCTTAAGTAGAGCTACAAATCATAACATATTCACTCGGTGCTAGCCTTTGTTCTCATAGAGTAAGTTCAATATAAGGGACATATGAAAAGGTATCATATCTTAGTCATTACCTAGTCATAATGCACCTACCAAAGATGGGTCCACTAGGGATGCCATTCAATGTTCTATAAGGATAACTCATTCTTAACTTTCTTTCTATAAAGAAGATTCCACATATTAGTCATGCTTAGAAGGGCACCATCTTAGGTCTACCGATCCTAGACTTTCATTAAACATTCATCCATACACATACAAGACAAAGGTGCCTAAGCCTACTAATTCAAGACGTTCATATTCATCATATACATGTATCAAGTAAGGGACATAATCTACCAAAACAAGACACATCAATAATTCACATTAGCACATATAACATATCATTCTTTGAAACACATAGGAATGACCCTTATATTCTTTATGTCATCCTATACGTTACTATAACATTATCAATATAACCATCATATACTCATATAGTCAAGTAGGAATAATCATGTATCAACTTTAAGGCTACACACATAAACACATAGTCATAATCCAACATGATCACCTAATACCCATAAAAGAACACATACTTTCACATTACTAGCATGTAGATAGATATAATCATACTTGACATAATCAATTACACAAATCATCATAATACTTCAAGTAGTGCCGACAACGCCATGATAATCAATATACTTAAAATAACGCCGACAAGGCCATATCAATCACATAACACCGCCACCATAAGTGGACCATACCAATCACAACATAATTGAAGTCTAATTAACATAAAATAAAGAGAATTAGGGCAGCGTACCACCAATCCATTCTCACCACTTCAACCCATGTCTAAATCATCCAATTCAATATCATAAGGCCCTTACCCATGGCCATGAACATCAATTCAAAGTATAAATCATAATACTAGATGAAACTAGGTCAATTCAATATATATTTAACAATCTAAGACCAATTACACATCAATTGAATACAATTCTTACATCATTAGAAAGCCCATAAGAAACTACACATTAATTGATAAACGTTAGACCAATATCAAGTAACCCATAAGTTAGTCAAAATCTAGGTTTCATCAATTTCGTGGGTTCATAGGTTAATTGAGTAAAAATCATATTAATAACCACAATTCAATCACTAAACAATGATTAAAAACCTTTAATGAAAGAACCCATGGTAGATCATGAAAAATGTCAATTCATCTTTTGAAAACTTTAGAAAACATCTTTGAAAGTTTGGCTCCTTGAGGAAACGAGTTTCAAGGATCAAAAGTCATACCTTTATTTGATAAAATCCACAAAATTTGGTGAAGAACTTCAATCCTAGCTTCAACCTTACCCTTGTGTAAAGAATCTTGACAATTCTTGAATATTCTTGAATGAAGTCTTGTACTTTAATTTTTTTAATGAGGTTTTGCCCTAGGGTTTGAGAGAGAAGAGAATGACTAATTTAAAGATGGAATTAGGATTATGTAAGGCTTTATAGGACTTGTGAAACCCGTTTTGTTAAGGTTTTCCTAGTGGGAAAAGGAGAGGAAATTACCTTAATTACTATTTTCCCGCGGCCAAAACGGGACTGCACCATACTATTCACTAAAATGGTAATAACTTTTTACTCGAAAACTAGATTGATGTGAAATTGGTGGCGTTGGAAAGAGGACTCAAATACCTATAAGTTGATACATCATGGTTCACGTAACTCTTAATATTCTAAGAGATATGGTCGTTTGAAATTTACCCAAATAAAATCTTATGCCTAAGCTTAATTGGTAAGGAATCATTCAACTCTACTTTGTGCAAGGTTTTTCTAATGACCTTAATTGATATTGAAAAATCATTCGCACACTAAGAAATTTACCTTAAAACCTAAGAAAATTAAGAGTCACTAAGTATGACCTCATACAAAAATTTAAGAATTGCTTGGGCTTAACTTAGAAAATTTCGGGATCTTACACACAACTTGGCTACTGCTTTGGCATGTTGCCAAGCAAAGTTTTGGGTCCTTTCGTGGCCCCTACATCAAACCTTGGGGGGTCGGATGATACGCTCAATTTACACTTCCTAAAGATGTAGAAGTGGTCGTATCAAGTAAAAAAACCAACTAGTAGGTTGGGGTCGATCCCACAAGGAAAATGGTTTAGACTTAACTTCAATTTACGATTATCTCTATTTAGTCAAAATCATTCCGAAAAATAAGTAATTAAAGGTTTTTTTTTGTTGAAACAAGTTTCTTTAATATTTGTAAGTAAATAAGTAAGCAAAAGTAAAGATTTAGTTTTTAACAAGTTGTGAGATAAACTAGCGTGTAAGTATTTCCCATAGGTTCATAACTTCGTATTCCTAGCAATAACAATTCTTCTATAGTGTTTTGCATGCAAAGTGATAAGTTAAGTATCTATAAGTCCTTGGTCCGACATCTAGAAAATTTCACCTTGTTCCTTCGTTCGGGTACGTGTGTATAATTTACTAACCCTTACCATTGCCTCATACTACACATCATAATCGATGTATGTCTAAGTTATTACTTCGCACCAATTAACACCAGCCTATTAGATAGTCTTCCACTAAATCTATGTTGATAATTCTATTCTTATTGACTACCTCCTTGGTTCGACAAGTAGTAACAAGACGAGTTCTAATATTGACCACCGTTAAAAAGACTTCAAAATGAAAGAATATATGAATACATATAAGAACCAAATTGAGAATTGTTATTTAGAAAGGTTTACTTTGTTAATCACCAATGGTTCCCACAACCCTAGTTGTGCATTCAGTTACCCATCCAAGAAAGAACACAATTCATCATTGTTAAGAAATAAATCATGAACTTACTTTGACAATTCGAAGAAAAACCCAAAAAATTAACTTGAAATTGCAAGATAATACTAGAAACCAAATCCGGAAATTGAATTATTGCCAAAGTTAGCAAAAATAATTCTCCAACACAAAACAAGAACAATACCAACGATGTCTAACCTAAAAATGAGGTTTTAATCACTATTTATAGAAAACATTGCCCTTAAATATAAGAAATTAAAATAAGGAAAGTTGTCCAAAAAATGCGGCTATAATCGACAACCTCCACACACAGACCGTTGATGGAATGACGGTCCATCGACTTCTTCCGTCAGTCTTGAATTAGAATCTTTTTTTAGTATTTCAGATGGTATCATTTATGATTAGTTCGACAGATCAACAACATGGTCTATTGATGCCCTCCGTCGCGCCATTCTTAGAATTTGTCCAACATCGAGTACTGGGACTCTCTTTTACCACTTCGATTATTCAGCAATCGACGGGTCGTCAATCCTCTTCGTAGTCCCATACTTGGTCAGATTTCCCAGAGTTTTCTCCATTTGTATTAACTGCCATCGACAGTCACCCCTACGGACCGTCGATTGAACGACGGGCTGTCGATGGACTTCGTAGGTCGCCTCTACACATTTCCAGTTTCCTTCTGCGTTTTAGTTTTGGACATCTTTCATGTAAAACAATCATAAAAACATGTTATAAACTACTACAAAAAGGGTCTATACACACACAACTCTTAATAAAAAAGCATTGAAAGCACCGTGAAACCACGGTACATCAACACCCTCAACTTAAATTCGTTATTTGTCCTCAGGCGACACACAATGACTCAAAACAACATATTCTACAACAGTATACTCTTTAAGCTTTTGCAATCACATGGCTATCAATCCCGATTATTTCTTTTCTTGAGTGCAAGATTACGCTCACAGGTTTGACAAGATAACTCTTGTGGATCACACCAAGACACAGGCTCATCATGCACAAACACCTCTACTATCTTGCCTATCACCAAGGTACCAATTTTCCGACATTGCAACTAGTGTCCTCACTTCGAAAGAAATCCTCCTTTTTCGCACAATGATTTTAACTTTGAGTACAAGGATCTTAACTCAACATTCACGCTCAGAAACAAGTTCATACATAGGTAGTACTCGTCGCCATAGGCCTGCCCTTATTTTCAATGACTAAGATCACCACAATAGACTCTAGGATAACGATAGGACTTTTTTGGCTTGTAACGTAGGTTCAGGGTCAGGTATGGTACATATGGGTACATTTTAGTGCTTTTTTCCCCTTCTTTACATTACGATAAGCTTTGTAACTCTTACATTCTCGTTTATTCCCTAATTTTCTTCTCCTTTTATCTTTGCCTTGCTTTCCCTTCTTTCTTTGTGGATATGACTCTTACTTCATCTTGTTCACCTATTTTTTTTCTTATTTTGTTTTATTTTTTTAAATTTATCATTTTACTGAGTCACGTCTTTTGCTCAATTTCTCTTTTCTTTTTAACATTTAAACTCTTTTCCTACCCAATTTTGGGTCATCACTCATAATAGCCACCCTCAACTTATGATTTTTCCATGCGTTAAGGTGCACATTACCCGAAGTCGGGTAAGGTCCATGACGAGGTTAGGTTCTATATTAGCCACCTACATATTAGGATTTTGTCCCAAGTCGAGGTGCACATGTCCAAGAAGGGACAGGGCCAACACATTAAACCTAGGGAAGCTGAGTTGCTGAAGAAAAGAAAGGTTTATTATAGGCTCAACAGATTTGTATCAAAAGGGGATAAACTTTCATTTGGTTAACTTCATTTTAGGCTAGATGTTTGCTCATTCGGACAAGGTCCTATGATCCTTTCCTAGTCGTATAACACAAATTCCTTTTGCAGGACCAATCGGGCAAGTTCTAGCTAGGTACCTACTGTTGAACACTCAAAATTCCTCACAGTCTCTTGACACTTCATTTCCCTATCAGATTGTCAGATTTCCTACTTTAGGTGTTAATTTAAGGGTCATGCAGTGGGTGCCTATCTATATCATGTTTATGCCCAACACATTCAACTCATTTTCACTTATTCATGCATGCACTTCCATAGGATGGGATATAATTCATACTATCAATCATGCTTCATATTTCATTCTTTTACATGCCGGTTCAGTATAAAAGTAGCAAGTCTCTTGGGGCAAAAGAACAAAGGCAAGAAAACTACGAAGAGAGGATTGCGAGTTGGGCTACTCAAACTTCACGCTAACACTCACTTTCCATTTACCTTACCCCCAATGAAAAGAGCATGCAATTGTCCACAATGCATAATAATAATTTAAAAATAGGGTGGTAGGTGAGTCAAACCTGTGGCGCATAGAGCTGACGATCTATCAACAAGTGGGCGGGTCTGGTTCCCGGTAACCCTCAACATCAATAGATGGATCACCCTCAGTGGTGCCCACAACAATCTCCACACCAATAGACATTAGCCTATTACATAGTATCCACTAAATCTATGTTGATAATTCTTTTCTTATTGACCATCGCCTTGGTCCTGCAAGTTGTAACAAGACGAGTTCTAACGTTGGCCACCACTAAAAAAACTTCAAAACAAAAGAATTATCAATACGTGCAATAACCTAACACAGAATGGTTATTTAAATAGGTGTATTTTGTTAATCACCGATGTTTACCATAACCCCAGTTGTGGATTTAGTTACCAATGCAAGAAAGAACACAATTCATCATTGTTAAGGAATAAATCATGAACATACTTTGACAATTTGATGAAAAACACAGAAAATTAACTTAAAATTGCAAGATAATACTTGAAACCAAATCCGGAAATGGAATTATTGTCAAAGTCTGCAAAAATCAATCTCCAACACAAAACAATTACAATACCAAGAATATCTAACCTAAAAAATGAGGTTTTAATCCCTATTTATAGAAAACATTATCCTAAATTAAAAGCAAATATAATAAGGGAAGTTGTCAAAAAAGGAAGATGTAATCGACGAACTCCACAGACAGACCGTTCATGGAACAACGGTCCGTTGAATGCTTCCATCAGTCCAGACTTCGAATCTTTTTTAGTCCTTCAGATGGCATCATCTCTTAATCAATTAAAGAACCAACAACATTGTCTGTCGATGCACCTACGGTCAGTCGATGCCCTCCGTCGCTCCATTCTGACATTTTCTCCAATATCGGATACTGGACTATCTCTGATCACATCGACAATTCAGCAAAATGGTACATTGATCAATCGATGGACCGTCGATCCTCTTCGTAGTCCCACACTTGGTCAAATTTCCCCGAGTTTTCTCTATTTGTCCGAAATTACCACCGACGGTAACCACCTATGGACCATCGATTGAACGATAGGCCGTTGATGGCCTTCGTAGGTCGCCTCTACACTATTTTCCATCTACCTTCTACGTTTTATTTTTGGACATCTTTCCTGTAAAAGAAACATATAAACATATGAAAAAATACTACAAAAAGGCTCTAGACAAACACAACTCTTAAGGAAAAAATATTCAAAGAACCGTGAAACCACTCTACATCAACAACCTCAACTTAAATTTGTTGTTTCTCCTCAAGCGACGCACAATGACTCAAAACAACATATTGTACAAAAGTATACTTTTTTGAGCTTTCAGAATCACATGGTTATGAAACACGATTCTTTTTTGCTTGAGTGCATGCTTACGCTCTGAGGTTCCATAAGCTAAGTCATGTGGATCCCATCAAGCCACAGACTCACCATTCACATACACCTCTACTATTTTTCCTCTCACAAAGGTACCAACTTTTTGACAATGCAATTAGTGTCCTCACTTAAAAATAAATCCATTTTTTTCGGACAATGATTTTAACTTTGAGTACAACGATTATTATTCAACACTCACGCTCATAAACAAGTTCATACATAGCTAGTAATCATCTCCATAGGCTTTCCCTTATTTTAACTATTTAAGTTCACCACACTAGATTCTAGGATCACGATAGGACTTTCTTGGCTTTTAATGTAGGTTCAGGGTCAGGTGTGGTTTATATGGGTACATATTCGTTACTTTTGGCCCTCCTTGAGTTTACGGCTAATCTTCCTACCTCTTTCATTTTCGTTTATGCCCTACTTTTCTTCTCTTTTTATCTTTGCCTTGCTTTCCCTTTTTTTTTTTTGGATTTGACACATACTGAGTCACATTTTTTCCTCAATTTCACTTTTCTTTTGAACATTTAAACTCTTTTCCTACCTAATTTTGGGTCATCACTCATAATAGAAACCCTCAACTTATTATTTTTCATGAGTTGAGGTGCACATTACCCGAGGTCAGGTCAATGCCAAGAGGAGGTTAGTTTCTATATTAGTAACCCTCAATTTAGGCTCTTGGCCTAAGTCGAGGTGTACATGTCCAAGGAGGGACCAGGACCAACAAATTAAACCCAGGGAAGGTGAGTTGGTGAAGAAAAGAAAGGTCTATTTTAGGCTAGATGTTTGCTAATTTGGACAAGGGTCTATGATCTTTTCCTAGTCATCTAACACATATTCCTTTTGCAGGACCAACCGAGCAAGTTCTAGCTAGGTACCAACAGTTGAACACTCAAAATTCCTCACTCTCTTGACACTTCTTATCCTATAAGATTGTAAGATTTCCTAGTTTAGGTGTTAGTTTGAGGGTTATGCAGTGGGTTCTTGTCTATATCATGATTAGAGCCAACATTCAACTCATTTTCACGTATTCATGCATGCACTTCCTTAGGATAGGACATAATTCATACTAGTAGTCATGCTTCATATTTCATGCTTTTATACTTTGTACAAATTACGACATGCCGGTTCAACAGAAAAGTAACTAGTCTCTTGGGGCTAAAGAAAACAGGCAAGAAAAACCTGAAGAGAGGATTGTGAGTTGGCCTACTCATACTTACCTTAAAAGTCACTTTCCATTTACCCCACCCTAAATGAAAAGAGCATGCAATTGTCCCCAACGCATAATAACAATTAAATATTAGGGTGGTAGGTGAAGCAAACATGTGGCGCACAACAACGATGATCGATCAACAATTGAATGGGTCTGGTTCCACGGAACCCGCAACATCAGTACATGGTTCACCCTCAGTGGTACCCACAAAAATCTCCGCACCAATCGATTTAGCCTATTAGATAGTATCCCACTAAATCTACGTTGAAAATTCTTTTCTTTTTGACTACCTCTTTGGTCTAGCAGGTAGTAACTAGACGAGTTCTAACGTTAGCCACCGTTAAAAAGACTTCTAAATGAAATAATTATCAATAAATGCAAGAACCTAACTCATAATGGTTATTTATCTAGGTTTCCGTGGTTAATCACCTATGGTTCCCACAACCCTAGTTGTGGATTTAGTTACCCATGGAAGATATAACACAATTCATCATTGTTGAGAAATAAATCATGAACTTACTTTGACAATTTGAAGAAAGACCCAGAAAATTAACTTGAATTTGCAAGATAATAATTGAAACCTTATCCGGAAATTGAATTATTGCCAATGTTTGCAAAATTAATCACCAACACAAAACAAGAATAATACCTACAATGTCTAACCTCAAAAATGAGGTTTTAATCCCTATTTATTAAAAATATTATCCTAAATTAAAAGTAATTAAAATAAGGAAAGTTGTCCAAAAAACGCAGTTGTATTCGACGACCTCCACAAACAGACCGTTGATGGAATGACGGTCCGTCGACTGTTTCGATCGGTTAAGACATAGAATGTTTTTTTAGTCGTTCGGATGGCATCATCACTAAATCAATCGACGGACCAACAACACGGTCTGTAGATGCCCTCTGTCGCTCCATCCTTAGAATTTCTCCAACATCGGGTATTGGGACTATCTTTTACCACATCGATGATTAAGCAATTGACGGACTGTTGATCCTCTCCGTAGTCCCACACTTGATCATATTTCTCCGTGTTTTCACCATTTTTCTGAACTTCCATCGCTGGTCACCACCTACGGAACACCGATTGAACGACAGACCGTCGATGGCCTTCATAGGTCACCTCTTCACTATTTTCCAGTTGCCTTCTGCATTTTAGTTCTGGACATGTTTCATGTAAAACAAACATAAAAACATGTTAAAAACTACTACAAAAAGTATCTACACACACAACTCTTATCGAAATAGCATTGAAAGCACCGTGAAACCAAGCTACATCATCGGACTTGGACGTTTTTACTCTATATATATTGTTTTACCTATCTAAAGTCATTTTACATGTTTTAGACCTCATAAAACACCTCAAACCTTCCCGAAACCTAAGGACGTCACACCAGTTAAATTTGACTAGCTTTTGGACGTCATGCCGTTTCTTGACGTCTTGACAATAAAACTTCCTAGATGACTTATAAACATTAATTAGATCTTAAAATAGTATTTTCAACCTTGGATCAACTTGTGAGGATCTAGATTACATCTTGACTTTTTGGAATGTTACAGCACCCATGGCCAAAATCTTGGTCTGTGATGCGGACACATCGCGTACTCCTCTGTTTCAAAATTTATTTTCAAAAATCTTACAGGAGCAGCTCCGCATCGCGAAATTGTTTCCCGATGATAATTCCGAAAGTTTAAGATAAGCTTGATTTGTCTAAGATGGGCCAATGGATATAAGGGTATTTTGGGAGTGTATTATATAATGATTTTAGATCATTATACACTTATTCCCCCATTAAAAACCCAAAACCTCAATTCTAAATGAAATATTTACCAAACCCTCAAAATTTCTTCTCTTCCAAAACCTTCTCAAGCCTCCATTGAAGGTCAAAGTCTTGGATCTTTGGATATGGATGCAAATGGATTTATTCTTCAATTATCTTGGGTTTCTTCATGTTAAGGTATGATAGTTCATCCTTGAAATCTCTTTCATTCGAGAAGCCATTACAAAGACTTTTCAAAAAGGGTTTCAATCTCCAACTTCTTCTATCTTTGACTCTAAGCTTGGGTCTTTGCTTGAAAAATGTTTTAATGGATGAAATATGTTATTTTCAATGTTTGTTGATTATTTTAAAGTCAAAACTCCAATTAACCCATGCTTATTCAATTTTTCAACTTTTGACTTATAAAATAGGTTTAATATATTGTATTAGATAATGTTAGAGTTGTATTTCTTTATGATTTAGTATGGATAGTTATTGCCTTATTATTCTATTTTGTTATGGTTTTATGAAGTATTAAGAAAAGGTGGTAAAGGGTATGGATAAAGGGTAAGTTGTTCTATCTTGATTAGTTCTTATTGTGAAATGATCTTTAGTGGTATGGTCCAACTTTGGTGGTGTTGTTTATTTGAAGTATATTAATATGTTAAAGTATGTGTGTTGATATTATGGCCTTGAAGGAATACTATGTGAAGAAGGTGATGATTATGTTGTATATGCATGATATGTATTAGGAGGTAGAGAATGTGTATCTTGATGACGTTAAGTCTAAATGAAGTATATGCATATGTGAAGCATGATATAGTGTGTGTGTTTAAGATGAATGCAAGGTGAACATCATTATAAATAAGTGTCATGCATGATAGGGGTTATATGAAAGGTTTTATCACATGTACGCTCACACACACCTTGAATGAAAGAAACAATGAAGTTAATGGTTATGTATGTATGAGAATGTATTGAGAGGTTTTCTCAGTAAGACTCAAATGAATGAAATGAAGGATTGTGTCACGACCGGAATCTAGACCCCAGACGAGATCGGCGTCGTTGACCTCTTAGAGGTCGCAGACAATCCTACTTACGTCATTCTTACTTCATCTAGGTTAATTATGGCGAAAAATTTGAAACTTTTTGTTTCTTAACATAATTATTAAACATTTTCATTAATATATAATTGTTCACCATCAACCATCTAATATTAAGATCATCAAATGAAATAAATATTATAATATAGTAATAAAGATGTACTTGCCAAAATGGCACCAATACAATGTCTGAATAAAGCAGAAAAGAAACACTAGTGGAACATGCTCCACTAGCTCAACTCCAAAACTAAGCTAGAATATAAAAGGCAGCAACCTCGAAAGCATTAGGACATACCAACTCCAGATGAATGTTGGACGTCCAGATAACTGCAACAATGATCCTGTAGCTCTATCGTCCACCTGTGTCTGCACGTAAAATAGTAGAGTTTGTATAGGGTTAGTACACACTTGTACTAAGTATGGGTATATGCAAGCACACACCAAGGACATGCATGAGAAAAGCTAGCTCTTTCCTAAGAACATGATTATGGGAAGTCAAGTCAGTGGACTTGCCAAATTGAGATTAAGAAAGTTAGTGAACCTTCAAAAATTTGAATTAGGAAAGTCAGTGAGCTTTTCAAATTTGGATTGGGAAAAGTCATGCCATGAGAGTAACATGCATCATCATAGTTATCAAATTGCACACAGCACATAACATCATACATATATCACATACCATAGCACATAACATATAACACATAGCTTCTTTCATACCATTCATTCATATGCCACGAGACCTCTGAATCATGGACTTGACATTAAGACTTTCCAAAATGAGGGCTCAACATATGGGACCTAAACTATGGAGTCTTCATTAGCAAACACAGAGTGTGCTTCATTTATTCATACGTACTTCATATCATTTCTTTCATAGGCTAGTGTGAACACCAGTTATACCTACGATGTAGTTTAAGACTTTCATCGGTTTTGCTGTGCAATGATCAAGAATAACCTAGTGTCATTACTTGAGTCTAGCTCACCTCTAGATTATCCTATCCTAACACCTTTGGTATCGTTCATATCATTATGTGCATCATTTGAGGCTGACCTCATTCATTCATTGGGAACTTTAACTTTAACCGACATAGATCATGTGAGCATCATGAAATCCAGTGTCTCCCCATCACCGAAAAGAGGTGGAATCACCGGCCAAGGTGACCCAAAAACATTCTAGCGTACATGGGAATTTAACCCCGCCAGATCCGTATATTGGCAGTATAGGTTCAAAGACTAAGACATACAAGGAGACCCATACTCGGCAAGCCGGACAGTCTAATCTCATGAGAGTTACGTGAACCTCCGCCATTACCGAAAGAAGGTATCACCGCTCATAGCTAGCCTATCGGTGCTCAGTATAAAGTTCCATTTCATTCATCTCATACGTCATGGAAGTTGGCTTCCTGTATGAGGACATCATAGCTCATTAGATGATTTCTCATCTGATCATTAGTATTAAGTGTGTTAATCACAATACTTTCATTAGAGTGTTTATAGAGACTGTCTCTTTATTATTTTACACTCTCATAGGTGAGTACATTTTGGTAACATTTACTTAGGCTCATTTGAGATTGCTCTCATAATTTGCATTAGCCTCATATGATGTTGTCACCACATTCATTGTCATTAGCACATTTACTCTTCATAATTACTTACCTCATTTTACGTGAATGTTCATTTCATCATATGCCAATATACTTTGCCATTGGTGTGTTTCATACCCTTACTTAGCCCTTCTAGGGTTTCATCATTTCATTGTTCATTTCATCATTCACTACATACATCTTAGGTTCACTTACTTTTAAACGTATACTAGACTTATGAGTCTATACACACAAGCCATGAATCTTCATTCATAATTCGTTAAGTGATTCATACATTCCTAAGATTATGTATTACAAGACTTATGTATATTGTATATATGCCACGATCTTGATTTCGATCTAAGTAGGTGGCATTATTCTTGGATATTTTGTTCACGTATGACTTATGTATCAATACGGAAGTTTGGGCGAGGAAACCCAAGTTTGAATCACTTGGATATCATTTACATTTTTCATTTATTTTATTTTTAATATTCATAACATTAGAACTCTAGATTAAATCCCAACATTAACATCGTATCATTAATTTTCTACTTAGTTTTCCTCTTAAGTTGGCCGTAGGGTTGTGGGTTCGAACCCTGCCAACCCCTTTGTATTTTTAATTGATATTCCAATGCCCAATTTCGCCTAAACTAAGAGGTTGTGGGATAAAACCCCACACCTCTATTATTTTTTTGTTATTTATTTTGCTGGACTAGGGAGGTTGTGGGTTCGAACCCCTACAGCCTCCTATATTTTTATTTTTTTTTAATTTCGCTAGGCTAAGTGTTTTTGGCAGTGAGGTTGTGGGATCGAGACCCCACAACCTCACTTGTTTTATTAATTATTTCGCTCCTATCCATTTCCAGCCTTGAGGTCGTGGGTTCGATTCGCACGCCTCATATTTTCTTTTCTTTATTTTTCTCTTCCTTCACTCGCTACCTGGAGGTCGTGGGTTCGATTCCCACGCCTCACATTTTCTTATTTTAATTCTTGTTCTCTTCCTACTAACCCAGCAAACCCCATTTCGATTCCCCCAGCCCCCTAATTTCTTTTCCTTTCTCGCGAAAAGCAGTAGCTAAAGAGTGAGGTCACAGGTTCAAATCCTGGTGACCTCACCTCTTTTAAATGTATTAAATTTCCATATTTCAACCCCCTTTTTGAACGAAATTTAAAGTACACTAATTTGGAAATTTATTCATAATTTTTAGCTTCCTTTCATCAACCTTTTCATGTTAGTTTCTTAGGGCATTTCACCAAGCACTTAGTGTGTAATTAGGTGTAGTTTAGGGGTTACATTAGTCAAGGGTTTTCACTCAAAATTTGTAACTTCACACACCATATGAACATCACATTATGCACAACTTTAGCACATAAAATACAAGAAATAACATGCCTTTACACGTCTCCAAAACAGTGGCTAAACTCACTGCCAAACGTGCACACACACACATCATTTTTTTTTGTCACACATTTAATACGACTCATATAATACGAAAAATATAGAATTACTTAGTCTATTACAATACTTGAATAAAAGAGATCAAAGACGATTATGCCCTCGAGTCAAGTTAGGAAATACTTCAACTTTTATTGAACGATAACTAGATTCCAAGCTTGATTCAACGACACCTCTCACATGCTAACCACACATTTAAAGATAAACAAAAGTATGGAATTTGTACAAACACATTTACTAAGTATGACATAATGCATAAAATCATGAGAAATGGACATTTATAAGAAACGTGCACTTTTAGATTAAAACTTCATAGTATAAGCATAAGAATCACATTAAACACGAAACATCAGATTTAGAAGACATAACAAATTATAGCCAATTTACACCAAGTTCACAGTAACCTTACAGCGAGCTTACAGTGACTTCACTATAATTTTACCAATAGTTCACATTTCATAAATTAACATCAAAATATATCCAAAACAAATAAATATGAGATTATCCTACCCAAGATGATTCTAAGGCTCAATCGAGTGAGTTATGAAGCTACCGCCCATACAATCCCTTCACACACACCTAAGAGATCCTTTAGACTATCTAGAGTAAGGTCATTCCCACTTAATACAATAACATATATATAATATATGAAATTCTCATCCAAAGGTTATCAAAAGACATACTTAAGCAATTCAAGAAGAGAACGCCCATGCACCCTCTCCAAGATTACCTAAATTATCCTTAAGACTTCCTTAGTTTCGATCATGTCAACTTTATCAATTTACTTCCCTATCTAGAGTCATTCCTAAGACTCCCCTACGTAAGACATGAAGGGACAATCCTTTATGCCCATTCACACCTTAAGTTGAAAACCCTTAAACTACTCTAGATAAGTACTCATTTATTAACATGCTTTCTAACTCAAGTCAATATTTGTTCATTTAAGAGACATTCAACACATAAGAACATTCAAGTAATGGTCTTGTAGAAGACGTAAGAACTAACTCACTAACATCTTCAAAGATTAATTGTGCAATGTCTAGATAGTGTCTCATACCACTACCTAAACTTAAAGAACTTCTCCAACATTAGTAGGTATACCATATGAAGAGAATAGGCAATAACCGACATAGACCATACTAGCTATGCATGGAATCTGGAGTCATGAAACTACTCCGATGAAGGTTTGTTCTACGGGCCAATGGTAGAACTAGGACACATCCCTTGTAGGCACATGGTTAAAAAATATCGAGGGCTTATTTGTTCTCTAAAGTCATCTTAATAAGAGGAACTCTCCATGCATACTCACTCGGTGCTAGCCTTTGTTCTCATAGAGCATTTTCAATAAAGGATCACATGAAGAGGTTCCATATCTAGTTCATAACCCAATACCATTTAACCTTACCAAAGAGGGTCTACTAAGTCTACCTACATTGGCAAAGAGGATAGCTCAATGACTTTCCAAAGAATGATTTCATTCCATTCCAGCAAACCAACCTTAAGCCCACCGTTCACAGAAGAAGGATACAATTACAACTTTTAACTTCGAGGATATCATACAATTACATCTAGGATAAAGGTTCCACATAAAGGACCTTCTTAGCTATGTTAAAGGTCACGTGTCAATCACACATAATACACTAAGTATCTTTATCATACTAAGTCAAGAAATCATATTCACTTTATACATGTATCAAGTATGGGACACAAGTCTACCAAAAGAAGACACACACACTTTACCATACCATACACTTAGTATATTATTCTAGACCACCTAGGGACAATAAAGTCAACTATAGGTCACCGTATACACTACTATAGAACCATAAATATAACCATCATGAGACGAATATAACCAAATAGGAAGAATCATACATCAACCCTAAGACTACACACATAAGGACATAGTCATAGTCTAACATGATCACCTAATGTAAATAGAATAACACAAACTTTGACATTAATCACATGTAGATAGATATGATCATACTTCACATAAATAAACTACACAAACAATCACAATATATCAAGTAATTACGACAAGGCCATGATCATCATAGTGCATAAAGTAACGCCGACGAGGCCACATAATTCACAAGTAAAGCACATAACATGTAACACCCCAGAAATCCATAACTTATAATAGAGCCTAATATGTTGAGTAATAATGATTTCATACCTACATAAGTGTAAAAAACTTGTTTGATAATTATTGGAGCCATAGGATTAAAGAAAAGCCTTAACATCCGGAAACTAGCGAAATTCAACTATGTTGACGTCCCAATGTTTGGTGAAGGATTCAGAGGGACATACGAAGTCCAAAACTTGTAAAAACACTTTGGTTTGGTATATTGTAGTATAGAGAGTCTAAACGTCTGAAAATAACACCCCAAGTACCAGCGGAAGGGTCCTTGGGGAGGACCCAAACAAGGGTTCGCAGGCTCCCTTGCAACCTGCAAACAGGCAGAATTGGAGGAACAGGTCACCACATGCATTCCTCACGAGGTGTTGTGCCTCAAGATGTGACGGGAATCCTCGCGATGCGAGGCAGACACGAACCTCACTTCCTCAACTCAAAATTTAAGAAAAAATAACGGGATTTGGCCACGCGACGCGCAACTACTTACCAGATATCGTAAAAGTCATATTTTTGGGTGTTTTGACTTCATAAATAAACCAATTTAAATGAGGGGTCTTTTGAGTAATTTAATGGGTGACTATATAATGTATTAGTGTCAGTTTTAGGTACATTATAACACAAAAATCAAGTCCCACAAGTTGGAATAAAAAATCTCTCTCTCTCTCCTTAATTCTCTCCTCATCCAAAACTCCATTGAAGACCATTAGAGCTCCAAGAAGAAGCTAAATACTTCAAGTTTTTCAACCCAATTTCGTGGATTTATCATCTATAAGGTATGGTTTCTTTCACTCTTTGGATTCCTTTCCCCAAGAGGTACTTGAAAAGATGATTTCTAAATCCCCCCAAACAAGGGTTTTTCTCCTCACATGGGTCTTCTTTCTAAAACAAAATTGTGAGTTAATTGTGATGAATTAATGTTGTTTAAGTATGAATTAATTGTTAATTGATGAAATCCTATGTGTTTTATCTTGACCCATGTCTTTCCCATAAATCCCTAATTTCTTAAATTGATTAAGGTGAATTGTTGAGGGTGATGAACATGTCACTTGTTTAGTTTAATTTTAGTTATGTTAATACTTAATGAATTTCCCTACTTCATATGTTGATTGTGAGTTCTTGGGTATTGAAGTATGAAGTCCCATGAAGGGCAATGAGGTATGATCTTGATTCTCCTTTGATCTCAATTATGCAAGGTGAAATCTACTTATGTGATAATAATGCTATAGCTAATTGTGCTGTTGTGATGTTGGTGACAAGGATCCCTCATCCCTAACCCTAGATCTATGAATTGGCTATGAAGTACGTAATTATGTTATGGTATGATCATTATATTATTGAATGTAGTTTCTCATGATTATAATGTTGGGTCTAAATGTGAAACAATAGTTCTCACTTATGATCATCTATGAGCTATTATGATAAGATGTTCACCTAAGGGTCTAGAAGAGGCTAATGTGAACTTGTATGATGATATATGATGATTACTAAAGGGAATAATTGCTTAGCACCAAAAGGGCATGTAACTAAGATGGAGGTCTCATGTTAGTTAGTTCGACCTCCCACATGGGTTTCCTTACATTAGTAAGTCTGGATTCCATAATATATATGTTGTCTCATGTGATGGAAACCCTCACGTTAGTAAGTCGGATTCCCTAATATATGTGTTGTCTCATGATATGGAAACACTCACGTTAGTAAGTAAAGGTTTCTAGAAGCAATCTCCTTGTACATTAACTATGTGCCCTCATATGACTCAAGCTTAGTGTATTCACCTAGATAGCTATGTACAATGGTTACACCATAGGCAAGTGTTGACCCTCTCTTTTTGGTGTGGGAGTAGAACATCGGATTCCATGTAGCTGATATAGTCTCATGTCAGTTAATGCACTTGTCTACCAAACGTAAAAGTAAATGAGTAAGTTAAGTATGTGAACTCTTATTAGGGTTGTATTGAAGGCTTATACATAGGGTAAGGGAGGATATGAGACTTCTCTTACTCATTGCACATGTGGGGTCCTAAGGGATTCTCCTACTAGTGTTATTTTATGATTATGATTATGGTTATGTTAATAAGCTATGAGTAAGTATTGATGTATAAGCATGTTATGAAGTATGTTGCATGTAAGAAGTGGGTTGCTTAATGTGATATTTAGCCTTGGATGGGATTATGGGGTTCTATCTTTGGAATTGCAGAAGTATTGCCTCGTTGATCGACATGTTGGGTTGTTATTTTGTCGAAGTATGTTATTTTGCTTCTTATATATGCATGTTGAGGTAAATTGATAGAAATCATGGTTTTGAGTAGATTGTCCTTTTCCATGCATTGATGATTTTGTGTATAGGAGCCATCTTAGTACATGTGGTTTGTACTAACCCATATTTTTCTCCTTTTTTCCCAAACATTTTAGGTTCGAGACACTACGGAGATTCGTGGTCATTGAAGAAGAAGACTTGTCTCTTTCCTAAGTCAATTGGTGAGTCCTCATGAGTTCCGAGGATAAAGCCAGTCAACAAGCCTTATTAGTTTTCTCTACGTTTTGAGAAAATTATTCCATTCTCATGTTGAGACTTTCATTATAGCCTATATGGTATATTGTAATAGACTAAGGGCTATGCCCAAACCATTGTGTTGCATTCTTTAGATGGTTTAATGTGAGACAAAGTATTAGACAAAATTCCTATATATTGTATGTTGTTTATGCGAGAAGCCTATGTATGCTTCCTATGTAGAGGTCTATGTAAACCTCCTTACTATATAAGCAAAAGTTTTTAATATTTTCCGTATTTTTTTATCTATGATGTACTATGACGAAGGCTAAGAGTTTGTCTTAGTCCTCTTAGAGGACGACGACGCCGGTAACGACTAAGGTGTACTTTGGTTCGTTACAAGCTTTGTATCAGAGTATTAGGTTAAAGTAAATCCTAGTATTGATATCTCACTAAACTACTTCAATGAAGGATCTTATTCATAATTGTGAAGCGCGCCACACTTATGAATGAGGGACTTTGTGATGCTTAGGAACTTTCACTCTCTTGTTATTCCTTAGTCGTGCCTAAGATTCTTAACTCTATCTAGTCCTTTTCTTCTAATACTTTATTGTGCTTATAGGCAATGAATACAAGGAGGAACAATGCTCGAAGGGTCGTAGAGGAGAATTTGAATGAGGAAGTTCCCCCTCAAGCTCCTCAAAACCCTCAATTTCCTATTGAAGAAGGGGCTATGTCTAATTTTGAGATAAGGTCGGTCATTTATAGCTTGACTCAAGTGTTGCTACCCAAGTTGCTAGGGATGCAAGGGTGCAAGTGAACCCCAATGCTAACACCACCGCTTCAAGGATTAGGTATTTCACAAGGATTAATCCCCCTACTTTCTTTGGTTCTAAGGTGGAGGAGGACCCACAAGGGTTCATTAATGTAGTGTTCAAAGTTCTTGATGCTATGGGTGTTTCTTCTTAAGAAAAGGCGGAACTATCCACCTACCAACTCAAAGACGTAGCTCATGTTTTGTATGAGCAATTGAAGGATGAGAGGCCGGTTATAGAAGGTCGGATTACTTGGGGAGCTTTCAAAACGTATTTCCTTGATAGGTTCTTTCCCTTGGAACTAAGTGAAAGGAAAATTCAAGAATTCATCAACCTTCGTCAAAGGGGTTTGAGCGTGAAGGAGTATAGCCTCAAGTTCACTCAACTATCCAAGTATGCTCCGACTATAGTTGCGGATTCTAGAGTTAAGAGGAACAAATTTTTATGGGGATATCCTATCTTATGGTTTATGAGTGTAGGTCGGCGATGTTTATTCCTAGCATGGACATCTCTTGTCTCATGGTTCATGCCAAACAAATTGAGGAACAAAAGCTTAAGAAAGTTGGTAGGGAGTTCAAGAAGGCAAGAATCGAAGATGGGAATTCTTCTAAGACTAGATTCGAGGTTCAAGACAAACCAAGTTTCAAGAAGAGGTTTTCCAATCAAGGATATTTTAATGCTCCAAGGATCAACAAAATTAAGATGCCTACTCCCAATCCCCAAGAGGGGAAAGGTGGAAGATGTTATGTTGAGAAGCCTATATGTGCAAAATGTGATGAGAGACATGATGGTAAGTGCCTAGTAGGCATGGGTAATTGCTATAGTTGTGGCAAGAGTGGTCACATGAAGAGAGATTGCCCTATGATTAAGTCTCAAGGAAGGGAAAACTCTCAAGATTGAGCAAATGCCCCAAATCCAGATACTCCTAAGAAGAACCTCTTATATGCTCTCCAATCCTGATGTGATCAAGAGAGCTCACCGCACGTGGTCACTAGTATGTTAAAAATATTTTCCTTCGATTTGTATGCTTTGTTGGATTCGGAAGCTATGTTGTCATTTGTGACCCCTATTGTAGACCTGAAGTTTGAGATACTAACCGACATATTATACATACCTTTTTTAGTTTCTAACCCGGTGGGTGCTTCCGTGGTGGTTGATAGAGTCTATAAAGGTTGTCCTATTTCCTTTTCCAATAGAGTTACATTAGTTAACTTGATAGAACTTGATATGCTAGATTTTTATGGCATATTGGGAATGGATTGGTTGCATGCTTGCTTTGCTTCTATTGATTGTAGGACAAGGGTAGTCAAATTTCAAATTCCAAATGAACCCGTTTTTTAGTGAAAGGGAGGAAACTCAAATCCTAGGAGTAGATCATTTCATGTCTAAAAACTTGCAAGTTGATTGCAAAAGGTTGTGTTTACCACATAGTGAGAGTTAGGGATCTTCCCGGAATTCCTCCTGAATATGAGATTGATTTCAGCATAGACTTATTGCCAGATACGCAACCTATTTGAATCCCTCCTTATCGTATGGCTCCAGCCAAATTGAAGGAGCTAAATCCTCAACTCAAAGATTTATTAGATAAGGGCTTTATTCAACCGAGCATATCCCATGGGGTGCTACAGTATGTTTTTAAAGAAGGAGGATGGTCCATTGAGAATGTGCATCGACTATCATCAATTAAACAAAGTCAGTTTAAAGAATAAGTACCCGCTCCCTATGATTGACGACTTGTTTGATCAACTCCATGGAGAGATTTACTTTTCTAAAATTGACTTGAGGTCGGGTAATCATCAAATTAGGGTGAGAGAGGTTGATGTTCAAAAAATGGCATTTCGAACAAGATATGGTCATTTTGAATTCCTAGTGATGTCATTTGGTCTAACTAATGCCCCGACGTCCTTCATGGACCTCATGAATCGAGTTTTTAGAAAGTATCTTGATTTGTTCGTGATTGTCTTTATTGATGAAATTTTGATATACTCAAGGGGTGAGGATGATCATATGGATAGTTTGAGAATATTTTTGCAAGTTCTCAAAGATAACAAACTATTTGCTAAATTTAGTAAATGTGAATTTTTGTTGAGATCGGTAGATTCCCTTTGTCACATTTTCTCTAGTGAAGGGGTCGAGGTCGATCCGAGGAAAACAAAAGTGGTCAAAATTTGGTCTAGACCTTTGTGTCCTACCGACATTCAAAGTTTTCTAGAGTTGGCCGGTTACACTAGGAGGTTTGTTGAGGGGTTATCGTCTATCGCATCTCCAATAACAACCTTAACCCAAAAGAAGACCAAGCACGAATGGTCGGAATCTTTTGAGAAGATCTTCAAATTATTGAAAGATAGACTCACCTCCGCTCTGGTATTGACATTACCAGAGGGTACCGATGGGTTTGTGGTTTGTTGTGATACCTACCGAGTGGGTCGAGGATGTGTGCTCATGCAACATGTAAAAGTCATAGCATATGCCTTAGACAACGCAGGCCACATGAGAAGAATTATCGAACACACGACCTTGAGCTTGCAGCATAGGTATTTGCTCTAAAGATTTTGAGACACTATCTATATGGGGTGCATGTTGATGTGTTCACGGATCATAATAGTCTAGAATATGTATTCACTCAAAGAGACTTGAATTTACACCAAAGAATATGGTTAGATCTTCTAAAAGACTATGATATGAGTGTCCTTTACCATCTTGGAAAAGCTAATATGGTGGGGGATGCTTTGAGTCGAGTGTCTATGGGTAGCGTGGCTCACATGGTTGATGAGAAGAATGAATAGTGAAGGATGTTCATCGGTTGGCACGGTTGGGTGTCCGATTAGAAGAATCTTCAATGGGTGGTTTTATGGTTCATCACAAATCCTAGTCGTCCTTAGTGGTGGATGTGAAATCTAAGCAAAGTCTTGATACCCTATTGATGGAATTGAAGGAGTCGGTCCTTAGAAATAATAACGAGTCATTCTCCCAAGGAAATGATGGGGTACTTAGGTACCAAGGAAGGTTATATGTTCCGGATGTGGATGGTTTAAGGGAGAAGATCATGGTAGAGGCTCATGTTGCCCTATATTCCATTTACCCGCGAACACAAATATGTATCATGATTTGCGTAACATTTATTGGTGGAGTGGAATGAAAAGAGGGATAGAACAATTTTGTGGCTAGATGCTCAATTTCCAACAAGTCAAAGCCGAGCATCAAGGGCTGGGAGGTCTTACACAAAATATTGACATTCCGACTTGGAAGTGGAAAGATGTCAACATGGACTTAGTGGTAGGTAAACCTCGTACCCATCGACAATATGACTCAATATGGGTCATAGTGTATAGATTGACCAAGTCAGCCCACATCCTTTCCATAAAGGTTTCTTACTCGGTGGAGGAATATGCAAAATTGTATGTTAAGGAAATCGTGAAGTTGCATGCTGTCCCCTGGTCCATCATTTTGGATAAGGGAACTCAATTCACTTCACATTCTTGGCAATATTTCCTAGATGGACTTGGTAGGCAAATAAAGCTTAGCACCGCTTTCCACCCTCAAACGGATGGACAAGCAGAGCGCACTATTCAAACTTTAGAAGATATGTTGAAGGCTGGCGTGATTGATTTCAAGTGCAATTGGGATGATCACCTACAACTAATTGAGTTCTCCTACAATAATAGCTACCATGCAAGTATCGGTATGGCACCTTTTAAAGAACTTTATGGTAGAAAGTTCCGGTGCCCGATTTGATGGTTTGAAGTGGGTGATTTTGCTCTTCTTGGTCCCGAGTTATTGTATGAGCCACGGAGAAAGTTCCACTCATAAGGGAGAGGTTGAAAATGAGTTTTAGTCAGCAAAAGTCTTATGACGACAATAGAAAGAGAGACATTGAATTCGAAGTAGGAGATTGGGTTTATTTTAAAATTTCACCCATGAAAGGGGTGACGAGGTTCGAAAAGAAGGGGAAGCTTAGTCCTCATTATGTGGGGCCGTATGAAATTTTGAAGCGATCTTGGAGTGTTGCATGAGTTGAGGTTTCCAAATGAGTTGGCCATGATTCATCCGTTGTTCCATGTTTCTATGCTTAAGAAGTGTATAGGTGATCCAGTTTCCATTCTTCCTCTAGAAGGTTTTGGGGTAAAGGAAGACCTCTCTTATGAAGAGGTCCCAATCGATATTTTGGATCGTCAAGTTAGGAAATCGAGGCATAAGAAGGTTGCCTCAATAAAACTTCTATTGAGGAACCACCTTGTTGAGGGAGCTACATTGGAAGCCGAGGCTGACATAAAATCCCACTATCCTTATCTTTTTCCCCTTACTCCTAGTAAAGATTAAGGTGAGTAATTCCTTATATGGTTATTATGAATAGTAATAATCTTATCATATTTTTCTACGCATATGTGCATATAATGGTAGAAAATTCATGCTTAAGTTGAGTTCTTTTCTTTCCATGAAAAGTGTGTATTATGTTGGCTTTGACTTAAGTGTGTTTTGTGCTATAAGTAATCATGTAAGATAAAAATGAACATTTTTGATGTGGTTTTGATAAGAAATTAGCATCTCCTTGAAATCATATTGAAATGGAGAAGGTACTACCTCCTTAAGCGATACTAAAAGTTGAGCTTTTGTTATGATAGGCGTGGATTAAGTTCCTATTTGTTTATTCTAAGTTTCATGTTGAAGGGAGTTGAAATATACTCCTATGAGTTGTGACTCATTATGATTTTGGTTGTGGTTGGCTGCTAGTCCTAAGTTCCTTTTCTTTTTCCCAATAGAAGGTATAAGGTGTCATTCAATGACGAATCTTCCTAATGGGGGATATTGTAACACTCCGGAAATCCATGACTTATAATAGAGCCTAATATGTTGAGTAATAATTATTAGAGAACTACATAAGTTAAAAAACTTGTTTGAGAAGTATTGGAGCCATAGCATTAAAGAAAAGTTTTAACGTCCGAAATCTATCTAAAACTATGTTAACATCTCTATCTTTGGTGATGGTATCATAGGGTCATATGAAGTCCAAAACTTGTAAAAATGACTTTGGTTTGCTGTAGTGTAGTATAGAGAGTCTAAAAGTCCAAAAAGAACACCCCAAGGACCACCGGAATGGTTCTTCTAGAGGATCCAAACATGGGTGGGCAGGCTGCCTGGCAGCCTGCGAACAGGCAGAATCGGAGGAAAAGGTCCCGGCGCGCGTTCCTCATGAGGTGTTTGCCTCAAGAAGTGAGAGGAATCCTCGCAACGCGACGCTGACATGCACCTCACTGCCTTAACCCAAAATTAAAGAAAAAATGATGGGATTTGACCCCGCGACGCATAGTTATTTCCCTGATATCATAAAATTCGTATTTTGGGTGTTTTAACTTTACAAATAAACCAATTTAAGTGAAGGGTCTTTTCGGTAACTTAATGGGTGACTATATAATGTATTTGGGTCAGTTTTAGGTCCATTATAACAAAAAAAATTAAATCTCACAAGTTGGAAACAAAACTCTCTCTCTCTCCTTAATTCTCTCATCCTCCAAAACTACATAGAAGACCACTATAGCTCCAAGAATAAGATCAAGCTTTCAAGTTTTTCAACCCAAATTTGTGGCTTTATCATCTATAATGTATGGTTTCTTCGCTCTTGGGATTCCTCTCTCCAAGAGGTCCTTCAAAAGATGATTTCTAACCCCTTAAAACAAGGGTTTTTCTCCTCACATGGGTCTTCTTTCTAAAACGAAATTGTAAATTAATTGTTATGAATTGTGATGAATTAATGTTTTTTATGTATGAATAAATGGTAAATTGATAAATTCCTATGAGTTTTCCCTTGACCCATGTCTTTCCCCTAAATCCCTAATTTCTTGTATTGATTAAGGTGAATTATTGAGGGTGATGAACATGTCACTTGTTTACTTTGATTTTAGTTATGTTAATACTTCATGAATTTCCCTATTTCATATGTTGATTGTGAGTTCTTGGGTATTGAAGTATGAAGTCCCACAAAGGGCAATGAGGTATGATCTTGATTCTCCTTTGATCTCAATTATGCAAGGTGAAATCTACTTATGTGATAATGATGCTCTAGCTAATTGTGTTGTTATGATGTTGGTGACAAGGACCCCTCATCCCTAACCCTAGATATATGAATTAGCTATGAAGTACGTAATTATGTTATGGTATGATCATTATGTGATTGAATGTAGTTTCTCATGATTATAATGTTGGGTCTCAAAGTGAAAGGATAGTTCTCACTTATGATCATCTATGAGCTATTATGATAAGATGTGCACCTAAAGGTCTAGAAGAGGTTAATGTGAACCTGTATGATGATATATGATTATTACTAAAGGGAATAATTGCTTAGCACCGCAAGGGCATGTATATGAGATGGATGTCTCACGTTAGTAAGTCCAGCCTCCCACATGGGTTTTCTCACGTTAGTAAGTCCGGATTGCCTAATATATGTGTTGTCTCATGAGATGTACACCCTCACCTTAGTAAGTCAAGGTTTCTAGAAGCAATCTCCTTGTTTCTTAACTATGTGCCCGCATAGTACTCTAGCTTAGTCGATCCACCTAGATAGCTATGTACGAATGCTTACACCTTAGGAAAGTGTAACCCTCTGTTTTCGGTGTGGGAGTAGAACACCGGATTCCACGTAACTCACCTGGTCTCATGTCGGTTAATGCAATTTTCTCCCTAACGTAAAAGTAAATGAATAAGTTAAGTATGTGAACTATTATTAGGGTTGTCTTGAAGGCTTCTACACAGGGTAAGGGAGGGTAAGGGACTTCTCTTACACATTGCACATGTGGTGTCCTAAGGGATGGTCCTAGTAGTGTTCTTTTATGATTATGATTATGGTTATGTTAATAAGCTATGAGTAAGTATTGATGTATAAAAATGTTATGAAAGTATGTTGTAGGTGTGAAGTGGGTTGCCTAATGTGATATATAGCCTTGGTGGGATTATGGAGTTCTATCTTTCGCACTGCAAAAGTATTGCTTGGGTGATCTACATGTTCGGTTGCTATTATGTCGAATTGTCTTATTTTGCTTGTTATATATGCATGTCTAGGTACATTAATAGAAAGCATGGTTTTGAGTTAATTGTCCTTTTCTCATGCATTGATGATTTTTTGCATAGGAGACATACTTAGTACATGTGGTTTTTACTAACCCATATTTTTCTCCCTTTTTCCCTAACATTTGAGGTTTGGGCAATTGAGGAGATTTGTGGTCATTGAAGAAGAAGACATGTCTCTTTCCTATGTCAATTGGTGAGTCCTTATGAGTTCCGATGATAATGCCACTCATCAAGCCTTATTAGCTTTGTCTACGTTTTGAGACGGTTATTCCATTCTCATGTTGAGACTTTCATTGTAGCCTATAATGCATATTGGAATCGACTAAGGGATATTCCCAAACCATTGTGATTCATTCTTTAGATGGTTTAATAAGAGAAAAAGTATTAGACTAAATTTCTTTATGTTGTATGTTGTTTATGCGAGAAGCCTATGTATGCTTCCTATGTAGAGGTCTATGTAAACCTCATAGATATATAAGAAAAAGTTTTTAATCTTTCCGTATTTTTCTTATATATGATGTGCTATGACGAATGCTAAGGGCTTGTCTTAGTCCTCGTAGAGGACGACGGCGCCGGTAACGACTAACGTGTACTTTGTGTCGTTACATAACACCGCCACCATAAGTGGACCATACTAATCACAACATAATTTGAGACACAGATTACATAATAAAAAGAGAATTAAGACAGCGTACCACTAATCCACTCTCACCACTTCAATCCATATGTAAACCATCCAACAAAATACCCAAAGGCCCTTACCCATGGCCATGATGACCAATTCAATTAAACACTTACAATAGACATGTATTTATGAATTTAGGGCATCATACTAAAAAATCTAACATGTATCTACCATAAATCAATAGCCCTAATCAAACTACATAAGAATTCAATAGAATTAAGACATAACCAAGTAACCCACAAAGTAGTCAAAAACTAGAGTTCATGAATTATATGGGTTCATAGAGTAAATGTTAAATAATCTAATTAATATCATTTCAATCAATATATAATGATTAAAAATGTTTTATGCAAGAACCCATGGATAGATATTGTAACGCCCTAAAATGAACAAATGTGAACTAGAGCTTCGTGGTTGTTTCTTCAGTTAATTTTAATTTAAAGTGAGTTACTATAGTGTCCTTAGGCAGTTTGTGAAGTTTGTTTAAGTTTGGAGGTCAAACGACCAAGAACGTCCATGACGTTTGGAAGGTGTGCCCTAGAAAGTACTTGTGTGTCTTGAGGTGTTTGAGTGAGTTTTACGTGTTTGTTTTGCTTGAAACATGTACGAGAAGTTCCTAAGACCTAGACGAACATGTTTAGGGGTTTAATGTTTGGGCATGACCCCACCTAGGACCCAGAAGAGGGCCCTACAGAAGGTCCCAAGACTTGGACTAAAACTGCCAAACAAGTGTCCAATCGACAAGCCAATCGACGGCCAGTCGACCAGTCGACCTGGTCCATCGTTTGGAAAAGAATCCATGCAGGTTTTGGAGTTTCAATCCCAACAAACTACACCATACCAATGGTCCGTCCTTTGAAAAATGGATCGTCGGTTTGTCCGTCGATGGTGACTGTCCAAAAAGCTGCAATGCTGCTTGTGAAGTCTTGGGTTGTTTGGTAAATTCACACCAAGTCTTTCATGACCCTAGGATGATGTTTTTAGGTTTTGTAAGTTATATTATATTAGTTTTATGTCCTAGACCTAGACAAGACCCCTCACTTAAAAATTCAAACTCTCTCTCTAAAGACAAACTCTCTCAAAGTCACCATTTGAGCTAGAAGTCAAGAAGGGCTAGGATGGCTGGTTTTGACATGTTTCTTCAAAAAAATAATTGGATTTTCTTGGTTTTGAGGTATGGTATCCATCTTTGAACTCTCTTCCATTCAAGGAGTCCCTTCTAATGAATTTTCAAAAAGGGGTTTTCAACCCTAGTTTCTACTATCTTCAACTCTAAATATGTGTCTTGCATAAAAACATTTTTAATGACTAATTAATGATGTTTCTAATGTTAGTTGATGATTTTACTTCTACAACCTCAATGAAATCATGTTAAATCTTTTCTTCAAATGTTGGCTTAAGAAATGGGTCAAATGATCATGTGTGTGTAGAGAATGAACTTGGGTTTTCTTGTGTTGTTATGTTGGTTTAGCTACTGCCCTAACGTCCATATTATGATGAAATGTTTATAAAACGTTTATAGGTTGTGATGGCTTAGTTATGAGTTGCTTACAATGTATAGTTCTTATGATAAATTGATCTTGAGTGGTATGGTCCATCTTTTTGGTGGCGGTGTTTACTTGATGAATTAGTAATGTTTAGTATGTATTGAGAATGTGATCTTGAAGGTCTAATATGTGAAATGAAGAGATATTGGGAATGGGTCTCGTATTGTGTTTTGTGAAGCTTGAATTGTATGTTTGACCTAGACTATGTCTAAATGAAGTATATGATTATGTGAAGCATGTAAGTTGTGTGAATTGATGAATGAAGGTCTAAAGTATGTATAGAAGTAATGTGAATAAAATGATTCTTATATGCAAGGTGTGCTCACATGTACACACACACACTTAAGTGAATGAATGAAGCTAAGTTGAGTAAAAAGGGGAGTCTTGGGGTGGACACTCTTCGTGAGTTGAGATGAAGTGTCTAGTAGCAACCTCACTATTCCTAATGAGCCTTCCAAGATAGGTCCCAGGATGAATGACCTTCGTGAGTTGAGATGTAATATTCACTAGTTATCCTTAGCCTATAGTTTATAATGTTGAGAATCTATTGGGAGTTATGCCTAGCACCGAGAGGATATGAAGAAGGGGTAGATTACATTTCGTGAGTTGAGATGTTGTATTCCAATGTATCTCTTGAGATGAATACTCCTCGTTAGTAGAGAATGAGTTACTTAGTAGCAATCTCATTATACCTTAACTATGTGCTCACATAGGTGTAGCTACTGGGAAAGCCATGTAAAACCTAAGAAGTATGACCTTACTCTAGTCAAGTGAGAATCCCTCATCCGATAGGGGTTAATATCGGGATTCCATGTCTAGCTCTCATGGCCTTTGTCGGTTAAGTTAACCCCCCTCAAAAGTACTTATAAAATAATGTGATACCACTGTGAATTGAGTGAACTAAGTCTTCTAAAAGAACGTGCTACTTCGGGTAGGTGGTGGTATGGGACGCTACTATCCATTGAACTAAGTAGGACCTTCCGAAAGGGAAGACTTGGTGCCAAACCTTCTAAAAGAGTGTACTACTTAGGGTAGGTGGTGGTATGGGACACTATCTACTCATTGCACTAAGTAGGCATTCCGAAAGGGAAGTCTTTGGTATTTTGTTGGGTGTTCTTATAATGTCTTATGATTGAGAAGTGACTTGTTCTCCCAAGGTGAGTAAGCCGAAAGGGATAGTATTGAGGATCTCTTTGGTGTGCATTGAAGGAAGTGTTTTGACGTTTTCTTCATGTCTTACCTTGGAGAGTCTTAGGATTATCCTTAGGTAGGGAAACTCCTACGGGAATGAGTTCACTTCCTCATTGGCAATATCTTTGAAGTTCACCATTGTTGGAGTCTTTAGTTTACTATAAAGCATGTTTAACTCACTGTAATGTTTTCTATGCTTCACTGTAAAATTGGGTAACTTGTTGTCAAGTGCTCAATCCATGGGAATCCATTATGAGCGCTAAGTGGGAGTAGTAGTATGGGATTCTACTCTCACATTGCACTTAGTGTGACCTAAGAGTCCTATTGGAGAAGAGTACTTTTCGTGAAATCCTTATGAAGGATTGAGTTATTTTAAGTTAGGAAGTTACTTTAAAGGGTGTCTTTTGGTCAAAATTATGGAAATTCTTCTTTAAGTGTTAAATGATGTTTCTTATGATGTTTTGTTTCTAGATTCATTAATGTTATAATTATTTGTCATGAAAGCTTATTTTACTAAAATGTCTTATTTTACATGATTTTGCATATGCCATACTTAGCACATTGTTTATACTAACCGCATACTTTTCTATACCTTATAAGTATAGGTTTGAAGTTGTTGAAGGTTGAAGGTGAAGCTTGGCAAATCTACTCTCTCAAGATTTGGTATGTACTCATATATTCGAGGACATAGTCTATGTTTCCTAGTTTTATTATTAAGACTTTATGTATTTTATTTTAATGTAAAGGGTCGGGTCCCTAAGATATTATGTCGTGTCTTTAAGTTGACTTGTGAAAATGAGATTCTCTAAGTATTTATAAAAGACTTCCTTTATTTAATTATTCGTGAATAGTTTTAAATTCCGCACTACTTTTCATGTCTTATGTGATGAACGATAGTTAAAGGGTTTGTATGAGACCCCAAATGGTCAAGTACGCCCGGTCAAAAATCCGAGGGTTATCCCTAAATTCTAGGGGTTGCTTTCGGGTCATGAAAGATATCAAAATTGGACAATTTCTTCTTTGAATGACTTTGGAAATCACTTTGATGTTTGCCTCTGTGAAGAAAAGACATTCAAGGATGAAGAACATAACTCAATTGATTCTAAACCATGAATTTGATGAAGAATTGATGAACCAATCTTCAATGCAATCTCTATCTTGAGTTCTGACTTTAATGGAGTTCTAGAGAGTTTCTTAGAGATTTTGTATTTTGATTTGGAATAATCAATTCATCTAGCAGTTTAGGACTTATAAAACCACTTAAAATATCAAAAACACCCTTATGTAACCGCCCAAACATGTATTTGGACGTGGGGTTAATTTAACAATTCACCCCTTCACTTTCCATTGAATCTGCGAAAATGCAGACTCAATCGACGGAGGACCATCGACGCCTCGTAACCTAACCAACGTACCTTTCTACTGGTCTGTGGTTTAGGCTAGAGGCTGGCCAAAACAAGTCCAAGTCCTACAACCTATGTGTAAATCTACTCCCTCCACCTACGGGGCGTCGACTGACCTACTGGCTGTCGATTGCCAACCGTAGGTGAGGCTGGTTTGACAGCTTTTGGCAACATCTTGGGTCCTTCCTGAAGGATCCTTGTTGGTCCTTGGGGACTTTTACCCGGACGTTTTCAACCTGAATATGTTTGTATACGATTTTAGAACCTCTCACATTAATTTGATCCAAACCGAACACGTAAAACTCGACGAACATACTAAGACATAAAAGGACGTTTTAAGGCAAACTTTTAGAACGTCATGGGCGTTCTTGGACGTTTGACCTCTAAACTTCATGAAACTTTAACCACAGCCTCCTAAAATCATTATAATCCATTTAAGGACTTCACAACATTAAGACACAAGTTTTAGGCTCTAGTTACTTAGTATATGTGAGGGTATGGTATCACGACTGGAATCTAGACCCCAGACGAGACCGGCGTCGTTGACCTCTCAGAGGTCGCAGACAAGCCTACTTACGTCATTCTTTACTTATATTAGGTAATTTTAGCAGAAAATTGAAACTTTCGTTTCTAAACATTACTACTAAACTTTTATAATACGTTCGTAATTCATTCAACATCAACCATCTAAACATTAAGAGATAATCAAATGAAAGAAATAGTTCAATAACATAATCGTATAATTGCCAAATGGCATTCATACATATCTGAATAAAATAAGAAAGAACGCTAGTGGAACATGCTCCACTAGCTCAACTCCTAAACTAAGCTAGAACATAAACAATAGCATCTCGAAAGCATGAGACCTACCAAAAACCGGATGAATGCTGGATGTCCGGATAACTGCAGCGATGATCCTGTAGCTCTACCGTCCACCTGTGCCTGCACCTAAATAGTAGAGTTGTATAGGGTTAGTACACACTTGTACTAAGTATGGGTATATGTAAGCACACACCAAGGACATGCATGAGAAAGAATAGCTCTTTCCTAACAACAAGATTTTTGGAAGTCAAGTCAGTGGACTTGCCAA
>CM040629.1:23008071-23091412 GCA_022817965.1 Solanum lycopersicoides | reverse complement strand
GCACTAAAGAAAATAGAAAGTTTCCTAATTTGAGATTAGGATAGGAGATCAGAGTAATCGGTATGGACCAAGTGATCTGTAGGAATATTAATAAGAGACCCGAAGAAGTTCAACCGTGGGAGCACTTGCGGTACGTCAGCTCTCAATGTACTTAGTGAGGGGTTGTACATAGGAGTAAGTACTCATTTGGGCCGCCCCACCTTGCAGACACTGAAAAAGATAGGCACTACATCAATTTCATCCGCTACATACGATTTAGTTTCTACACAGCGGTGCTCATGTGGTCAAAGTCACTCGCACTATCATCCATTCTTCTAATTCATACCATAGTCAACACCAGTCACATCTGATGAAGGATGCATGACGCATGTATAGTATAAGGTTTCCCATCACCAATGAGTTCTTCATTATGAATGAGCTTATCACATATACTCACTTTCTCTTTTCGACTTACTTTGATTCAAGTCCATGTGTATAATGCTCAGCTCCATGACAACATTTGAGACTAACAACATAACTAATGAAGAGAATAGTACGATCCAATTAGAAGAAGCACTCAATTATCAGCATAATCTCTAAGTAACGGGCATATTCTTACACTACTCACTAAGTAATGTGGGGACCAGTTAACAGTATAAGTGTATTCGAATAATAAAGCAACACCAATAGAAGATATACTATAGACCATACATACAGATATACAATATGACGTAAATAATAACTATATAACTAATTAACATTAATAATAATATACAATTCTATATCAATATTAATATAGAGTATATAGATATACATGCTCATGATTACGCATACCATAATTGCACTTTTCCTACTCTATTTACATTACTAGGTATATCGTAGTTAAGGTAGGATCTTTTCATTTTTTATCTTAAATACTAACAGATTAGTGCATAAATGCGACAACTGAAGAAATGTTACGTTAGCATTCATTTGTAGTCTTGGAGTTTACACACCTCCACTTTACACCTTTAACTTGCTTTCATCCTAGTTGCCTAACACGAGGTTTGGTCTATTTACCATTTTCATCTTATCGATATTATTTCGTCATTTGGCAATTGTCATTCTATCTTTCATTGCATTTCAAGGATAATATAATATACTACAGTCAATATAGGCCAATGCAACCTTGCGCACTATTTATTAGTCAATTTGTAGAACTTTTTTCATACTTTACACCCGATTCCTTAGAATCATGTGAGGCATCATGAAATCGCGAGTGTGCGCGCCCAGTACCAGTCATAATCAATGTTCCATAGTTGAGAATTCCTTACGGGCCTCTCAAACCGCACTTTGAACTTTCCAATAAATGAACGACTAATTGCTTAGAAGCGTATGAGACCATATACTGGCGACAAGATCTCCTCAACTCGCCAGGCGCTTCATTCGTAGCTTCATTATATAAATTTTACACTATCCTGAAGATTATTGTTAGTACAAGACTTATGATCTTTTAATTATGCCAAGTCTTGAATTTGATCTAAATAGGTGGTATTATTCTTGGATGATTGTTCACGTATGACTTATGTATCGAACGGAAGTTTGGGCAGAATCCCAAAGTCTGAATCAATTGAATCCATTTACATATTAACTAGCTTTTATACTAATAGTCATGAAATTTTAACTCTAAGTCAATCACCATGGAATCATGGACTTGACATTAAGACTTCCAAAATGAGGGCTCAACATATGGGACCTCAACTAGGGAGTCTTCATTAGCAAACACAGAGTCTGCTTCGTTCATTCATACGTACTCCATTTCATTTCATTCATAGACCAGTGTAAACACCAGTTATACCTAGGATGTAGTTTAAGACTTTCATTAGGTTCGTTGTGCAATGACCAAGAATGACCTAATGTCATTACTTGAATCTAACTCACCTTTTGATTATCCTATCCTAACACCTTTGGTATCATTCATTTCATTATGTGCATCATTTGAGGCTGGCCTCATTCATTCATTGGGAACTTTAACTTTAACCGACATAGATCATGTGAGCATCATGAAATCCAGTGTCTCCCCCACACCGAAAAGAGGTGGAATCACCGGCCAAAGTGATCCAATAACATGCTAGCGTACATGGGAATTTAACCCCGCCAGATCCCTATATTGGCAGTATAGGTTCGAAGACTAGGAGATATAAGGAGACCCATACCCGGCATGCCGGACAGTCTCATCTCATGAGAGTTACGTGAACCTCCGCCCTTCCCGAAAGAAGGCATCACCGCTCATAGCTAGTCTATCGGTGCTCAGTATAAAGTTCCATTACATTCATCTCATACGTCATGGAAGCTGGCTTCTAGTATGAGGACATCATAGCTCATTAGATGATTTCTCATCTCATCATTCGTATTGAGTGTGTTAAGCTCAATACTCTCATTAGAGTGTTCGTAGAGACTGGTCTCTTCATTATCTTACACTCTCATAGGTGAGTACGTATTGGTAACATTTTACTTAGGCTCATTTGAGATTGCTCTCATCATTTACATTAGCCTCATATCATGTTGTCACCACATTCATCATCATTAGCACCTTTGCTTTTCATAGTTATTCACCTCTTATTACGTGGATGTTCATTTCATCATATGCCAATGCACTTGGCCATTTGGTGTGTTTCACACCCTTACTTAACCCTTCTAGGGTTTCATTACTTCATTGTTCATTTCATCATTTCATTGTTCATCTCATCATTTCATTATTCATCTCATCATATGCCAATGCACTTGGCCATTTAGCGTATTTACACTCATACTTAACCCTTCTAGGGTTCATCATTTCATTTCATATATCTTAGGTTCACTTACTTTTGAACGTATGTTAGACTTATGAGTCTATACACACAAGCCATGAGGCTTCATTCGTAGTTCATTAAGTAATTCTTACATTCCTAAGATTATGTAGTACAAGACTTATGTATCTTGTAATTATGCCAAGATCTTGAATTTGATCTAAATAGGTGGCATTATTCTTGGATGATTTGTTCACGTATGACTTATGTATCAAACGGAAGTTTGGGCAAGGAATCCCAAGTCTTGAATCAATTGAATGTCATTTACATTATTAATAGATTTTATACTAATAGTCATGAAATTTTAACTCTAAGTCAAATCACCATATTTACATTGAAGGTTTACTTTTCTACTAAAAATCCTCTTGTGTTGGCCGAGGGGTTGTGGGTTCAAGCCCCCACAACCCCATTTTCGTTTTTCTTTAATTTATTTCGGTTCATGTGAGGCTTTGGGACCCAAGGTCGAGTCCCCTCAGCCACACTAAATTATCTTCTAATTTCCCCTCCCTTCCATTCGCTTAGGCCGAGAGGTTGTGGGTTCGAACCCCCACAACCTCTTTATTTATTCTCCTTTTTAAAAGTTGACTTATTTGAGTTGACTGTGAGGTTGTGGGGTCGAATCCCCACAGCCTCATTTTATTTTTATATTATCTCCCTCATCCGCATAGAGGTCGTGGGTTCGAATCCCACGCCTCTCAAAACTTTTTCTTTATTTTTCCTTTCCTTGATTTCTAACCGAGAGGGTGTGGGTTCGAACCCACCCCTCTCATTTCTTATTTTTTTTCTTCACCTTATTTCCAACCAAGACAAGTTCGAATCCCCCTCACCACACGAATTTTCCTCTTCTTTAATTAAACTTTTCTTTTGATTTTAAAGGGGTGAGGTCTCGGGTTCACCCTCAATGACCTCACCTAATTTTCTTTATTTTCTTGGCATTCTAAATCTTAATTTGGCAATGATATATCAACAATTGCTGGAAATTCAAGTAACTCTTTACTCATTTTTTTTATCTCATTTGTTAGTAAATTCATAGGACAATACATAGTTCGTTTGGTACGTTCTTTAATTCAATTTTTCATGAATTCTTAACCAAAATGTTTACTCCTCAATTCAGCCACACTTCATGTCACATGAACATCACATTTTACTTCAATTAATGTACATAAAACAACAAACAAAATATTAACAAAATTAAGCCTTAGGCCGAGACTCAACATGCATACATTTTTCTTTTCTTAATTCGAACATACACATGTTGTCTTTTCATGAATTAACGTACATCCAATACATTAACATTCAGCACAAACATCACATAATCCTAAGTCTACCAGCATTCATACCAACCTACATTCGTTGGGAGCTAATGACAGGGACATGCAACAGGGGAATCAACCTTAGTTTTTGAGCCGAATTACTGAGTCCTAGGGGTCTCTTGGGAAAGGGACCAAGAGTAAGAAGACCCATACCTTGTTTTCTTGTTAAATGTCCAGAATGCTGCCCAAGAACTCCTCCACAAATCAATCCAAACACCCACACTCACACCTCACCCGACTAGCGTAGTATGCTTTGCTTAACGTTACCGAATTGCTTTCTCTTTTTGTTTTGCTTGTGAATTCTTCAAGCATGAAGAATTCTTGTTTTATTTCTGACTTTTTTTCACGTTTGCAGCCAGAGAGAGTGTGAGAAAGAGAGAGAGAATCGTGCAAGAGAGAGAGTGGGGGAAATGGGAGATAGAAGTCTAGTAAAAGTAGGACTTTGTGGGTATGAATTGGTCAACTTATTAATTAATCAATATTAATAAAAAAAATCTGATTTCTTTTTCCTAAATCAGCTATTATTAATTATTTATTAAAAACTAAGTTACCACATTAAAAATAAAAGCAAATTAAATCTTGCTTCTAGTGGGGTTCGAACCCGGGTGACCCCATTTTGCGAAAATGGGTCACTTCGGGTTGCCCCACCCGAATTTCTTTATTTTTTTAACTTAATTAATTAAATAATTAATTACTCAGGGTAATTACAATATTACCCTTGGCCTGGAAAAGACCATTTTACCCTTGGACCCTCAAAACTTAAAATTTCTTCTTTTGAGTCCGGTAAAAACTCTTTCGATTAAATCATCGTTTTCGAGAGCCTTACTTGGTTGGTTCCAACCTTTCCAAGCTCAATTAACTCCCCAAGTTAGTTGGCTTTGTCGTAGTAAGGGTTCTGAGGTCTGGTTCTACGCGTATCAGTCTGTGTGGACCTTGGTCTAATTGCACACATTCTTGAAAAACCTAAGTCTTGATCCTATTCATTTTTAGGGTTGTTACATTATCCCCCCCTTAGGAACATTCGTCCCCGAATGACACTACTACTTCGTGTTGTAATGCCAGTCAGGTCATAATAAAAGCACTATACACAGTCAATCAATAGCAACAAAGTACGGGGAGGTAAGGAAGCATAGGTTTAAGAGTATAAAGTCTAACCTCAAGAGCTGAACAGATGAGGGTAGCGGGATCTTATGTCGGCCTCGGCCTCCCACGTAGCACCCTCAACAAGATGATTCCTCCACAATACCTTCACTGTGGCAATCTCCTTGTATACTCTATCATCTTTTACATTTCCTCCTGTTTGGACAATCCTTCATAATGTGACCCGGTTTGCCACAACTATAACATCATTAGGGTCCATCATACATTCTCCTCCATGCATTATGCCACACTTCCTATTAGGTGGCCTCTCCTGGGCTGTAAAGTCTTACGAACTTCAGAGAGTAATCCCTGACTGATATCGAGCCCTGCTTAAGGTTGATGAATTCCTCAACCTTAGTCTTCTTCATTTATCTGGGAAAGAACTGTTCTAGAATAGCCATCTTGAAAAGATTCAAAGTAATAGGACCTCCTCCTAAGGCCTTGCTATCCTGTCCCACCTTATACCAGGATTGAGCTACATCCTTTAGCTGGTAGGATGTCAACTCAAACTTCTTCACATCAATCAAACCCAACAGCCTGAGCTTGTAAAGGGCTAGCTTGGGCCATTTATACCAACGTTTTTCTTACTTCATCATCTGTCAACCCATCTGGGTTAACAGGCATCTCTATTCGAGCAGCTGGATCCTGGGGGAAAACTTGGATTACCCCAGCAGCTCCTCCTCCAATATCTCCACCTGCTTTTCTCCTTGTATTCATATTTCGGAAACTTCAACAGTTGATGTTAGACACGCTCATAACACCAAGAAAATCAGACATTAGGAAAAGCACGATAAGATCAGAAGAAGGGAAACTTTCCTACGCATCATGCAGTCTCTAATCCAGGATAGTGGTGCACTTCACTACCATGACTTAGAAACTACTCAATGTGGTTGATGTGAACCTATTATTTTCATAATTTAACCTAGTGCTCTGATACCAACTTTATCACGACTGGAATCTAGACCCCAGACGAGACCGGCGTCGTTGACCTCTCAGAGGTCGCAGACAAGCCTACTTACGTCATTCTTACTTTATATAGGTTAATTTTAGCGGAAAATTTGAAACTTTTCGTTTCTAAACATTACTTACTAAACTTTTATAATACGTTCGTAATTCGTTCAACATCAACCATCTAAACATTAAGAGATAATCAAATGAAAGAAATAGTTCAATAACATAATCGTATAATTGCCAAAATGGCATCCATAGTCTGAATAAAATAAGAAAGAAACGCTAGTGGAACATGCTCCACTAGCTCAACTCCTAAACTAAGCTAGAACATAAACAGTAGCATCCTCGAAAGCATGAGGACCTACCAAAACCGGATGAATGCTGGACGTCCGGATAACTGCAGCGATGATCCTGTAGCTCTACCGTCCACCTGTGCCTGCACCTAAAATAGTAGAGTTTGTATAGGGTTAGTACACACTTGTACTAAGTATGGGTATATGCAAGCACACACCAAGGACATGCATGAGAAAGAATAGCTCTTTCCTAACAACATGATTTTTGGAAGTCAAGTCAGTGGACTTGCCAAATTGAGATTAGGAAAGTTTCCTAATTTGAATTAGGAAAGTAAATAATCTTTCCAAATCTGGATTAGGAAAGTCAGTGAGCTTTCCAGATTGGAATAGGAAAGTTATGCCATGAGAATAATCATACATCATACTTTTCACATTTGCACACAGCACATCACATTTACACATAGCACACATCATAGAGCATACAGTACATTTCACATGTAGCACATAACTTCTTTCATATCATTCATTCATATGCCATGAGACCTTGGAATCATGGACTTGACATTAAGACTTTCCAAAATGAGGGCTCAACATATGGGACCTCAACTAGGGAGTCTTCATTAGCAAACACAGAGTCTGCTTCGTTCATTCATACGTACTCCATTTCATTTCATTCATAGACCAGTGTAAACACCAGTTATACCTAGGATGTAGTTTAAGACTTTCATTAGGTTCGTTGTGCAATGACCAAGAATGACCTAATGTCATTACTTGAATCTAACTCACCTTTTGATTATCCTATCCTAACACCTTTGGTATCATTCATTTCATTATGTGCATCATTTGAGGCTGGCCTCATTCATTCATTGGGAACTTTAACTTTAACCGACATAGATCATGTGAGCATCATGAAATCCAGTGTCTCCCCCACACCGAAAAGAGGTGGAATCACCGGCCAAAGTGATCCAATAACATGCTAGCGTACATGGGAATTTAACCCCGCCAGATCCCTATATTGGCAGTATAGGTTCGAAGACTAGGAGATATAAGGAGACCCATACCCGGCATGCCGGACAGTCTCATCTCATGAGAGTTACGTGAACCTCCGCCCTTCCCGAAAGAAGGCATCACCGCTCATAGCTAGTCTATCGGTGCTCAGTATAAAGTTCCATTACATTCATCTCATACGTCATGGAAGCTGGCTTCTAGTATGAGGACATCATAGCTCATTAGATGATTTCTCATCTCATCATTCGTATTGAGTGTGTTAAGCTCAATACTCTCATTAGAGTGTTCGTAGAGACTGGTCTCTTCATTATCTTACACTCTCATAGGTGAGTACGTATTGGTAACATTTTACTTAGGCTCATTTGAGATTGCTCTCATCATTTACATTAGCCTCATATCATGTTGTCACCACATTCATCATCATTAGCACCTTTGCTTTTCATAGTTATTCACCTCTTATTACGTGGATGTTCATTTCATCATATGCCAATGCACTTGGCCATTTGGTGTGTTTCACACCCTTACTTAACCCTTCTAGGGTTTCATTACTTCATTGTTCATTTCATCATTTCATTGTTCATCTCATCATTTCATTATTCATCTCATCATATGCCAATGCACTTGGCCATTTAGTGTATTTACACTCATACTTAACCCTTCTAGGGTTCATCATTTCATTTCATATATCTTAGGTTCACTTACTTTTGAACGTATGTTAGACTTATGAGTCTATACACACAAGCCATGAGGCTTCATTCGTAGTTCATTAAGTAATTTTACATTCCTAAGATTATGTAGTACAAGACTTATGTATCTTGTAATTATGCCAAGATCTTGAATTTGATCTAAATAGGTGGCATTATTCTTGGATGATTTGTTCACGTATGACTTATGTATCGAACGGAAGTTTGGGCAAGGAATCCCAAGTCTTGAATCAATTGAATGTCATTTACATTATTAATAGATTTTATACTAATAGTCATGAAATTTTAACTCTAAGTCAAATCACCATATTTACATTGAAGGTTTACTTTTCTACTAAAAATCCCTCTTGTGTTGGCCGAGGGTTGTGGGTTCAAGCCCCCACAACCCCATTTTCGTTTTTCTTTAATTTATTTCGGTTCATGTGAGGCTTTGGGACCCAAGGTCGAGTCCCCTCAGCCACACTAAATTATCTTCTAATTTCCCCTCCCTTCCATTCGCTTAGGCCGAGAGGTTGTGGGTTCGAACCCCCACAACCTCTTTATTTATTCTCCTTTTTAAAAGTTGACTTATTTGAGTTGACTGTGAGGTTGTGGGGTCGAATCCCCACAGCCTCATTTTATTTTTATATTATCTCCCTCATCCGCATAGAGGTCGTGGGTTCGAATCCCACGCCTCTCAAAACTTTTTCTTTATTTTTCCTTTCCTTGATTTCTAACCGAGAGGGTGTGGGTTCGAACCCACCCCTCTCATTTCTTATTTTTTTTCTTCACCCTTATTTCTCAACCAAGACAAGTTCGAATCCCCTCACCACACGAATTTTCTCTTCTTTAATTAAACTTTTCTTTTGATTTTAAAGGGGTGAGGTCTCGGGTTCAACCCTCAATGACCTCACCTAATTTTCTTTATTTTCTTGGCATTCTAAACATCTTAATTTGGCAATGATATATCAACCAATTGCTGGAAATTCAAGTAATTCTTTACTCACTTTTTTTTTATCTTCATTTGTTAGTAAATTCATAGGACAATACATAGTTCGTTTGGTACGTTCTTTAATTCAATTTCTTTCATGAATTCTTAACCAAAATGTTTACTCCTCAATTCAGACACACTTCATGTCACATGAACATCACATCTTACTTCAATTAATGTACATAAAACAACAAACAAAATATTAACAAAATTAAGCCTTTAGGCCGAGACTCAACATGCAATACATTTTTCTTTTCTTAATTCGAACATACACATTGTTGTCTTTTCATGCTTCAACGTACATCCAATACTTTAACATTCAGCACAAACATCACATAATCCTAAGTCTACCAGCATTCATACCAACCTACATTCGTTGGGAGCTAATGACAGGGACATGCAACAGGGGAATCAACCTTAGTTTTTGAGCCGAATATACTGAGTCCTAGGGGTCTCTTGGGAAAGGGACCAAGAGTAAGAAGACCCATACCTTGTTTTCTTGTTAAATGTCCAGAATGCTGCCCAAGAACTCCTCCACAAATCAGTCCAAACACCCACACTCACACCTCACCCGACTAGCGTAGTATGCTTTGCTTAACGTTACCGAATTGCTTTCTCTTTTCTGTTTTGCTTGTGAATTCTTCAAGCATGAAGAATTCTTGTTTTATTTCTGACTTTTTTTCACGTTTACAGCCAGAGAGAGTGTGATAAAGAGAGAGAGAAATCGTGCAAGAGAGAGAGTGGGGGAAATGGGAGATAGAAGTCTAGTAAAAGTAGGACTTTGTGGGTATGAATTGGTCAACTTATTAATTAATAATTATTAATAAAAAAAATCTGATTTCTTTTTCCTAAATCAGCTATTATTAATTATTTATTAAAAACTAAGTTACCACATTAAAAATAAAAGCAAATTAAATCTTGCTTCTAGTGGGGTTCGAACCCGGGTGACCCCATTTTGCGAAAATGGGTCACTTCGGGTTGCCCCACCCGAATTTCTTTATTTTTTTAAACTTAATTAATTAAATAATTAATTACTCAGGGTAATTACAATATTACCCTTGGCCTGGAAAAGACCATTTTACCCTTGGACCCTCAAAACTTAAAATTTCTTCTTTTGAGTCCGGTAAAAACTCTTTCGATTAAATCATCGTTTTCGAGAGCCTTACTTGGTTGGTTCCAACCTTTCCAAGCTCAATTAACTCCCCAAGTTAGTTGGCTTTCGTAGTAAGGGTTCTGAGGTCTGGTTCTACGCGTATCAGTCTGTGTGGACCTTGGTCTAATTGCACACATTCTTGAAAAACCTAAGTCTTGATCCTATTCATTTTTAGGGTTGTTACATATGGGACTCCATGTGTACATTGCACAAGTAAGCTTTTGAAGTGGTTTTTTAGGGTGGTTTACTTATGGTATGAACTAAGTGAGTTTATAACTAAAGTGTAGGAGGTATGAGGATGTTTTCCTATGATGTTATGAAGGATGATGATTCCTTATATGATGTTATGAAGTAGGTGTCCTTATGTTTAGTTATAAATGAAAGTGTTATGACTTGTTAAGCATGTTATGCCTAGTCTAGGGTGACTTTTTAGGTACACTTTGTGGAAGTACTGTTGTGGGATGCTACCTACAAATTGCACTAGTGTGACTTAGGAGTTTTCTTAATTGGTGGTCTTTATGTGAAGTTGATTTCTATGATGTGCTTATGACTTATGAATATATGTGGTTGTGTTTATGAACCATAACTATGAAAAGCTATTGTAAGGTGACCTCAAAGTGATACATTGTACTAAGTACACTTGAGGGTTACTTAAGTAATTAAGTAAGATAAAAAGAGAAGTAATGTATTGTATGTATTGAATATGCCTCAAAGTATGATAAATGGCTTTATGTGCTATTATGAGTAGTATACATGTCTGTATGATGTATGTTAACTATATTAAGATTATATGTTCCTATGTTCATGAAGTGATCTAAAAAGACATGTTACATGATTTCAAATGAAATGTCCTCTTTAAATGCATGTTTTTCATGGTTGTCATACTTAGTGAATTCTTGTACTAATACCATTCTCCTTCATCTTTTTATACAAAGTGTAGGTTGTGATGGCTAGAGGATGTCTCCTAAGTGAAGATCTTGAATAGATCTTCCAAGTCCAAGTAAAGGGACCCTTATGATTCAAGGGTTGCCTATGTAAAGATATTCTTTAAGTTGATGTAATAGATTAGACTTATATTTATGTTTTTAAGGGTTATATCCCTATTCTATTTTATTGTGTTGTGTCTTAAGATGGCGATGAGACTTAGATTCTAACTATGTATTATGATGATATATATATATATATGAAGTAATATTCTAGCATATGATGTGCTATGAAGAGTTTTTAATTTTCTGCTTTTTTTATTACAATTATGCAATGAAAGATGTGTAAGTGCTTGTCTTAGACCCCCGAGAGGTCGACGACGCCGTGTGGCGATCTAAGAGTACTCTAACTTCTAGGGGGTACTTTGGGTCGTAACAAACTTGCTATGAGAGCATACGGTCTTGTGTTTTGTCCTTAGATTTCAAAGTCTCGTATTGCCATGTCTAGTAGAATCGCGTTTATCGGTGGTGAATCGCGACACATATATGAGCGAGAGGCTATAGGACGATAGAGTTTCTCTTCTTCACTATTCTCATGTAGTGTCATAAAACTTAGTACTATATGATCTCTCTCTTATGTTTGCTTGTCATTTGGTCTTCATGATGTGATTGCTTGGATTGGGATGATTTCTCAAAGCTTGAAGGAGAAAAGGTCTGTTTTGATGATTACTTTGGTTTTATGGTTTGGTTAGTATATGTGAAGGTGAATTTAGTGTATGTTGATGTAATTCCATTTATGTCTATAGGTGGTTTATGAGGAAGGATATGTTATGTTGAGAACTTATGATATGATGTGGTTATAGGTTGTTCGTAGTTTTTATGGTTGAATGGAGTTCCCCTTGGAATGACGGATTGCCTTATGATTATGTAGGTTTGTAGCATGAGGTCATGATATTGGCTTGAAAAGTCTTGGAGATTGTGGTATATAATGAGAAAGATGAATTTTGCCTTTGTATATGTGGAATGCTTCATAATTTTCCTTTTTTGGATTGGAATATTTTGTATAGGCTTGCTCCTATGGATGGAAGATAGTGTGTTAAGCCTTGTAAAGTTATTATGAAGTATTATACTTAATGGGAGAACCCTTCTGACTAGTTGATGATTCCCTCTATGAACCTACTTTAAGTGTGGTAAAAAGGGGAAAAGGATTTTATCCCATAAGTTAGAAGTATGATTACCCTAAGGTGACTTAAGGGGATGTATGGTATGTAACCCTTATATCTTTAAGGTCCAAGAAAAGGGTGGTCAAGCTCAAGCAAGTGGTTATAGTGATGCTCCTAAGAAGAACTGCTTCTATGCTCTTCGCTCTAGGGGTGAGCAAGAGACTTCTCCTGATGTGGTTACCGGTATGTTAAAAGTCTTTTCTATTAATGTATATACTTTACTTGATCACGGTGCTACCTTTTCATTTGTTACACCTATTGTAGATAAAAAGTTTGACATTTTACCTGATATCTTGCATGAACTTTTTATAGTGTCTACCCCAGTGGGTGAGTCGGTTGTTGCAGAAAGGGTGTATATAAATTCTATGATAATGTTGCCCAATAGAGTTTTTTATGTTGAACTAGTAGAACTTTCTATGCTTGATTTTGTTATCATTTAGGGTATGGATTGGCTGCATGCTTGCTTTGCCTCTATTGATTGTAGAACGAGGGTGGTGAAGTTGAACTTTCCAAATGAACCCATTCTAGAGTGAAAGGGGGAAATTCTATTCCTAGAGGTCATATTATCTCTTTTCTAAAAGCATGCAAAATGATCTAAAAAGGTTGTCTATATCACATAGTAAGAGTCCAAGATAGACTCCGAAATTCCTCCCATTCAGTCGGTCCCTGTAGTGAGTGAATTTACGGATGTCTTTCCTTATGATCTTCGGGTATTCCTCCCGATCGGTAAATTGATTTTGGTATCGATTTACTACTGGATACAAATCCCATTTCAATTGTTCCTTATCGGATGACTCTAGCCGAATTTAAAGAGTTGAAGGCTCAACTCAAAGATCTACTAGACAAAGGCTTCATTAGACATACTATTTCTCCATGGGGTGCTCCGGCTTGGTTTGTGAAGAAGAAGGATGGGTCCTTAAGAATGTGCATTGATTATCGACAACTCAATAAAGTCACTATTAAGAACAAGTATCATCTTTCTCGGATTGATGACTTGTTTGATCAACTACAAGGGGAAAGATATTTTACTAAGATTGACTTGAGATTGGGGTATCACCAACCTAGGGGGAGAGGTGAGGATATAGCAAAGACGACATTCAGACTAGATATGGTCATTATGAGTTCTTAGTAATGTCTTTTGGTCTCACTAATTCTCTTGCGGATTTTATGGACCTAATGAATAGGGTGTTTCGAAGTAACCTAGATTCATTTGTCATTGTCTTCTTTGACGACATCTTGGTATATTCAAAAAATGAGGGTGATCACATGGGTCATTTTAGAGTGGTGTTGCAAGTACTTAAATAAAATCAATTGTTTGTCAAGTATTGCAAATGTGTGTTTTGTTTGAGGTCGGTGGCGTTTCTTGGTCATATCATCTCTAGTGAGGGAGTTGAGGTTAATCCAAGGAAAATAAAATCGGTGAAAAATTGGCCGAGACCATTGACTCCAACCGACATTAGGAGTTTCTTGGGTCTAGCAGGTTATTATCAAAGGTTTGTGGATGGTTTTGCATCCATTGCATATCCCTTGACTAATTTGACCCAAAAGAGTACGAAGTTTGAGTGGACGGAGGCATGTGAGAAGAGCTTCCAAATCTTGAAAGATAGGCTTACTTCCGCTCCGGTGGTGACTTTACCGGAGGGTACAAAGGGCTTCATTGTGCATTGTGATGCATGCCGAGGGGGTATGGGGTGTGTGCTTATGCAACATGGTAAAGTAATCGTCTATGCTTCTAGACAACTTAAGGTGCATGAGAATAACTATCCAACTCATGACATTGAGTTAGCGGCCATGATATTTTCCTAGAAAATATTTAGGCATTACTTGTATGGTGTTCATGTTGATGTGTATACCGACCACAAGAGTCTCCAATATGTGTTTACTCAAAACAAGTTTAATCTCCGAAAAAGATGGTGGGTAGAATTGTTGAAAGATTACGACATGAGTGTTCTCTATTACCCCAGCCAGGCAAATGTGGTTGCGGATGCTCTAATTCGTATGACCATGGGTAGTGTATCGCATGTAGAGGAAGCCAAGAAATACCTAGTGAAAGATGTTCATAGGTTAACTAGATTGGAAGATTCTCCAAATGGTGGTTTTATGGTCTATCATAACTACGAGTCATCCTTAGTTGTTGAGGTGAAGTCCAAACAACACCTTGATAAATCATTGATGAACTTGAAGGATTAGGTTCTTGGTAGGCTTAATGAGTCATTTTCCTTAGGGGGGATGGTGTTTTGAGGTATCAAAGAAGGTTGTGTGTTCCCAATGTAGATGATTTGAGGAACCAGATTCTTGAAGAAGCTCAAGGGTCCTGTTACTCCATTCATCCGGGGTCAACAAAGATGTATGATGACCTTAGGGAACTGTATTGGTGGGAAGGTTTGAAAAAAAAAACATAGCGGAGTTTGTTGCTAAGTGTCCAAATTGACAACAAGTGAAAGCCGAACATCAAAATCCTGGTGGTTTACTTCAAGAAATCCAAATTCCTACTTGGAAGGGGGAAGACATTGTAAGACCTCGAAAATGACATAGGTTAAGTCGAGCCTAATATGTTGGTCTTGATGTTATAAGGTCCTAAATATGTTTAATATGTGGTATAGAGTCAGTAGCTAAAATATTAGAGGTGTTAGAAGTCGAACGTCAAGGGATGACTAAGACGTTTGACGACTAAGTCACCTAAATGTCTAAAATGTGGTTCTATGTGTTTATGTGTGTTTCATGATGTTTTAAGGTTATTAATAGAGTTAATATAGCATGTATAGTCAGTGGTTAAAGTTTCGTGAAGTTTGGAGGTCAAACGACTAAGAACGTCCAAGGCATTCGAAAGATATGGTTTGAGTCGACCTTGTACTTCTGGGCGAGTTTCGTCGAGTTTTACGTGTTAGTTTTGGATGAAATTAATGTGAGAGGTGTTAAACTAATATATGATCATATTTGGGTTGGAAACGTCCGGGAAATTATCCCCAAGGACCATCAAAGGGTCCTTGAGGAAAGGACCCAAAATCTGATGGCAGGCTGTCCCAGGCAGCCTTGGCGACGGAGGTGTCAACGGCCAGTCATGGCTGTGACGCCCCGTCACAAGGGTTTCATCGTGGGGTACTTGTCCAAGGGTGTAAGGGGAACCCTTGGCAAGCCACATGATCTTGCAACGGATGGCCATGACGGGCCGTTGCACCAGTGACGCCCCGTCACAAGCCAGGCATCGCAGCCAAGTCCCTGTGCGCAGATTTACTGCCAAGTTAGGGGTGAATTGGTAAATTCACTCATGTCTAAATAAGAGTTTAGGCGGTTGTTTAGGGGTCTTATGGGTATTTTAATTAACTATTTAAGTTGTTAAGACCCTAGAGACTTCATTATTCTTCTAAAATCAAAACCCAAAGTCTCTTAGAAATCCCCAAACCTCCATTGAAGACTCCATTGAAGAGGCAGCTTGGTGAGGGGTTCTTGTGTGGAAATTCTTCATCAAAGTGAAGAATTATAATCCTTGAGGTATGGCTTTTGATCCTTGAAACTTATTTCATCAAGGAGCCCAATTCTCAAAGTGTTTTACAATGTTTTCTAAAGTGAATTGTCCAATTTCGGGATTCTACCATGGGTTCTTGCATAAACGATTTCTGAACATTGAATTATGATCTAATTGATATTGTATTGATGATTTCAACATAAATTACCTATGAACCCATGTGAATTGATGAACCCTAGTTTTGACTACTTTTTGGGTTACTTGATATTAAGCTAATGTTGATGAATTGTTGTGTAATTTCTTATGGGTTTTCTAATGATATAAGAATTGTGTTCAATTGATATGTAATTGATATTATATTGTTAAACCTAGATTGAATTGATGTAGATTCATTGAGTTTTATGGTTATTGCTTTGAATTATTGTTCATGGCCATGGGTAAGGGCCTTGTGATGTTGGATTGGTTGATTTAGCATTGAATTGAGGTGTGGATAAGGGGATGAAGGTATGCTGCCCCATTTTCCTTAATTTGATATTATTTATACTTTCATATTATTGTGATTGGTATGGTCCACTTATGGTGGCGGTGTTATGTATTTTATTTGCAATTGATGTGGCCTTGTCGGCGTTACAGTATGCAATATTACGAGCATGGACTTATTGGCAACTACTTGAAGTTATGTGGCTATTTATGTAGTTGATGATGTGAGTATGATATTACTTATCTACATGTGAAGTTATATAGTCATGTATGTATTTTCTAGTTATGTTGCCTTAAGTGATCATGTTAGACTTTGACTTGACATTATGAGTATAGTGTTAGGTTAAGTCTTGTTTATTCCTACTTGACTTTGTGAGTCTATGTGGAGTATATTAATGATGTTATGATTATATATAGGATGACTTGAAGATGTTAGGTTGTTTTAGAAGTGTTTCTAGAATGGCTTGTATTATGGGTTAAAAGTGAAGTATGTGATGTCTTGTCTTGGTTGACTTGTACCTCTTACTTGATGTATATATGGTTATGAGTATGTGATGTCTTGATATAGGGTGTTATAACTCTTAGTCTTGAATAATAATATAAGTGGGACCTTAATGATAAGAAGGTCAATGTTATGTGGAACCTTGAACTTAGTGGCGAGGTTATGAATTGTGAAGTAGTTAACCATAATGGTATCCTTCATGTTATGAGTGATGGACTTAGGGATGATTGGCTGGAACGGCATCATATCATACCTTAGGAAAATCGCTATGAGCTTCTTGTCGCCAAAGTGATATATGCCCTAGTGGAACTTGCTTTGGTAGGTTGAATGTAAAGGGGGTCATGAACTAGATATGGGACCTGTTTATATGAACCTTAATGTGAATTAATCTATGAGATTAAAGGCTAGCACCGAGTGAGTATGAGTAAGGGGGAAGTGGATTCAATTAAATAAGAGATTGAATGCTTCGTACACTCTTCATATTCCTTAACCATGTGCCTACATGTGATGTGTCCAAGTTCTACCATTGGCAAGTAAAACAACCTCATCGAAGTAGGATAGAACTTCGGATTCAATGTCTTGCTACCATGGTCTATGTCGGTTATTGCCTATTCTCATCATGTGGAATACCTGTTAGCATTAGATAAGTTTATGAGGTTTAGGTGGTAGTATGGGACGCTATCTAGACATTGCACAATAGACTTTGAATGTGTTATGTGGAGTTCGTAGGTCTTGTCCAAAGACCATTATGTGATCCATTATGTGAGTGTCTTATGTGATGCTTTATGTGAGTGTCTTATGTGATGTATGAGTCTTAATGAACTAATGAACTAATGATCTATGTAGTAACTATGTAAATGGTTGAGTACCTAATCTAAAGTGACTTAAGCATTCCTTAGCTAAAGTGTGAGGAGGACATGAAAGGATGGTCTCTTCATGTCTTATCTTTGGAAGTCATGAGGATGACTCTTGTTAGGGAAGTTGGTTAATCTTGTTGACATGATCTAAACCTTATGAAGTCTTAAGGACTATCTAGGTAATCTTGGAGAGGTCATTGTACTATGGACATATCTTCTTGATTTACTTAAGTAGGTCTTTTGATAGGCTTTGGAAGGAGAATGTATTCTAATTTTAAGTGTTGGTGTGTTTAGTGAGAATGATTCTATTTGAGGAAGTCTATAGGATCTCTTGTGTTTGTTTGATAGAGATTGTATGGGCGGTCGCTCCACACTCACTCAAGTGAACCTTGGAATTGACCTTTGGTAGAAGAATCTTACATAGATGTTTATGATTGTTTTCTAAGTATGTATGTGACTCATCATAGGTAATCTTAAGGGTCGTTTAGGCACATCTAGAGAGGGTGTATGGCGGTCTCTCTTTGTGTGACTTAAGTGAATCTTAGGATGACTTTAAGTGAGGGAATTACATGCTAGGAAGATATAGGGTGAAGGATGAAGTGATTCAGTGCAACAGTGAAATAATTCACTGTACAGTGATTATAGCTCACTGTAAAGTGAGTTCCTTTAATGTATTTTCGATTAAATGTTATCTTATGTGTTTCTTAATTGCTAAATGATGTTCTTATGTTTAATCTATGATTTCCAATGAAAAGATGCATATTTCCAATAAAGTCCGTTTTCATGATTTTATGCATATATCCATACTTAGTACATGTTGTTGTACTAATTCCATGCTTTATTTTCTATTTATAGTCCTTGGTAGGTAAGGAGCTTTGGAGAAGAAGACTTGGGCATTAGAAGAATCGTCCGAGTAGAAGAACTGAAGTATGTCCTCATTTGTATCGAGGGCATATATGTCATTTTATCTTTCTTTTATGAAGTATTGTAATAAGACTATGTTAGTTTTATTTTCGTATTAAAGTACTCTTGTGTCTTAAGATGATGAGATTGAGACTTAGCATTTCTATTACTTTTATATGAAAGAGGTTTTTAAGACTATATTATGTTTTAGTAAAAGTTTTAATTCTGCACTACTTTTCACTATGTATATGCAATGAATTATATGAATGAGGCTTGTCTTAGAACTCTGATAGTTCGACGACGCCGGTCGCAATCCAAGATTGCACCCTATCTTCTAGGGTATGGTCTCGGGTTGTGACAAAGATTGTATCAGAGCATAGGTTAGTGAAAGTAGTATGAGGTATCAGTCTCATCAAGTCACGTCTAATAGAGTCTTGACCATCGGTGTGAGTCGTGACACATCTATGGGCAAGAGGCTATAGGACGATAGAGTTTCCCTTCTTTTCTACTCCTATATCGTGCGGTAGAGTAATGTTATGATTATCCTTCATATGAGTTTCCTTGTGTTTGCTAGGAGATGAATACTAGAAAGATGGCCGCTAGAAGGTTGGAAGAGGAGAGGGTGAATGATGAGGTTCCTCAAGTTGAGCAAGTTGCTCAAGATGAGCAAGGTGTCCAGCCTCCCTAGGGTGATCATGTTCCTAATGTGGATAGAGGTGAATGAGGATCCCCAAGAATTTCTTGATGGTGTCTACAAAGTTTTGAGTGCTATGGGGGTTACATCTAGGGAGAAGGCGTAGTTGGCTTCTTATCAATTGAGAGATGTTTCTCAAATTTGGTAAACTCAATAAAAGGACAATAGGCCAGAAGATTCGGGTCCTATTGAGTGGGAAGAGTTTAAGGGAGCTTTTCTTGGCAAGTACTTTCCCCGAGAGAGAAGAGAAGTCAAGGTGGAGGAGTTTATTAATCTCAAGCAAGGCAATATGAGTGTTGTGGAGTACTCTTTGAAATTATCAACATTGTCTAGGTATGCTCCTTCTCTTGTGTCCAATCCAAGAGACGAAATGAGTCGCTTTTGTACCAGAGTAGCCGATTTGGTGAAGTAAGAATGTCGTACCGCTATGCTTCATGATAATATGAACCTATCTAGACTAATGGTGTATGCACAATCTATTGAGGAGTCTAAACTTAGAAGGATGGCTAGAAGTTTGAAAAGGGGTGTTGGTAGTGACCAAGTGCAACCTAGGTTCAAGAAAAGAGTTCAATCTCAAGATGTACCTAGTGTTCCTAAGAAGAAGTTTGAGAAAGTAGGTGGTTCTAAGGATGGCAAGCCTACTTGTGCCAAGTGTGGAAAGAAACACTATGGTGAGTGCTTATTGGGTACCGGTAGTTGCTTTGGATGTGGAAAATTTGGGCACAAAGTGAGAGATTGTCCAAACATTACTTCTAGGAAGGAGGGCAAGAGGGTTGAGCCTAGTGTTCCAAAGGATGATGCTCCAACTAAGAGGCGTTTCTATGCACTCCGTACTAGAATTGAGAAGTCGGGTGATGGTGATGATGATGTTGGTAAGTTCTTGTTTCTCTTTTGATAGTATGATTCCTTCTAAGTGGGGGAGTATGTTTTGTAGATGGGATAGAAGTTCTTGAATTATTGCATGTGCATGATGTTTAGAAGTTTGGTTGAAATTGAATTTCATTTACTTCTTGCATTGTGTGTTTTATGAAGGTTTGAGCATGTTGTATGATGTGTTTACATGATGTTATCTTGCATATTAGTATGTTTATATAAAAAATTGCCAAAAAATTTCATTTTTGGAAAAGTTGCTAAAATCACTGTTTCTTTAAGAACTGCTCACTGTAAAAATTTATGCTTCGTACACTCTTCATATTCCTTAACCATGTGCCTACCTGGGATGTGTCCAAGTTCTACCATTGGCAAGTAGAACAACCTCATCGAAGTAGAATAGAACTTCGGATTCTATGTCTTGCTACCATGGTCTATGTCGGTTATTGCCTATTCTCATCATGTGGAATACCTATTAGCACTAGATAAGTTTATGAGGTTTAGGTGGTGGTATGGGACGCTATCTAGACATTGCACAATAGACTTTGAAGGTGTTATGTGGAGTTCCTAGGTCTTGTCCAAAGACCATTATGTGATCCATTATGTGAGTGTCTTATGTGATGCTTTATGTGAGTGTCTTATGTGATGTATGAGTCTTAATGAACTAATGAACTAATGATCTATGTAGTAACTATGTAAATGGTTGAGTACCTAATCTAAAGTGACTTAAACTTTTCTTAGCTAAAGTGTGAGGAGGACATGAAAGGATGGTCTCTTCATGTCTTATCTTTGGAAGTCTTGAGGATGACTCTAGTTAGGGAAGTTGGTTAATCTTGTTGACATGATCTAAACCTTAGGAAGTCTTAAGGACTATTTAGGTAATCTTGGAGAGGTCATTGTACTATGGACATATCTTCTTGATTTACTTAAGTAGGTCTTTTGATAGGCTTTGGAAGGAGAATGTCTTCTAATTTTAAGTGTTGGTGTGTTTAGTGAGAATGATTCTATTTGAGAAAGTCTATAGGATCTCTTGTGTGTGTGTGATAGAGATTGTATGGGCGGTCGGTCCACACTCACTCAAGTGAACCTTGGAATTGACCTTTGGTAGAAGAATCTTACATAGATGTTTATGATTGTTTTCTAAGCATGTATGTGACTCATCCTAGGTAAGCTTAAGGGTCGTTTAGGCACATCTAGAGAGGGTGTATGGGCGGTCTCTCTTTGTGTGACTTAAGTGAATCTTAGGATGACTTTAAGTGAGGGAATTACATGCTAGGAAGATTTAGGGTGAAGGATGAAGTGATTCACATTTAGCTCACTGTAAAGTGAGTTCCTTTAATGTTATTTTCGATTAAATGTTATCTTATGTGTTTCTTAATTGCTAAATGATGTTCTTATGTTTAATCTATGATTTCCAATGAAAAGATGCATATTTCCAATAAAGTCCATTTTCATGATTTTATGCATATAGCCATACTTAGTACATGTGGTTGTACTAATTCCATGCTTTATTTTCTATCTATAGTCCTTGGTAGTTAAGGAGCTTTGGAGAAGAAGACTTGGGCATTAGAAGAATCGTTCGAGTAGAAGAATTGAAGTATGTCCTAATTTGTATCGAGGGCATATATGTCATTTTATCTTTCTTTTATGAAGTATTGTAATAAGACTATGTTAGTTCTATTTTCGTATTAAAGTACTCTTGTGTCTAAAGATGATGAGATTGAGACTTAGCATTTCTATTACTTTTATATGAAAGAGGTGTTTAAGACTATATTATGTTTTAGTGAAAAGTTTTAATTCTGCACTATTTTTCACTATGTATATGCAATGAATGATATGAATGAGGATTGTCTTAGAACTCTGAGAGTTCGACGACGCCGGTCGCAATCCAAGATTGCACCCTATCTTCTAGGGTATGGTCTCGGGTTGTGACAGACATCAATATGGATTTTTTGGTAGGTTTGACTAAGACTCAAACAATATGACTCCATATGGGGGGGGGTGTTTAGGTTGACCAAGTCCGCTCATTTTATTCCCGTCAAGTCTACTTATTCGGCGGATGATTATGCAAAGATCTTCATAGATGAGATTGTGTGTCGCCATGGTTTTCTATTATCCATCATATAGGATAGGGGTGCACAATTCACATCTAGGTTTTGAATGTCATTCGATGAAGGGTTTGGTACTAAGGTGAAGTTAAGCACCGCTTTTCATCTCCAAACGGAAGGTCAAGCGAAGCATACTATTCAAACCATTGAGGAGATGCTTAGATCTTGTGACATCTACTTCAAGGGAAGAACGGATAAGTACTTGCCTTTGGTGGAGTTTGCTTACAATAATAGTTTCCATTCATCCATATTCGTGGCTCCTTAGGAAGCCTTGTATGGTAGGAGGTGTAGATCTCATATTGGGTGGTTTGAAGTCGGTGAGTCTTTGATTGTTGGTCCGGATTTGATTTATAAGACTTTTGAAAGAGTTTACATCATAAGGAACCGGTTGCAAACTGCGTATAGAAAGCAAAAGTCTTATGCCGATCATAGGAGAAGGGATTTAAAGTAGAAGAAGGAGATAAGGTGTATTTTATAAGTTTGCCTATGAAAGGGGTGGTTAGATTTTGAAAGAAAGGGAATTTGAGTCCTCGTTATGTGGGTCCCTATGAAATCTTGCAAAGGGTTAGTAAGGTTGCCTATGAATTGAAACTTCCTAGTAAATTGGATTCAGTTCATCCAGTTTTCCATGTTTCCATGCTTAAGAAGTGTATTAGTGATCCTGAGTCTACTATTCCTATGGAGGGTCTTGGTGTGTAGGATAACCTCTCCTATGAAGAGGTTCCGGTTCAAATCCTTGATAGGCAAGTAAAGAAGTTGAGGAACAAAGAGGTGTCTTCCGTAAAAGTGTTATGTAAGAATCACCTAGTTTAGGGTCCAATTTTCCGGCATAGATAGCAATACATACTGGTCGGAGAAGGTAGAGGATCTTGTCGATGCTAGAGAAATTGATGGAGCCATTGCGTCGTCTCCATTTTTGCCGGCGTCGTCTCCATTTTTACCGGCATCATCATCATTTTTGCGGGCGAAATCAAAGTAACAACAACCTAAGCCACCTAACAACCACAATAACAACAACTAAAGCCACCTAACAACCAGATCTGACCAAATTTTTCATAATCCAATGCCAACTACTATTTTGCACCCCAAATTGCTTACAAATACAAGAATAATTTTGACAGCAAAAGAGATCAAATTACTCATTAGAGATATTAACAATTATATTTATTTCATTATTTTTTTTATTTTTCTTTGCTTATTATGTTCAAAAAAAATTCTCCCAATTTTGTTTTTTATTTAGGGTAACAAAAACCAAAAACCAAAAAAGAAAAAGAAAAACAATAAAGATGTTGGAAAGGAGCGAGGAAAGGCAGAAAGAGAGACATTGAGGTCTGGGAGGGGAAGAACAGGGAAAGTGATGATTGAAGAGGAAAAAAATAGGGATGGGTGGCGGAAAGAAGAAATAAGTGAAAGAAAAATGAAAATAACAAGAGGGTGTGGATAAGAAAGAAAAATGGGGTTGGGGTTGGGGTTGGGTTGGGGTGGCTGGAAAAAAAGTAGTATGGGTAAGAAGATGGATTTTTTTCCTTTTAAAATTTATTATTTTCTTTTTTGTTAATAATTTTTATGATTTAAAAGTAGAAGTTAAAATTTTAAACATCATGTGCACTTGCCTTTACAGGCGTGTGACTACACTCTCTTGCAACTCATCTATATTAATGACACATAAGGATTATCAATGGTAAGAGGGGTTTAATATGTTGTGTTATGTTGAATATAAGGGTTCAATTGAAAAAAAGTTAAGTAGAAGAGTCCACAATACAAACGGATATAAGTATAAGGATCTACCAAACCATTCCGCCTAATGAAAATAATGACTAAAGATTAAAGTTTCATGATTTTTGGTGAAGTCTTTCAAAATGTGCATTTTTGAATGTTGTTACAGTAACTTTCAAAATAATTTGTAATTTTGCTTGTTTTAGTTATGTTGTGCATTTTGATATGGTGAGTCTTTATGAAATGATATGTAGCATGTTGGTAAGTTGAAATTTTGCATAATTGACTCATAAATTCTATGTTGAGATGTTGTTGTTATTGTGAGAAGGAAGATTCCTCATGATGATGTTTGAGCCTTATGTGTGGTTATTGAAGTTTTTTGTAACTGATATGGTTGAATTGGTAACTCATGTTTATTATGTGTTGTTGTTGGTTGGGCTGCTAATCTTGAGTCTATTCCTTCCTTCAAAACATTTTTAGTGTCATTCTGGACGAATGTTCCTAAGGGAGACGGGGGGGGGGGGGGGGGTTAATGTAACACTTTGGAAATCCAAGACGTGTTCTAAAGCCTAACATTAGTTTTCCATTTTAATGAATATAAGTTATTTAGGAAGTCTAGAAACGAAAACGTCCATGACGTTTGAAAACTAGTTCAAAAAAGGTACTAGCGTGCCTTAGCCTATTTTACTAGCTTTTACGAGTCAAAAATTCATGAAAATTGGTGGAAGTGTGTTTAAGTTTATTCGTGGTCGAAACGTCCGGGTAAGACTCCCTAAGGTCAAACCAAGGGCCCTTACAATTTGGGTCAAAGAATGCCTGGGCAGTGTGCACCCACGAAAGGCAATGGATAGGGAGTGTGTGGATCGACGGGGCATCGATGCCATACGTCGACCAAAACTTAGAAAAATCATGGAAGGGCCTCTTTCACACAGTCTCTGAATCAAACTACGGATGTGCAGCCCGGAAGGGGGGTTTGACCGTCGATTGACCCCTGATCCATCGATCGTGGTGTCATCTGTGAAGGTCTAATTTTCTGCACGTTTTAAGTTAGCTTTAACTAATTAATTAAAGGGTTAGTTAATTAGTTTGGGGCTTAGGGAGGTCCAATTAACTTAGTTAACACCCTATATAAAGTCCTAACCTAATTAAGACTAACAAAATTCTCATAACTCACAAACCCAAATTCTCTTCCTTGTCTCTTCTTTCTCTCTCTAAGTAAGAAATCCGTTGAAGATCAAGCTAGGGGAGGCTTTAAGGGGTGCAAAGAGTCAAGTTTCACTATCAATCTCCATCAATTTGTAAGTTATGGGATCTAATTCAACTTTGAGACCTCTTTCCTCAAAGTGTTCCATCAAAGTGATTTCAAAAGTTGAGTTTTCTAGTGGGTGTCATCCAATCTCGAAATTGATGTTATGAATTGATTTTTTTATGATTTCTTTTGGATATTATGAATATATTCACATGTATACTAATTTAATTATGATCTAATTTGATTGTTTGTTCTAGTTTCTAGAAGAGGACCTTCACCCCTTAACCCTAGGTTATGATCTTGATATGAATTGTTTAATGTTGGTTCAATTGACTTGATTATTGATTGAATTACTAATAGATAATGTTATTATATCAATCATGAATAGATTAGAATGAATTATAGTCTTATCATGCTAGTTCTTGAGAAGTTGATCTAGGTTATGAAGTAAGTTGTGAATTGACCTAAGTATCTTGTCTTAAGCTATGAACTAGTAATGAATTGTGATGTAGTGATTCAATTAGCCTTATTATTATGTTGGTTATTGTCTTATGATGAAATTATACCCTAATTGGGTTGAGTTAAGGGTGATGGTAAGACCTTAATGATAGATTATGAAGGAGCCTTGGTAAGTCTAATGATCCCCATTCTTTACTTCAAATTATGGTTAATTGTGATTAAGTCATGATGTTGTATTGGAGTATGCCTTGTATTAGGATTGATAGGGTTGGAATGATGTTGAATTGAAATGTTTGACTATGATTTGTGAGGTGTTGGCTAAGATGTAAATGTTATTGTCACGACCGGAGTCTAGACCCCAAACGAGACCGGCGTCGTTGACTTCTCAGGGTCGCAGATAAGCCTACATACGTCATCGTTACTTCATCTAGGTTAATTTTTAGCAGAAAATTTGAACTCTTTGTTTTCTTATTTCATGTGAAACATATTATACTTAACATCATAGGCGTTCACAAATCAACCATCTAATATATAAATAATCAAATGAAAGAAGCAGTTCATAATTGCATTAAACGTATTCTTGTCAAAACGGCACCAATACAAAGTCTGAAATGAAAGGGGAAATGAAACACTAGTGGAACATGCTCCACTACCTAAAGCTTATATCTAAGCTAGATAATAATAGTAGACATCCTCGAAAGCATGAGGGCCTACCAAATCCGGATGAAAGCTCCACGTCCGGATAGCTGCAACATCGTACTGTAAGCTCTAACGTCCACCTGTGCCTGTACCTAAAAGTAGATATTTGTATGGGATTAGTACACACTTGTACTAAGTATGGGTATATGCAAGCACACACCAAGGACATGCATTAGTAAAAGTAGCTTTTTCCTAACAACATGATTTATGGAAAGTCAAGTCAGTGGACTTGCCAAATTTGGATTAGGAAAGTCATGCCATGAGAGTAACATGCATCATCATACTTATCATTTTGCAAGTAGCACATAACGTATTGCACATATCATATCACGTAGTTCATATCATTCTTTCATATGCCATGAGACCTTGGAATCATGGACTTGACATTAAGACTTTCCAAAATGAGGGCTCAACATATGGGACCTCAACTAGGGAGCCTTCTTTAGCAAACACAGAGTCTGCTTCATTCATTCATACGTACATCATTTTCATTCATTCATATACTAGTGCAATCACTAGTCATACCTAGTATGTAGTTTAAGACTCTCATTGGGTTTGCTGTGCAATGACCAAGAATAACCTAGTGTCATTACTTGAGTCTAGCTCACCTCTTGATTATCCTATCCTAACACCTCTTGTTTCGTTCATTTCATTATATGCATTCGTTTAGGCTGGGCTTATTCTTTCTTTGGGAACTTTAACCTTAACCGACATAGATTATGTGAGCATCATGAAATTCAGTGTGTAATACCCACACCGAAAAGAGGTGGAATCACCGGCTAAAGTGAACCAAATCATGCTAGCGTATATAGGGAATTGAACCCTGCTAGATCCCTATATTGGCAGTATAGGTTCAAAGACTAGGAGATATAAGGAGATCCATACCCGGCATGCCGGACAGTCTCATCTCATGAGAGTTACGTGAACCTCCGCCCTTCCCGAAGGAAGGCATCACCGCTCATAGCTAGCCTATTGGTGCTCAGTATAAAGTTCCATTACATTCAACTCATACATCATGGAAGCTGGCTTCTAGCATGAGAACATCATAGCTCATTAGATGATTTCTCATCTCATCATTAGTATTAAGTATGCATTAACTTCAATACTTTCATTAGAGTGTTCATGGAGTCTGGTCTCTTCATTTGCTTTACACTTTCATAGGTGAGTACGTTTTGGTAACATTTACTTAGGCTCATTTGAGATTGCTCTCATCTTTCACATTAGCCTCTTATAATATTGTCACCTCATTCATTAACTTTAACACATTTGCTTTTCATAATTACTCACCCCTTCACGTGAATGTTCATTTCATCGTATGCCAATGCACTTGGCCATTTAGTGTGTTTCACACTCTTGCTTAACCCTTCTAGGGTTACATTATTTTATCACATACATCTTAGGCTCTCCTACTTTAAAATGTATGCTAGACTTATGAGTCCACACATACAAGCCATGAGGCTTCATTCATAGTTTGTCTAAGTGATTCATGTTTACCCAAGATTATGTGGTAAAAGACTTATGCATCTTGTAGATATGTCAAGATATTGATTTCGATCTTTAGAGGCAGCATTCATTACATATTTACTTACGTATGACTTATGTGTCAATATGGAATTGGGCAAGGGAACCCGATTTTGAAGCCCTTGGATAACACTTAATCTTATTTTAAACTTGATAATTGCATTTTAAAGATTTCGGGGACCCTAGTTCGATCCCATCAACCCCATAATATTTCCTATCTTTTTCTCCTCTCCTTTTTCGTTTAAGTCAAGGATTTTGTGGGTTCAATCCCCCACAAGCTCATTACTTTTCTTTTAATTTATCTCTTAACTTTCTCACCTATCCAAGAGGTTGTGGGTTCAATCCCCACTCTCCACATTGATTTTCTCCTTTATTTTTCTCCTAACTCTCTCATCCATTCAAGAGGTTGTGGGTTCAATCCCCACTCACCACATCTATTTTCCTTGCATTTTTCTAACGAGATTTTTATGAAATTTTCATTTAGTTAGGTCATATGTTCAATCCCCAATGACCTCACATTTTAAATTTTTTTTAACCGAAGTTCATTTTTTTTAAAAGTTGGCCAAGACTACAATTTCCAGCAGGCTGGAAATTTAGTCTCTTCCAATCCATTTTTGTCTTAATCTTTTGTTGATTTTTTTTTGTAGCTTTAATGTAATGATGTCTTGGGTTCAATCCTTAGTGATTTCACTTATTTTACGTTTATTTTTAATTGCATTTTGTACCACTTTGTTTGGCCGAACACAACCTACCAAATGCTGGAAATTTGTTCACTATTTTCAGCTTCTTTTTATCATCATTCATACGTTAATTCTTAAGGCATTTCGTGGATTATTTGGTGCATCTTTAAGTGTAATATTTTTATGATTATATTCAGCCAAGAATTACAATTACATCCAGCAACATTACACCACTTTTACACCTCATGATTTACACAAACATTCGCACATAAAATTCAACCATAAAAACATATCATTTTTCACATACTTTCGGTTGACATAACTTAACATGCTTACAATTCCAAACACATAATCATGAACACATTATCACGAAAATCACACTTCATACATAAACTACTAGCAAACATACGGACAACATGATCTCTGACCTATTTCACATTGAGATCAAAGGGATACTAGGAACAAGGAGTTCGACAAGAACGGGAACAACCTTAGTTACAAGATTCGTTGAATTCATGGGAAAGAAAATTCTCTTGGAGAAAGGAGTCCAGGAGAGAAACCCATACCTGACTTTGGTGTTGTTCAACACTCAAACTTGCTGCCCAAAACCCTATCCAAACTCACGTCCAAATCCCGCAACTTCAACACAACCCAACGGAAACCTTACTTTTGCTTCACGTTTTTGGTTAGCTTGTTTGTTTATTTTTTTTTTGTAAGTTCTTCAAGTGTGAAGAACTTTTGGTTATGTTTTCTGTTCTTGTACTTTTTTAGCAGATAGAACGTGAAAAGAAAAAGGTTTGATCGTGAAAGTGAGAAGATAGACGTTACAAGTGAGAGGTTCCTTAGGATTAGGAGTTTAGTTTAGACTTAGTCAAAAATAAGGTTTTGTTATATTGTAAAATCTGATTTAATTTAATTACACGTGAAAGGACCATTATACCCTTACAAAAAATCAGATTTTAAACCCCACTTTAATTCACCTAGGCATCGCTTCCGTCAAGGATCGAACCCGTGACGTCCCCATCGCGAAAATGGGTCCCTCCGGGTCGACCCGACCCAAAACGCCCCATTAATTAATTAATTAATAATAATAATTTGATTTTCCTTTTTCTTAAATCAGCATTTAAATATTAATTAATTAAATTAATTCTCCAATATAAATAATCAAGTTAAATCATTGCTCCAACCTAGGTTCGAACCCGGATGGAGCAAGATTTTGCTCAATGGGCAATTTCGGCCCTTTCTACCCAAAATGCCCCTCCTCCATATTAATTAAATAATTAATTTCATATTTAGTGTAATTATGATACTACCCTAAGCTTGGAAAAAGATCATTTTCCCCCTAGACCCTCCAAACTGAAGATTTCCCATTTTTTTAAGTCCGGTAAAGACTCATCTGGGTAAATCTTCATATTCGGGAGCCTTACATGGCTGGACTCACCTTTCCTAGCTCAAATAACTCCCCAAGTTAGTTGGCTTGGCTGTCGCAAGGGTTCAAAGGTCTGTTTCTACGCGCATCAATCCGTGTGAACCCGGTCTAATCGTAGGCATTCTAGACACACTAAACATTGCTTAGCATATTAATTTTTAGGGTTGTTACATTATCCCCCCCTTAGGAACATTCGTCCCCGAATGACACTACTAACTATCTAGCACAATGCCAGTCCTAACATAACATAATCACTATGCGCAGTCAAGCAATAGCAGCAAGGAATGGAGAGATAAGGAAACTTTGACTTAAGAGTAGGGAATTTAACCTCAAGGACTAAAAATATGGGGATAGCGGGATCTCAAATCAGCCTCGGTCTCCCACGTAGCACCCTCAAAAAGATGGTTCCTCCACAATTCCTTCACTGTGGCAATCTCCTTGTTTCTCAACCGCTTGACCTGTCTGTCTAAGATCTCAAGAGGTACCTCCTCGTAGTAAAAGTCTTCATCAACCTCCAAACCTTCCAAAGGTAGAATCGATGTTGGATCACCTAGGCACTTCTTTAACATGGATACATGAAAGACTGGATGGACAGAAGCTAGCTCCACATGCAATGCCAACTCATAGGCCACCTCACCCACATGCTGTAGGATCTCATATGGACCAACATATCCCGGACTCAACTTCCCAATCCTGCCAAAACTCATTACCCCCTTTATAGGTGATATCTTCAAATAGATCTGGTCACCAACATCAAACTCTAAGGGCCATTTCCTGTTATCTGCATATGACTTCTGGCGACTGTAAGCAGTAGCCAACCTGTCCCTAATCACCCTGACCTTCTCTAAGGCCTCATGAATGATCTCTTGACCCAAAATGGATGACTCTCCAACCTCGAACCACCCAACTAGAGACCTACACCTCCTACCATATAGTGCCTCGAACGGTGCCATCCCAATGCTGGAGTGATAGTTGTTATTATATGAGAACTCTATCAAAGGCAGATGGTCGTCCCAACTACCCCTGAAGTAATCACACACGCCCTCAACTTGTCCTCCACTGTCTTAATGGTGCGCTCTGCCTGCCCATCAGTCTGAGGATGAAAGGCAGTACTATGCTTTACCTGCGTGCCTAAGCTCTTCTGGAAGGATCTCCAGAAATGTGAAGTGAACTGAGCTCCTCTATATGAAATAATAGAAAAAGGAATCCCATGCCATCTCATAATCCCATCAATGTAGAGTCTCGCATAATCGTGGGCTCTGTAAGTAGACTTTACAGGGATAATGTCACAACCCAAAAGCATACCCTACAAGATAGTATACAATCTTGGATTGTAACCGGCGTCGTCGACCTCTCGGAGGTATAAGACAAGCCTCTCATATCATTCATTTCATTGGCATAGTAAATTTAGCGGAAAATTTAAAACTTTTCATAACACATCATATGCTAGAAACATCACATCATATATATATAAAACATAAGTTATAATACATATTTAGACTCTAAGTCTCTTTGCCATCTTAGACTCAATAACTTTATAGTACATTAAGGACAAGGCCCTTAAGACATTATACAAAGCTATACAATACTAAATAGACTTTACAATAAGTACACATTAGGACATCCTTGAACTTAAGGATTCCTTTCTTGAGCTTGGGAAATCACCTATCAAGCTCATCAGTCATAGACCTCCTTTAAGAATTCCATAACCTACACTTTGTGTAAAAAGTAGAGAAGAATGGGATTAGCACAATAATGTACTAAGTATGGCAACCATGCAAAAACATGCATTTAAAAGGGACATTTCCTTTGAAATCATACTTCATGCCATTTTGAGTAAATCATCATAAAACGTTTATCAATAGCATTTATATCATCCACATACTTCATAAAAACACAATCAAAGGCGAAACATCATAGAAAAGCACATATAGAATTTAATCCCCATTTGAGGTCACTTTATAGTGAACTCACTCTCCTTAACATTAACTCTTTCTTTTAATTCATTAGTCTTCCAAGTAATCCTTTAAGGATACTTGGTGCAATGTATCACCTTAAGAACACAAGAGAAGACCATGCATAGCATCTACACAAGACAACACATGCCATCATATAAGTATAGTACAATATAAACATAGTCAAACCAAGACTACAATATCATACATAAAGGACACATACATAATCCTATGTATTAAGGTACCTTCCTAAGACTTCCTAAGAAGTCACTTGTGCAATGTCTAGATGGGTTCATTACTTCCACTTATTCTAAGTAACTTACCTTAGGTCCTCCTAGTTAGGATCCTATTCAATTACTTCCATTGTCCATTTTAACTTTAGGGAAATCATAACCTTAATCGACATAGACCATGGGTTCTAATCATGGAATCCGGTGTCATAAAACCTTACACCGATGGAAGGTGGTCTACCAGCCAAAGTAGAACCGAACATGACATAGCTTTCTAGGTGGAAATCCACTAGCTAATATCCTATGGTGGCAACATAGTTTATGGAACTTGGGAGAAAAGAACCATGGAAATATCAACTCTACACCCTTTGTTGGGTCATGAGGCTATCCACCCCGTGAGGACCGTAGTGAACCCTACCTTTCCTATGTTGGAAAGTGTCACCCCCTCATCTACAAGTTCACTCGGTGCTAGGCTAAGTTCCCTTTATTGAAAAGCCTTTATTAATATTTATTTATAAAAACAGACTTAGGATATTCATCATTCATATGCTTATAGCATATTCAAGAACCTATCTAGTTTTGGAGTATTCTTGGGCACCCCTAGCAAGGCCCCTCTCACTAACTAGATCATCCATGTGTGTGAGTGTATACTTAGATGTGAGCAAACCTTTCACATAACACATAAGTTCACATATGTTCATATATTCATCCTTCATATATATAATAACCAAACCTAGGTGTTATCCTATCAAGATACACATGTGCAATGTAAACAAGGTACCTTACCTTTGCCCATACTAGTACACCTATCAAGTCATCCTAGTAAGGGAATACAAATCATACTTTCATAAACATCACCTTAATATGCATAGTAGTAGACACTAGTGAATATGAGAACTACCTTTCATTTAGACACAATGACTTATACTACTTGTAACATGCATGTAAGTGAGATTGTGTACATTGACCAACATGATCACATAATGGCTATCTGTAACTCCTCAAGTCAGCCACCCTATTAGACCACTTTACACTTCCAAGCACATAGCACACAACACATAATAGCATAGGAGACAAGACAATATACACAATGTAATCAAGACTCCGAACTTTAGCTATTTAAACTTTCATATAAGGAGTACATAGGTAAGGGGTTATTACCATCTTAACACATCAATGGCAGCACCTATACTTTACCCTAACATGGTTATACACATGCTGATGAAATAGCCACACAACCTAATCCACAAATAGAATAGGAAAGTAAGCATAATCTTCTCATAGTATCATTTTAAGAACATGTTCATAAGTTCATCAATATGCCTTCAAGGCCGTAGTCAACATATATATAATGACAATATTGTAAACACCTCCACCATAAGTGGACTATACGACACAATTCCATACAAGGCTTCATCAACATAACTATAAAGGAATAGAGAAGTAGAAGAGTAAAGGAAATAAGCATTCTTACCAATTTCTCACCCTTTGATCATCATTGATCAATACACCTTATTTATCAATAAAACACATATATGCCAGTAGCTAAATGTACTTTAAACATATAAGAAACCATGTACAAGTCGCCACAAGATTATACCATAACATAATACAACATATCAACATACTAGGAAAGTAGGATAACATAGATCATTAGCTAACTTCCCTTACATTGATTTTAGATCACAGTTCATACATATATAAGTCTAAGATTGTAGCTAAACCTACAATTAACCATATTGAAATCATGATTACATACTCTCAAGATTAAGGCTACAACATAGGCATTTAGGCATATCGATTTGCTAGAGTATAGAAGACTTTACAAATACTATGAACTATCTAATGGTTTGATCATCATTCATATTTCATCAATAATATACTCATTAGGCATTAGCTAATTAGATAGAAATCAAGACTAAATCATGCTTCATCTAATCACAATTCAAGATACATCACCCACTTAGCCTCTTGACTTCATAGCCTAAAGGAATCTATATCCATTCATGCAAGCACTTCTTAATTTGAACACTTAGGATTTGTACCTACAAAATTCATCCATTACATCACCCTAAAACAGTAGCTACAACAGTTCATACATAATCAAGAGTCTACACAATCGATCTCACAATCAACTTCAAGACAACATGTAGAAACATAGGCTATTCATGTTCAAATCTTCATATATTTATCATCATGGACTGATCATCATCAATTCACCATTAATTAACGTAATTAACAATAAACACAAGCAATTCAACGTAAGAGAATCACCAATTAATCAAGAACAAGCCATAATCACAAAGCCCATGCAAAAGCTAAATCAATTTTGGAAGGAACATGGGTTCATCATGCAATTGGAGTGAAAACACATTAAAAACATTGTATTACCTTCAATTAATCATGATTAAATCATTTAAAATGTTTTGAGAAAGAACTCATGGCTAGATTGGAAACTTGATCATAAGATTTCTTTGAAAACATTGAGAATGGCTCTCTAGATGAAAATATAACTAGCGATGAAGATCACCATACCTTTGTCTACAAGAAAACCTCTAAAACTTCATGATTCATTCATAGAAAATCCATCTCCAAGCAGCTCTTGAGCTTCACCAACAATGGTGTTTTTAGAGAGAACATTTTTGGAGGGAAAGGCTTAAAACATGTGAGAGGATTTTGGGAATGGGTTGATCACGTTTTAGAAGACTTATATACAATTAATTAAATAAACCTACTATAGTCAGGTTAGGATGTGGTGTGAATTTCCCATTCACCCCTTTAAGTGACAGCACGCAGGCTGCCAACTTGCATGCACCCGCGACAAGGGCAGTGACGGGGCGTCATGCCCTCCGTCGTCCATGACTTAGCCAAATTCTTGGATCAAGACCTGCCCAAGGGAAGTCCCCTTTGACTAGACCTTCTCAACGGTCCGTTGGGGGAACAACGATCCGTCGTTGGGTCCGTCAAGGGACACTGCCCAGGCAGTGTCTAGGCAGCTTTGGGGTCCTTCTTTTGGGGCCTCTTGAGGGGCCCTTTAGAAGTCGTACTCGGACGTTTCCAACGCGATTACAAACCTTAACATGTTATAGACATTCCACAAAAGTTTCATCCAAAACAAACACCTACAAGACGTCCAAACCGCCTTTACCCCAACATGACATACGATGAACGTCTTAGGGGCTATCTTTCGAACGCCTTGGACTTTCTTGGGCGTTTGACCTCCAAACTTCACGAAACTTCATACAATAACATTAAACATCATTTAAAACCATTTCAAGACTTATTAGACTCAGTTCATAAATTTTAGGCATGCAGACACACATGAGGCACATAAACGACTATTCGTCGAACGTCGTGGACGTCCCTTAATGTTCGACTTCCAAATCACTTTAAACTTTACACACTGCCTCTATACCACATAATAGGGCATTTTATTACCTTATAACATTAAGACTAACATGTTAGTCTCTAGACACCTTAAATCATTTTCGGGGTCTTACAATATCCCCCACTTGGGAACATTCGTCCTCGAATGACACTTAGGACTCTTTAATCACAACAAGGACTTTAATGCACACAAGAGCAGTTCATAACATTTAAAATATCATCAAATCATTTTAGCACTCAATGCACACAAGCAAGCAAAACCATTACTCACTCATTCTCTAATGCATCAAACAAAAAGGTTCTTTTCATGTTCATAGGAGAACATCCTTCTGCTAATCATAACATGATCATTACTCCTTAATTCCTTACAAGAAAATCTTGAAAAACTACTCATAGGCAGATCATAACCCATACTCAAAGTTACTTAAGCACTCATACTTCAATGCACAAAAATTTGAGTTAATTAAATCGCAATGATCTTCATTAGTTAGACCTAGTACCATAAAGGTCATACTCAACAATACCATGCTTAGTGGTGTACATGGAGGAATATATTCCTTCTCAACACATTTACATGCATCATGAGTTTACACCTTAGCAAACTACAAGATCAATTTCTTTAAAAATGAGAAATCCCAACTTGCAAGCCAAAACATGCATACATTTTTCTTCCCAGTGAAATCTAAATGGTAAGTCACACCAAGTACATCACAACAAAATAGGAAGTCATTCCACAAATTTCTTTTCTTAACATAATACTCACACTTATAGTAAGCCTCATTTTGGAAAAATAACACAAATTATAGGCATACACATGAACACTTAGCTTAACATGCTTTCACCTTTCAAGAATGAGCCTACAATTTTGCATTACAAATCATCAAATCACTAAATTTTCAAGAGAGTCAACATATTTCATTGTAAAAGAGACTCAACTCCCATTACAAGGCTAAACAATTTAACCTACAAATGACTATTACCAATTTCCTTGTCTTACCTCATGAAGTCAACTTCACAATTAGCACATTAAAATGCAAGTCAACAAGAGAAAAACATGGATTTTATCAAAACTTTACTCTCATGCTTATTTGGAAAATTCACCATGTCTCCAAAATGATGTCAATCAATTCATACCAATCATATGTAGATCATGCAATTCACACTTTATGCAAGACTAGTTTCATGAACAAGCTTACTAAGAATTCACATTTTCCAATTCAAGTAAGAATAGAAGAACAATGTAGACAATTTCTACAATCTCACTACTCAAACACCATCCCCCACTTAGGGTAAACCCAATTAAGAGCAACTTAACCCAACATATAGAGGATCTCAAATACACAACCTTCATATTCATCACTTAAATTTATTACTGCTTTAGAGGGAATCTTCATTAATTCAATTTAGCAACACTAATGCATTCTAAATCTTATCATTTTAGGCAAATCATCATCAACCATCAATTATGATCATACTATTCAATTCACATAAGGTCTTCCTACATTGCAATAGACACTAAGGTCATACATCATTAGGAAAATACATCAAGAAAGTTCATAACACAATAAAAAGTTAGAAACCAATCTACGACTCATCATTCCATAAGACTCTCATTCTTTAATCTAAATAGAAAAAATTCTTTTCCACATTCCTTATCATGTTCATATTCATAAATTCTACACATATTTCATCAACATTCAATCAAATGACAATTTAGTAGGTTCTCCAAACATGTTACAATAAGTTGCCTAGTCTTTACAGTGAGCATGCTTCCAAATATCCAAAAGTGCAACATTTAGACATTTGAGGGAACAAGTATGGAATTATAAGATACAAAGCTTTACCAACTCATCCTTCATAAGCATGCATACTATATTTACAACTTAAGTCTCTACAAAACACTCCAATTTATACTAGCAACTCATCAAGTATCACTTATATACAAAGGAAAACAATGCACACCTTTAATCACATACACTCATGGGATAGCATACCTCCATAGGTTGTTATTAAACAATCCAAGTTCAAATCCTAATATTTGGCTCCTATCATACAAAACCATATAGGAATACACAATTTAAGAGAATTCACTTTAACCACCATAACTCCTAGCATGATGCAACTATATCATGACATACATCATTCGACATAACATGTTATTTCACATAGATTTCATATATTGCCATAATTGGCATCACATTATCAAATAAGAGATATTTCATACATAACAAGGTAAAATAACCAATAATAATCTTCATAGAGTTAACATGTGCAATGATCAAGTAAAGCTCCATAACTTCACTAAACCAAGTAACCCAACAAGAACTACTATTAGCACCATAGTCCACTAATTTATAACCTTCATACATGGATAACTCCATATCTTTAGCACACTAGGCTATTTAAATGATTATAAGCATAGAGTTCATCTCATAAGGACATACACATTTATCATCATACACATACATAGTATTACCCTCTTAAGGTCTCCATCAAGACAAACTAGTGCAAGACATAGGTAAAGTCCTTTACCCCTACCTAAGTCTACTTTGCTTCACGTTTTTGGTTAGCTTGTTTGTTTATTTTATTTTTTGTAAGTTCTTCAAGTGTGAAAAACTTTTGGTTCTGTTTTCTGTTTTTGTACTTTGTTAGCAGATAGAACGTGAAAAGAAAAAGGTTTGATCGTGAAAGTGAGAGGTTCCTTAGGATTAGGAGTTTAGTTTTAGACTTAGTCAAAAATAAGGTTTTGTTAAATTGTAAAATCTGATTTAATTTAATTACACATGAAAGGACCAATATGCCCTTACAAAAAATCAGATTTTAAACCCCACTTTAATTCACTTGGGCGTCGCTTAAGTCGAGGATCGAACCGTGATGTACCCATCGCAAAAACGGGTCCCTCCGGGTCGACCGACCCAAACCGCCCCATTAATTAGTTAATTAATAATAATAATCTGATTTTCCTTTTTCTTAAGTCAGCATTTAAATATTAATTAATTAAATTAATTCTCCAATATAAATAATCAAGTTAAATCATTGCTCCCACCAAGGTTCGAAACCGGGTGGAGCAAGAATTTGCTCAATGGGCAATTTCGGCCCTTTCTACCCAAATTGACCCTCCTCCATATTAATTAAATAATTAATTTCATATTTAGTGTAGTTACGATACTACCCTTAGCCTGGAAAAAGATTTTTTAGCCCTAGACCCTCCAAACTTAAGATTTCCCTTTTTTAAGTCCGGTAAAGACTCATACGGGTAAATCTTCATATACGGGAGCCCTACATGGTTGGACCCAACCTTTCCTAGCTCAACTAACTCCACAAGATAGTTGTCTTTGCTTTCGCAACGGTTCAGAGGTCTGGTTCTACGCGCATCAATCTGTGTGAACCGGTCTAATCGTACGCATTCTAGACACACTAAACATTACTTAGCATATTCATTTTTAGGGTTGTTACAGTTATAAGGATGGTGTATGATTTACCAATGTGCCTTTTATGAAGTAATATGTGAATGTGCTAACCTCACATATATGAATTGTAATAAAAGGACAATACTCATGCAATTCTTATGGAGCTATGATGATGGTGATTATACAAGGGCTAGACCCTATGGCCTACAATAAGTTATTATGATTAATAAAGACATGAAAGACATTTCAAAAGGGACTTAGCTTAGCACCGAGTGAACTTGACAATGGGAGGTGATGACTTCCCATAGAGGAAGATTCACCCTATAGTTCCACATGTGGTGTTGACTCCCCAATGAGGGATACTCATCCAATGGATTCCCATGAGAGGAGGCCCCAATTTCCAAGTGGTATGTAGAGGGACTATACCTATCTCTTAGTTCTTGAACTATGTTGCTTCCATAGAGAGACTAGCTAGTGGATGCACCTAGAAAGCTACGTTTATGTTTGGTTTTACTTTGGCCGGTAGACCACATTCCATCAGTGTTAGGTTTTACAACACCGGATTCCACATTAGCTCTTGTGGTCTATGTCGGTTAAGGCAAGTGTTCCCTAAACTAAAATGAAGTAATGAAGTATAAACCAACTAGGGTGACTTAAGAGGTTTGACTTAGCCGAGGTAGGGGTATGGGACTCTACCTATGCCTTGCACTAGTTTGCCTTGAAGGGAGCCTTAGAAAGTTGATATTATGTATGTATATGACAATGAAAGCAAATGATGATAATATAATGACTTTACATGTAAACTATATTTTATGGTGATTTATATTCTTATGAACATCTATTTGGTCTACATTGTTAAAGTATGATGTTATGTATCCTTAAAGGTTATGTTATGTTGAGTTGGATATTAGTCATGGTTCTTGTTGGGTCACTTGATTAAGTAGGGTTATGGGGCTTTTCTTGATCATTGGACTTATTGACTTTATGAGGATTCATGAGTAGTTTTCTTGCTTTATTATGATATGATGAACTCTTATTCATGCTTGTAATGTTATTACTTGATGATAGGGTTGTATTAGATTATGGATTCAAGTATTTTAGTATGAATGTAACTTTCTTTGACTTAGTGCTTATTTCTTGTTGATTGGTATGGTTTGCTTGATTTTGCATAAGCTTTCAAAAGGTAATACAACATGTTTTAAAGTAAATGTCCCCTTTTAGCATGATTTGATCTTATATGTGCATATGGTCTCATTTTTAGTACAAGTGTTGTGCTAACCCCACTTTATCCCTTTTCTCCAATATTTTAGGTTTCGGTCGTTGAAGGCTCTTTGAGACGACTTGGACTTTATCAATCATCCAAGTGGGTAGGTCCTCACTTTCCGAGGGTGACGCCAATATTTAGCTTATGAAGTTCATATATCTTAAAGACTCTTATTTTCTTTCTCTTTTTATTTGAGTACGGATTGTATAGCCTATACGTGTCTCTTTTACATTGATATATGGGCTATGCCCAAATTGCTATAATCCTGTTAGATGGTTATGAGATGAGACACCTTTTAAAGACTATGTTCTATCTTATATATATACTTATGTGTAATTAATGTAGAAGACTATGTAATCTTCATATGCTAAGGGTCTATGTCTACTCTATACGAATATATTATGTGTATGTAGAGTTCTATGTAAACCTCAATGTAGAAGTAATGAAAAGTTTTAAACTTTTCCGCATTCATAACCTATGAATGCAATGATGTTTGCTAACAGAATAGTCTTAGTCCTCAAAGAGGACGACGACACCGGTTACGTCTAGGGGGTGCTTCGTGGATGTGAAAAACATTGTATCAGAACATGAGGTTGTATATCTTTGATGTCGATGTCTTTCTCAACCACGTGTATGTAGATTCATACTCATAATTGTGAAGCACGCCATACTTATGTATAGGAATCTATGAGATTTTTAGGAAACTCTCACTTTCTTGGAAATCCAATATCGTGCCTCCACGATGTACTTATTGTGTGCTTTAACCTAAACCTTATATTGTGATTATAGGCAATGAATACTCGAAGGAATGCGGCTCGAAGACTTTAGGAAGAGATTGCTTATGCAGGATTTCCTCCTCGTGATGATCAAGTTCCTCCTATTGAAGAAGAGGCTAATGTTGACCAAGCTTCAGTCAATCCTCCACCTTTGACGGATGGTGAGATAAGGGTTGCCCTTTTCCAAATGGCCCAAGACATTACTTTGCAAGCCCAAGTCGTTCACTACTCAAGCCCAAGCCATGACGGCCCAAAAAAACCGGGAGGTTGTACCCCGATCAAATCAACAAGTTACTACCATGGCCTCCCGTCTAAGGGATTTCACTAGGATGAATCCTCCTACCTTATATGGGTCCAAGGTTGAAGAAGACACCCAAGAGTTCATTGATGAAGTTTACAAGATCATTTATGCTATGGGGTTGAAGACTAGTTAGAAGGACGAGTTAGCCACTTACCAACTCAAAGATGTGGCTCAAACTTTGTACGTCTAATGGAGTGACAATAGGCCTCTAAGGGGTGAACTGGTGACTTTGGAGATCTTCAAGAAGGCCTTTCTTGATCGGTTCTTTTCTAGAGAGATGAGGGAATCCAAATTGGTGGAGTTCATCAACCTTCGTCAACGAGGTATGAGTGTACTTGAATACTCTTTGAAATTCACTAAATTGTCCAAGTATGCTCCTTCTTTGATTTCGGATCATAGGGATGAAATGAGTCGCTTTGTGATGGGGGTGCCGTAAGACTTGCAAGAGGAGTTTTATTCGTCTATGCTACATGACAATATGAACATTTCTCGTCTCATGGTTCATGCTCGACAAGTGCAGGAGGCAAGTTCTAAGAGAATGTGTAGAGATGCTAAGAGGGAAAGATCTTTTGCTAATGGTTCTTCAAAGGGTAGGCTTTATATCCAAGACAAGCCTAGGTTCAAGAAGAGGTTTTCTAATCAAGTTCCATTAAGGTTCCCTAAGGCTCGTGATGACAAGGATCCTAAATCTAGAGCCCAAAATGGAAGGAGTGGAAACTCACCAAATGAGAAGCCTACAAGTGCCAAGTGTGCAAAGGGTCATCTTGGTGAGTGATTGGTTGGAACGGGCATTTGTTTTTGTCACATCCGTGGAGCACCCCATAGAAGTAAAATGGTGTACTTTACCTCTCGTAGGACTTATACAAGACCTTAGTTATCATTCAACGCATTTTCATAGTAAATTTAGCGGAAAATTTAAAACTTTTCACACCACATCATATGCTAGAAACTTTATCTCATCTATATATATAAATATCATAAGTACATATTTAGGCCTTAAGTCTCTTTGCCATCCTATACACAGCATCATAAGAGTACAATAAAGACACGGACCTTATAACATAATGCGTAACTAGACAGTTCATAAGACTTTAACGTAAGATAAACATTAGGACATCCTTGGACTTAAGGATTCCTTTCCTTGAGCTTGGGAATCACATATCAAGATCCTCAATCATATAGACATCATTTAAGCATACATAACCTACACTTTGTGTAAAAATTAGAGAAAAATGGAGTTACTACAAGCATGCACTATGTATGGAATCTATGCAAAAACATGCATTTAAAAGGGACATTTTTCTTTAAATCATACTTCATGCCTTTTTGGGTAAATCTTCATAAACCTTTATACAATATCATTTATATAATTCACATACTTCATATAGACATATTCAATGGACAATTATCATATAAGATCACACATAGAATTTAAGCCATATTTGAGGTCACTTTACAATGAGCTAATTCTACTTTACAATGAGCATTTGCTTCTTTACAGTGAACTTCTTCTTTTAACTCCTTAACCTTCCAAGTAATCCCTCTAGTGATATTTAGTGCAATTCCTCACCTTATAGACACAAGGAATCAATCATACGTCATACATAATCCATCACCTACCATCATTGAATTATAGTACACATAAACACATTTAAGCCAATACCATAAGAATATTTCGGTAAGCTACATCAATTTGCAAATATACTAACTTCACTTTACATCAATGCATTATAAAACCTTATTCATAATCCTACTCTAATTGTACTAGTGAAATGTATAGGTGAAGCCCCATAACCTAACACATACTTAGTAAACCTATCATAGGACCACAAGCCTTAACATTCTACTTCATACATATACAAGTAAGTAAAGACAACTACATTAATGTCAACAACCTTCATCATATAGTCATTAAGACCAACATCAAACATGTATATCAAGACCACTTCATATAGGCTCATACGATGCATTTAATCACAATAAGTAGACCAATACTATAAAGTCATGCATAAAGAACATATACATAGAAACATATATTAGAACACAATCCTAGGACTTCCCTCAAGAGCCACTTGTGCAATGCTTAGGTGAATTCCCATACCCCCACCTACACTAAGCAAGTACCCTTAGGTTATCCTAGTTAAGGTCCTTACTTTACTTCCATTGTCCATTTTACTTTAGGGTAACTATAGCCTTAACCAATAATAAGATCATGGGTGCTAAACATGGAATTTTGTGTCATCCCCTCACACCAAAGGAGGCTATCTTACTTGCCAAGGTAAGATATGAGTATCATGCTAGAATATTAGGTGATATCACTTACGAGATCCTATGTTGCAAGCATAGTTTATGGAACTAGGAGGACATCATGGAAACATACCTGAATGCCCTTGGGCTATGAGTATTTCCACCTCATGAGATTTATGGTAGACCTTACTTCCTACATTGGGAAGGGACACATACTCATATACAAGTTCACTTGGGGCTAAGCTATGTTCCCTTTATTTAAAAGACCTTTATTATCATTTCATCATAAAACATTGGATTAGGAGAGTCATCCCCTCATATGCATAGCTCATAGGTCATAGATGAGAGTTCATCAACCTAAATCATGTGAGATATTCTTTCACATGCACATAACATATCTGTTAGCACTATCTAGTTAAGGATACACTTGAGCACATCTTTCAAGGCTCCTCTATTGACTAGATAATCATTCATGTGTGTGTGTATACTTATATGTAAGCAAAATTTTCACATAACACATGGACATACATCATTTCATTCATGCATAACTGTACAAGTATGACTATATGAACCATGCTTTCATATAAACCCAATTAGACACTATTACACGCCCTCAAATGAACTAAGGTAGATAGAGCCTCACATGTGCCTAAAAGGGTTAATAAAATGTTAATTAAGTTTTTTATAGTATGCATACTTTATTTTGTGTCATTTGGAGGTCAAACATCCAAGAACGTCTAAGACGTTTAAAAGTTGGTTTTTAGACGTGCTAGTGAGTCCTTGTATGTTTTGCTTGATTTTATGTGTTGTTTGTAGTTGAGAAGCAGTATAGTTGGCCCTAGTACCTTAATAGACCTGTTAAGGGTAAAAACTTCTGGGTACGACTCCCCGGGGAAAACCCAAGGAGGACCCAAACCTTGGACAAGAGGCTGCCCAAGGAAGCGTGCAGGAACAAGAATGAGACCTTGTCCTCATGACGCGTGCCTAGCACACACCTAAGTGTACCAAAAAATTATTTGTGGCAGAATTGGGAGGCTTCCCCGCGACGCGCAGCCCACTCCCAGATCCGGTTGCGACATTTTTAAGTCAATTTTTACATGTCTAAGAGCTCCAATTCGTGTTTTTTTTTTAGTAACTTAGTGGACGTTTTACTAACTATTTTTAAGTATTTTTTAAACCCTTTCCCAAGATAAAACCACAAAACCCATTAATAAATCAAATTCCCAAAGATCTTATCTCTTAAAAAAAAACCAAAACCTCCATTGAAGACCGAGCTCAAGAAAAAGCTATGGAGATGGATTTGTGGAGATTTCGATTAAGATTTTCATGTTCTTCATAATTTATAAGGTATGGTGATCCTTCACCCATAGATAAACATTCATTTATTGAGTCCTTTCAAGGTTTTCAAAACATGAATTCTAAGTCAAAAATCTAATTTTTTAATCTAGCCATGGGTCCATTCTCAAATTGATTTCAAAAGCATTCTAATGACTAAAAAATATTTATCTAATGATTTTATGATGAATTTACATCAAATTTTATGAAGAACCCATGATCTTCCTAATTTCTCAATTTAGCCTATAATGTGGGTCTTGTGATCTTGACTTGATGTTTATAGAATTGTTATTAGATTGTACTGAATTGCTTATTGCTATTACTTAATATATCAATTGAATTTGAATTGTGGATGAATGGTCAAATATGATCATTTTCTTGGAGATTTTGTAAGTGGACTTATTTCTTCTAAATAGCTTAGAATATATATTGAATTGTGTTGATTGGTGTGGTCCACTTATGGTGGCAGTGTTTACATTCTTGTACATATTTATGTGTTAAGATCATTGCCTTGAAGGCATTAGATGCAAGATGGATTTATATGATAATTTCCATGTTTAGGAAGTTGAAGGATTTAGCCTTGATTCTAATATCATGTTTAAGTCAATTGATGCAATGTAATTTTATGTGTACTACACTACTTGTTTAATATAGGTGTGGAGATGATGTTATACGTATATGTGTGATGATAATGTTAGGGTTAGGTGTGGTATATATGGCTAATGGTGATAAATATCCTTGTAGCATGACCCCTACCTATATGAACCCTATATGAGTGTGTGATCAAAGTATGCTAGGAGTCTTCTATTCTTTGGTTGAATATGTATTGCGTCCTATGATGTAATTTAAGTGTGTGTAAGATATACTCCTTCATACTTTATATATTTTCATGACCTGAGACATGAAGAATGTTGTACATGTGTTGTGGTCTTTAGAGGGTGTCTTCCTAGATACTATATGATAGCCATTATGTGATCATGTTGACCAATGTACACACACACTTCATGCATATCTAAGATTAGGATAGATTCATGATGACTAAGGAAAGGATAGTTCTCATATGCATCAATACCTATTTATATGCATGTAATGTATATGATTAATGAAGTTATGAACATATGTTCCTAAATGTGTTTATGTGAAGGCAGATTTCACATATATCTACACACACATTCATGTATGAATATGATATGATTATATGAAAGGACATTCTCACATAAGGTAGGTTCTATGGTGAATGCAGAATTCTCACCCTAGATACCTTTGAGATATATGATATATGAGGGAGTAAGTCCCTAAAGCCTTCTTTATAAACTAATGTTATCTAAAGTCTTAATGATGTTTAAAAAGGGAGTTATATATTAGCACCGAGTGAACATAACAAATGAGAGTCGGGGCTTCACGTTAGTAAGCATGGCTTCCCATAAAGAAAACCTTCACGTTAGTAAGTCCGCGTTCCAAACAAGATGTTGTCTCATGAGATGGAAATATCCACGTTAGAAAATAAAGGTTTCTAGAAGCAATCTCTATGTTCCATAACTACGTGCCACCGTAGGTTTCCACCAAGATAAGCTATGTAAGAATGATTGCACCTTTTACAATTAACCCTCTCTTTTTAGAGTGGGAGTAGAACATCGGATTCCATGTAGCTCATATGGTCTATGTCGGTGATGGCTATGTCTCTCGTAGGTTAATAATTAACTAAGATAAGAATATGAACTCTAATCTAAATTCCTTGAGAAGTGTACTTGGTATGGGAGGACTATGGACCCTTCCTATACATTGCACTAGATGACTTCACGAAAGTGTTAACCCTCTCTTTTTGTGTGGGAGTAGAACACTGGATTCCATGTAGCTCATATGGTCTATTTAAGTTATAGATATGTCTCCCGTAGTTTAATATTTAACTAAGATAAGAATATGAACTCTAATCTAATTGCCTTTAGAAGTGTACTTGGTCTATGTCGGTTATGGCTATGTCAATCCAAGACATTTGAAAGTTGGTCTTTAGACGTGCTAGTGAGTCCTTGAATGTTTGTCTTGATTTTATGTGTTGTTTGGAGTTGAGAAGCAGTGTAGTTGACCCTAGTACCTTAATAGACATGTTAATGGTCTTTGACAAGAGGCTGCCCAGGTAGCGTGCTGGAGCAAGAATGAGACCTTGCTCTCCCGACGCGCTCCTAGCACGCACCTTAATATCCCAAAAAATTATTTGGGGCAGAATTTGGAGGCTGCCCCACGACGCGAAGCCCTGTCCCAGTTCCGGTTGCGTCATTTTTAAGTCAATTTTGACATGTCGAAGATCCCCAATTCGGGTGGGGAGTTTTGATAACTTAGGGGACGTTTTATTAACTGTTTTTATGTCGTTTTTAAACTATTTCCCAAGCCAAAACCCCAACACCCATTAAGAAATAAAATTCCCAAAGTTCTCTTCTCTTCCAAAACCCCCAAAACCGCCATTGAAGACCGAGCTCAAGAACAAGCTATGGAGATGGATTCTTGGAGCTTTCTTCTGAGATTTTCATGGGCTTCTTAATTTATAAGGTATGGTGATACTTCATCCATAGATAGACATTCATCTATGGAATCCTTTCAAAGTTTTTCTAAACATGAATTCTAAGTAAAAAATCCTATTTTTCAATCTATGCAAGGGTTCATTCTAAAATTAATTTCAAAAGCATTCTAATGACGAATATATGTTTGACTACTAATTTTATGATGAATTTCAATCCAATTTTATGAAGCACCCATGATTCTTCTAATTTCACAATTTATCTTGTAATGTGGGTCTTGTGATCTTGAATTGATGTTTATAGAATTGTGATTAGATTGTACTGAATCACTTATTGCTATTACTTCCTATATCTATTTAATATGAATTATGGAGGAATGAAAAAATATGATCATTAGATTTGAGATTTGGAAAGTTGACTTATTTCTTCTAATTAGCTTAGAATGTATATTGAATTGTGTTGATTGGTGTGGTCCACTTATGGTGGCGGTGTTTACATTCTTGTACATATTTATGTGTTAAGATCATGGCCTTGAAGGCATTAGATGCAAGATGAATTTATATGATAATTTCCATGATTAGGAAGTTGAAGGATTTAGCCTTGATTCTAATATCATGTTTAAGTGAATTGATGTTATGTGATGTTATGTGTGTAGTCTTCTACACTACTTGATTAATGTAGGTGTGGAAATAATGTTATACGTATATGTGTGATGATAATATTAGGGTTAGGTGTGGTATATATGGCTTATGGTGATAAATATCCTTGTAGCATGACCCCTACCTATATGAACCCTATATTAGTGTGTAATCAAAGTATGCTTGGAGTCTTATATTCTTTAATTGAATATGTACTTCCATCCTATGATGTAATTTAGGTGTGTGTAAGATATAGTCCTTAATACTTTATATATTTGCATGACCTGAGACGTGAAGAATGTTCTACATGTGTTATGGTCTTTAATGGGTGGCTTCCTCAATACTATATCATAGCCATTATGTGATCATGTTGACCAATGTACACACACTTAGGATAGATTCACGATGACGAAGGAAAGGATAGTTCTCATATGCATCATTACCTATTTCTATGCATGTAATGTCTATGATTAATGAAGTTATGAACAGGTGTTCCTAAATGTGTTTATGTGAAGTAGATTTCACATATATGTACACACACATTCATGTATGAATATGATATGATTATGTGAAAGGACATTCTCACATAAGGTAGGTTCTATGGTGAATGTATAATTCTCACCCTAGATACCTTTGAGATATATGATATATGAGGGAGTAAGTCCGTAAAGCCTTCTTTATAAACTAATGTTATCTAAAGGCTTAATTATGTTTAAAAAGGGAGTTAGATCCTAGCACCGAGTGAACATAACAAATGAGAGTCGGGGCTTCATGTTAATAAGTCCGTCTTCTTACAAAGAAAACCTTCACGTTAGTAAGTCCGCGTTCCAAACAAGATATTGTCTCATGAGATGGAAATATCCACGTTAGAAAGTCAAGGTTTCTAGAAGCAATATCCATGTTCCACGTTGCCGATAAATGGTGAAGGTTATGTGGTGTACTATGATGCTTCCCGAGTAGGTTTGGGATGTGTTATTATGCAAGATGGAAAGGTGATTGCATATGCATCAAGATAGTTGAAAATCCACGAGAAGAATTACCCTACGCACGATCTTGAGTTAGCTGCTGTGGTATTCACGTTAAAACTTTGGAGACATTACTTATATGGTGTACATGTTGATGTATTTACGGACCATAAAAGTCTTCAGTGTGTTTTTACAGAGAGAGAATTAAATCTTCGTCACAGAAGATGGCTAAAGTTACTAAAGGATTATTACAGGAGTGTCCACTATCACCCAGGTAAGGCCAATGTAGTGGACGATGCTTTGAGCCGATTGAGCATGAGCAGTGTGACTCATATCGATGATGAGAAGAAAGAGTTGGTTAAAGAAGTACACCGATTGGATAGGTTAGGTGTACGACTGGTAGATACACCAAATGGGGGTGTTACAGTTCATTGCAGTTCTGAATAATCATTTTTTGTAGATGTTAAAGCGAAGCAGCATCTCGACCCAGTACTCATGGAGTTGAAAGATTCAGTGTTGAGTAAGATGAATGAATCATTCTCCCTAGGGGGGGGATGGTGTGCTTAGATATACTCTTCCTAAGTTCGATATTATTGATGAGACTCTAAATTTTAGTGCATTAGTCGGTTTTGGTATTTTATGCCCATAACTGTGTGTTTATACTTGCACTATATGAGTCAATATGAGTTTATGCTTGCATTCATGTTGCTGTTTTTGTATAGCGTAGACATGATTTTTGTGTTGCATGTGTGTGATGTGCATTAAGTTAAAGTGAGATTGAGAAGGAAGTTCCTCAGTCTTAGAGATGAAGCTTCAGATAAGCTTTGAGTAATGTGCACCATCCAGATTAAGTTGTGAATCAGATATTCACAAAGAGTAAAGTTTCAAGTATGTTAATGTGTTTTTCGAAAATACCCTCCTTGATTCAAAATGATGTGCGGTGTCATCCAGGAACGAATGTTCCTATGGGGGAGATAATGTAACATTCCAGAAAATGTACATGTCTAGTGAAGATCCTATTAGGTTTTAAGAATATGTATTGGGGTACATAGGCATCCCAATGCCCAATATTGAGTATTTTTGGGCATTTTAGAGAATATTGGCTTAAGGGTTTTAGCCAATATCTACACAAGTAAATTAAAATATACGTCGATGTCAAATACTCCAATCCAAGCTTATTTAGAAATTATACCTGCAATGAAGACCCTGAGCTAAAATAACTATATTCTTTATACATACTTATTAGGTACTAGGCATCCAAGTGTCAAGCCTAGGTACCATAGCACATATCACTTAAAATGATCATGTAGATTAAGAAGTGCACAAGGACATAGTGAGGATCCTTGGGACAATAAGTGAACGTTCCAAATGAACTTTCCAGAATGGTTAGTTAGGAAAGTGCAGGACAACACATGTGCAAGCACATGTGCAACTGACCGAGAGACCAAGCTAACCGATTTGGTTAGAGTGGTTAGAGGACAGACGCGCGTACGAGTCATGCCACATGGGGCCAAGCTCCCTAACCGGTCCTAGGATCTAACTAACTGACCTTATTAGCTAACTAACCTAGGAATAACAAAAAGTAACTAACTAGTGGACCCGACAACATAAGACATAACCGGGTGACACTAAGTCGAGTAACTAACTAAAGAAACATCCTAGTACCTAACCTAGGATGGTCCAAAAGTGTTAGTTATGGTCCTAACAACTTAGGTGTACTTTAGTAATTACCCTAGGTTACTTAATTAATTAAATTCGAAACTATAAGTCAAGTGTTCTCCTATCTTTAGTCAATTTAGGAGGGGCGTTTTGGTAATTAACTAATTGATTTATTTAATTAAGTTATTCAGCCTAAGTTGAATTAGTCATATTAAGTTCCTAAAGACTTAGACACATGTTATTCATCAGTAAACCCTACGACTAAAACCAATGAGCAAAACGTAAGAAAATACTTTTGGTTCTCCTTAGGAGATTCAACGCAGTTGTTCAAGGGTTTCGTGCAAAGTAAAAAGTGATCTTCGTAGATTCAATTCTACAGTACGGTATGGGTTTTAACTCTTGGATTTCTTTCCCAAGAGGCTTTTCAAACGTTTTGAAATCAAAAATATCGAAACTAGGGTTGTTCCCGATGAATCGCATGTTCATCTCCCTAGTTCTCCCTATTTCTGATTCTTATAGTATGTATAATGTAAATCTCAAGCGTGTTGTTGGTATGTGGTGCTAACTGATCATTATGTGTATGTTTTCTGTGATTGATAATGTCGAATAAGACCTAATGGTTAGATCCGTATGACTAGGGTATTATTTACATGAGATAATAAACGTTGTAATGCCTACTTGTGTTCGAGAAGATAAAATTGTGATAAGTTGTTCATTGAATTATTTCATAGGCTAATCAAAGGTTAAAAGTTGACTTGTTTAACATGATAGATTACTATAATTGACATGGCTAGTGATAATATCATAGTTTGATTTATGCCAATAAATTGGCCAGCAATATTATTTCCAAAATATGTAAAGTCATACCAATCTTAACTCAATGAACTCATAACATAAGGTATGTCAATAATTGGGACAAGTCCCAACATTCCCTATCCACACGAACTTGTGAACATAATAACATTGAATAAGTCGTTATAACTTTAATCAAGAATGGTACAAGACAATCAATTAATGTTTAACAAGATAATGTGAGTAATAAAATAACTAAAAGCTTATAAGTTATGAAATTGACCTAATACAGAGTGTTAAAGGAAGTGAGACAGACCTCACTTACAATTAAACAATTATGTCAAAGATGCTCACATAAGAGGTATCTAGAAGCCGTGAGACCAAGTCTCACTCGCACCATGACGATAATGTAAGATTTAAGTTTATATTCATCAAGTATAGAAAAGGGATGACCAGTCATCCATTGAGCTAAGTATACCTCATACTAGAAGCAAGATTCCATAATGTTTGAGTCAACTCTAAAAATTGTAAAGTAAAATAAATCTGAGCTAAGCACCGATAGACTAGCAATGAGCTTGTGCCAGCACATGTAAGCCTCATGACTCCACCTAAGAATGCTAGGTAGTATTCGGTTTCACTTTGGCCGGTGAAACCACCTCTTTTCGTTGTGGGGAAGACACTAGTTTTCATGTTTATCTCACATGATCTATGTCGGTTAAAATCTCAAAAGAGTACTCGGTTTCACTTTAGCCATGAACCCTCTCTTTTCGGTGTGGGGAAGACACTGGACTTGGTTTCACTTTAGCTGGTGATCCACCTCTTTTCGGTGTGGGGAAGACACTGGGAACCCTAAATCCTTCTTTATGAACTAATATTATCTAAAGGCTTAATGATGTTAAAAAAGGGAGTTAGAGCCTATCAACGAGTGAACATGACAAATGAGAGTGGGGGATTCACGTTTGTAAGTCCGGCTTCCCACAAAGAGAACATTCACGTTAGTAAGTCCGGTTTCCCAACACAGATGTTGTCTCATGAGATTGAAACCTCCACGTTAGAAAGTCAAGGTTTCAAGAAGCAATATACATGTTCCATAACTACGTGCCCCTGTAGGTTATAGCTTGTGGTTTCCACCAAGATAAGCTATGTACGAATGGTTTCACCTTCGGCAAGTGTTAACCCTCTCTTTTCGGTGTAAGAGTAGAACACTGGATTCCATGTAGCTCATATGGTCTGTATAATTGGTATGGGAGGACTATGGATCATTCCTATACATTGCACTAGATGACATCAAGAAAAGAAGGATTGGAGACCCTTATGAAGTAAAGACTTATGTTATATATGACTTGTATGAATGCATGTAAGTGACCTTGTTATGTTAAGATATGAATTATAATATGCATGTGAATTACACTTATGGATTATAAATTGGTTTACTTAGTATATGTGGGGGCATGGGACTCCATGTGTAGATTGCACAAGTAAGCTTGTGAAGGGGTTATGAGGGTAGTTTACTTATGATATGAACTAAGTGATTTATGAATAAGGTTGTAGTCAAGGAAAGACTCCATATATGATGATATGAAGTATGTGGCATTATGTCTATTTGTAAGTGAATATGTTATGACTTGTTAAGAATGTTATGCCTAGTCGAGAGTGACTTCTTAGGTACACTTGGTGGAAGTAGTATTATGGGATGATACCTACACATCGCACTAGTGTGACTTAGGAGCTGTCTTAGGTGATGGTCCTTATGTGAAGTTGACTTCTTTGATGTGCTTATGACTTGTGAATATACCTGGTTGTGTTTATGAAGAATATTATGAAAGTCTATTGTAAGGTGACCTCAAGGTGATAAATTGCACTAGGTACACTCGAGTATTAGTTAAAGAATGAAGTAAGATAAAAGAGAGGTAATGTATGGTATGTATTGAATATGTTTCAAAGTATGATAAATAGATTTATGTGCTATTATGAATAGTATCCATCTCTACATTATGTATGTGAACTATATTGAGCTTATATCTGCCTATGTTCATGAAGTTTACAAAAAAGACATGTTGCGTGATTTCAAATGAAATGTCCCCTTTAAATGCATGTTTTCACATGGTTTCCATACTTAGTGCATTCTTGTACTAATACCATTCTTCTTCATCTTTTTACACTAAGTGTAGGTGGTGATGGCTAGAGGATGTCTCCTAGGTGTAGAGCTTGGATAGATCTTCCAAGTTCAAGAAGAGGGATCATTATTGTCACGTCCGGGGGAACCCCCTAGAAGTAACATGGCGTACTTCACCTCTCGGAGGTCTTATACAAGGCCATAGTTATCATTCATCGCATTGACATTGTAAATTTAGCGGAAAATTTAAAACTTTTCATAGCACATCATATGCTAGTAACTTTATCTCATATATCGATAAAACATAAGCCGTCATACATTTATAGACCTTAAGTCTCTTTTCCATATTAGACTCAATAACTTTAGAGTACATTAGCGACACGTACCATAAGACACATTACATAACTATACGATATTTAAAGACTTTACATTAAAGACATAAGTAGGACATCCTTGAACTTTAAGGATTTCTTTCATTGATCTTGGGAATTATCTTGCAAGATCTTCACTATTCAAGACATCCTTTAAACATCCATAACCTACACTTTGTGTAAAAAGTAGAGAAGAATGGGATTAGCACAAGAATGTACTAAGTATGGCAACCATGCAATAACATCAATTTAAAAGGGACATTTTCTTTGAAATCATACTTCATGTCTTTTTGAGTAAATCATCAGAAAACCTTTAACCAATAGCATTTATATCATTCACATACATTATTTAAACATATTCAAAGGCCAAACATCACATAATATCTCATTTAGAATTTATTGCATTTTTAAAGCACATTACAGTAACCCCCTTTCCACTTTACAGTGAACTCATTTCTCCTTTATTCATTAACCTCCCAAGTAACCCTTTAGTGATACTTGTTGCAATGCATCACCGTAAATCCACAAGGAAATACACATATCATCTACACAAGACAATACATACCATCATAGAAGTATAGTGCATCATAGACATAGTTAAGTCAAGACTATAAGGACATTACAGTGAACTCCTAGTCATTATGCACATATACTTATTTTACTTCACATAGAAACTTATAAGACATAACTCATGCCCCCAATCTAAGTCTACTAGTGCAATGTACATATAAGGCCGCATAACCTCACATATACTTAGTACACCTATCATGAGACCACAAGCCTTTACATCCAAATCATTTATCAACATAGTAAGAGAAGACAACTTTATTTATGTCAACAATCTTCATTATATAGTCATTAGGAGTCTCATAGTCCATATAAGAATATGACCATATGACCATATCACATAGACTCCAACCATGCACATCTTCATAACAACTAGACAAATACTACAATGTCATACATAAAGAACACATACATAGTGACATGCATTAGAACACCTTCTTAGAACTTCCTAAGCAGCTACTTGTGCAATGTCTAGATGGGTTCATTACTTCGACCTATCCTAAGTAACTTACCTTAAGTCCTCCTAGTTAGGATCGTATTCATTTACTTCCATTGTCCATTTTACATTAGTGAAATTATAGCCTTAACCGACATAGACCATGGGTGCAAAACATGGAATGCGGTGTCATAAAACCCCACACCGAAAGAAGGTGGTCTACCGGCCAAAGTAGAACCAAACATGGCATAGCTTTCTAGATGGATCCACTAGCTAGTATCCTATAGTGGCAACATATTTTATGGAACATGGGGGATTCATAGAAATATCAACTCTACACCCTATGTTGGGTCATGAGGCTATCCACCCCGTGAGATTTATAGTAGACCTACCTTCGCAAATTGGAAAGGGACACACACTCATATACAAGTTCACTCGGTGCTAAGCTAAGTTCCCTTTATTGAAAAAACCTCCATTAACATTTATTTATAAAAACATAGGCTTAGGAGAATCATCCCCTCATATGCTTAGATCATAGGTCATAGATAAAAGTTCATCAACCTAAATCATGTAAGAAGATTCTTTCACATGGACATAGCATATGTATAAGCACTATCTAGTCTAGGATACACTTGAGCACACCTTTCAAGGCTCCTCTATTGACTAGATCATCATTCATGTGTATGAGTGTATACATAGATATGAGAAAACCTTTCACATAACCCATTAAGACTACACATGACCATACATTCATATTCATGCATATAGAAACCAAACCCAGGAACTATCCTATCAAAGTACACATGTGCAATGTATAGACAAGGTCCCATACCCTTTCCCATAGTAGTACACCTATCAAGTCATCCTAGTATGGGAACAAAAAATATACTTTCATAAACATCACCTTAATATGCATAGTAGTAGACACTAGTGAATATGAGAACTACCTTTCATTTAGACACAATGACCTATACTACTTGTATCATGCATGTAAGTGAGAGTGTGTGTACATTGGTCAACATGATCACATAATGGCTATAAAAACACATTGAGGCAGCCACCCTCTTAGATCATAATACTTCATCAAGCACATACCACAAAACACACAATAACATAGGAGACAAGCCAACTTCATAATACACTTAAGACTCCTAACTTGTGCTATTCATGCATTTACATAGGGGTACATTGGTAAGGGATTATTAACCCTTTTAACACATCAATGGCAGCACCTATACTTTACCCTAACATGGATACACACATGCTTAGACAATAGCCATACAACCTAGATCACAACTAGAATAGGAAAGTAGGCTTAAGCATCTCATAGTATCATCTTAAGTACATCTTCATAAGATCATCAATTTGCCTTCAAGGCCATGGTCAACACATATATAATTACAATAAAGTAAACACCGCCACCATAAGAGGACCATAACACACAATTCCATACAAGGCTTCATCAACATTATTATAGAACAATAGAGAAGTAAAAGAGTAAAGGAATTCTTACTAATCCTTTAGTCTTTGGTCATCATTGACCTTTAATAATCTTTCATCAATAATTCAAGTATAGGGCAGTAGATTAAAACATAATAATCATACACGAAGTCATGCATAAGCTACTACAAGTCCATACTACAAACTAGCACAACACCTTAGCATACTAGAAAAGTAGAAGAACATAGACCATTAGCCAATCTCATTCTATGATTATATATCATATTTCACCAATAATATCACTCTAAGGCAGTAGCTAATCATATGTTTAATCATAAAGAAATCATGCTTAAAGCACTTCAAGATCAAGCTACAACATATGCATTAGACTTGTCAATTTGCTAGAGTATAGAAAGGGAATTAACAAACCCTATTGATTCTCTAAGACCTTGATCTTCCATGATATTTTAACAATAATGTTCATTCTATGAATCATCTAGATAAATCACTTCATCAAGGGAAATCATGCTTCATCTATCCACAATTCAAGATATCATCATATACATAGTATTATCCATTGATAGACTAGAAGACTAGGACAATTCACATAAGCCATCTTTAATTCAATCATACAAGATTCGTATTCATAATCCAATCATGATACTAACCCAAAACAGTAGATACAACCAACCTAACATAATTGAAATCCACATTAATTCACTTAGAAACCAATGTTACAGTGAACTATGGAAACTAGGCTAGACATGCTCAAATCTTCATACATTGATCCTCATGGATCCTTCAACATCGATTCAACATAAATTCATGTAAATAACAGCATATACAATCACCTCAACGTAATAGAGTCATAATTCAATCGATAGCAACTCAAGATCAGAAAGCCCATGCAAGGCTAAAACGTTTTGGTGAACGAGCATGGGTTCATCATGCAATTGGAGTAAAATTCACGTTAATACCACTGTATTAACTTCAATTAATCATGATTCAATCGATCCAAACCCTTTTAGAAAGAACCCATGGCTAGATTGAAGAAGAAGGACTTTGATCGAAAACTTTCTTTTAAAACATTGAGAAGAACTTTTTAAGTGAAAGGTTACTTAGAGATGAAGGATCACCTACATTTTATTAGTTGAAAACCTATAAAACTTCATGATTCATCCATGGAAAACCCAGCTCCAAGCAGTTCTTGAGCTCAACCAACAATGGTGGTTTTAGAGAGAACATTTTTGGAGGGAAGAGGTTAAATCGTGTGAGGGGATTTGGGAATGCGTGTGTTACGTTTTTGATGACTTATATACACCCAAAATTAACTATATTAATCCCTTAGAGTCAGGTTAGGACGTAGGGTGAGTTTCCCATTCACCCTTTTAATTAAAACAGATGCAGCTGAGACACCTACGGGGCGTCGTCCAACCAACGGACCGTGCCTAGGGCTCCGTCGATTGGTACTTAGCCAAATATTGTATTGAGACCTGCCGAAAGAAAGTGCCAGTCGACTAGAGTATACCAAAGGGCCTTTGGTAGACCAACTGGCCGTCGTTGGGTCCGTCAATGGACACTGCCCAGGCAGTGTCTTCGACCAGCCTTGGGTCCTTCTTTTGGGGCCTCTTATGGGGCCCTTTAGAAGTCGTACCCGGACGTTTCCAATGTGATCATAAATTTTAACAAGTTATAGAACTTCCACATAAATTTCATCCAAAACAAACACCTACAAGACGTCCAAACAGGCCAAGCCCCATCATGAAACACGTTGAACGTCTTAAGGGCTATCTTTCAAACGTCTTGGATCTTCTTGGTCGTTTGACCTCCGAACTTCACGAAACTTCATATAAAAACATTAAACATCAATATAAACCATTTAAATACTGAGTAAGCTCATACATCACACATAATAACAGAGACCACATACGAGGCATTTAGGTGACTTACTCGTCGAACGTTTCGGTCGACCCTTGACGTTTGACTTCCAAATCACCTCAAACTTTATACACGGCCTATAAACCATATTATATGTCATTTAGGACCTTAGAACTTTCAGAAAAACATGTTAGGATCTAGACACCTTATCTCATTTAGGGGTCTTACAATATCCCCCACTTGGGAACATTCGTCCTCGAATGACACTTAGGACACTTTAAACACAACAAGGATTTCAATGCATATTAGAGCAGTTCATATAAATCATAACATCATCACATAGAAGTTAATGCACCATACTTTACAAGGAATACAACTTCACATAATTTAGCATTCAATGTACAAAAGCAAGCAAAAATTTAATTCACTCACTCTTTAATACAGCAAACACAAAGGCTCTTTTCATGTTTATAGGAGAACATCCTTCTCCCAATAATAACATTGTCATTACACCTTAATTCATTAAGAGATAATCCTGAAGGACCACATATAGGCAGATCACAACATATACTCAAAGTTACTTGAGCACTCATACTTCAATGCACATAGACTTGAGTTAATTGCATCAACAAAGATCTTCATTAGTTAGACCTAGTTCCATGAAGGTCATTCTCAACCATACTATGCTTAGTGGTGTCCATGGAGGAATGTTCTTCTCCTCAACACACCTACATGTATTATGAGTTCACACCTAATACATCATAACAAATAGGAAGATATTTCACAAGATTTCAATTTCTAACATAGTACTCACCTTCAGAGTAAGCATATTTTGAGAAGAATAATACAAATCATAGGCACACACATTAACACTTAGCTAAACATGCTTTCATTCTTCAAAAGTGAGCCTAAGATCATACTTTATAAGCCATACAAGTCACATAATTTTTAAGAGACTCCACATATTTTATTTTAAAAAGACTCAACTTTTCATTATAAGGATAAACATTTCACCCCACAACTGACTTCTACCATGTTTCTTATCTTATCTCATGAAGTCAAATGCAAAATTATGATATCAAGATGCAAATCAACATGAGAAAACATGAATTTTTATCAAAATTTCCCTTCATGCACTTTGGGGATGTACAATATCATTAAGGTAATGTAAATTAATACATACCAAACATATAAAATTCATGCATCTCATACTTTAAGCCAAACTATATTCATGAACAAGCTTACTAAGAATTCATTAGTTTCAAGTTCAAGTAAGAATAAAAGAACAAGGTAGAAAATATCTACAACCTTACCATTTCATCACCATCCCCAGTTAGAGTAAACCCAATTAAGAGCAACTTAACCCATGTTAAACAGGATCTTAACTTAACAACCTTCATTTTTTTTTTCATCACTTAAAAGTGATTACAACTTTAGAAGAATTTACAGTAAGTTAATATAGGAACACCAAGGTACTCTAAGCCTTATCACCCAGGCAATTTATCCACAATTATCAAGTTAGGTCATCTCATTCAATTACATAAGGTGTTCATACAATACAATAGACACCAAGGTCATATTCCATTAAGGGAAAACAATAAGGAGACTCACAACACAATAAGAAGTTAGAAACAAATCTACGACTCATCATTCTTTATTCCAAATAGAAAAAACTCCTTTTTACATTCATTATCATGTTCATAATCAATTCTATACACATTTTAACAACATCTAATCAAAGACAATTTAGTTGATTTTCCAAAAATGTTACAGTAAGCTGCCAAGCTTTATAGTGAGCATGCTCCCAAATTCCAAAAATTAAACATTTAGGCAATTGATTGGAAAATCATTACAATATGAGATACCAAAACTTTACCAAGACAAGCATAATATCATCACACCTAGGATCAAGTTTATACTAAGAACTTCAATCCATACTAGGCAACATATCAAGGACCACCTATATACCAAGCAAAACATTGAACACTTTTAAGCACACAATCTTAGGGTAGCATGCTTCCATATGTAGTCACTAAGCATTTCAAGCTCAAATCATAATATAAAGCTACCATCATGCAACACAATATAGTAACACATTATTTCAAAAGAAACTCATCTCAACCATAATAACTTCTAATGATGCTTTAACTTCACTTAATTTTCACATATAGCCATTATTGGCATCACATCATCAAAACATTTCAAAAACTCACCTTCACACATACTCGTTCAACCATAAAACCAAGATAAGCATTTTAAACTCACCTTTTCTCCCTCAAGCATATAGGGACAATCTCATCCAAGCAATCAGATCTAGAAGACCACCGGACAAGAAAACATAAGAGAGATATCTTATAGAGTTAAGTTCTATGGCACGATATGAGAATGATGAAGAAGGGAAACTCTATCGTCCTATAGCCTCTTGTAACATTTGATGTGTCGCGACTCACCACCAATGATACAAGACTCTACTAGACGTGGCAGTATGAGACTCTTAGAACCTAAGACCACTTTATAAACCTGATGCTATGATACCACGTTTGTCACGTCCGGGGAACCCCCTATAAGTAACATGGCGTACTTGACCTCTCGGAGGTCTTATACAAGCCCATAGTTATCATTCATCGCATTGACATAGTAAATTTAGCGGAAAATTTAAAACTTTTCATAGCACATCATATGCTAGAAACTTCATCTCATATATAGATAAAGCATAAGCCGTAATACATTTATAGACCTTAAGTCTCTTTGACATCTTAGACTCAATAACATTAGAGTACATTAGGGACACGGACCATAATACACATTACATAACTATACGATATTTAAAGACTTTACATTAAAGACATAAGTAGGACATCCTTGAACTTTAAGGATTCCTTTCATTGATCTTGGGAATCATCTAGCAAGATCTTCACCATTCAAGACATCCTTTAAGCATCCATAACCTACACTTTGTGTAAAAAGTAGAGAAGAATGAGATTAGCACAAGAATGTACTAAGTATGACAACCATGCAATAACATGCATTTAAAAGGGACATTTTCTTTGAAATCATACTTCATGTCTTTTTGAGTAAATCATCATAAAACCTTTAAACAATAGAATTTATATCATTCACATACATCATATAAACATATTCAAAGGCCAAACATCACATAAGATCACATTTAGAATTTATTGCATTTTTAAAGCACATTACAGTAACCCCCTTTCCACTTTACAGTGAACTCTTTTCTCCTTTATTCATTAACCTCCCATGTAACCCTTTAATGATACTTGTTGCAATGCATCACCGTAAATCCACAAGGAAATATACATATCATCGACACAAGATAACACATACCATCATAGAAGTATAGTGCATCATAGACATAGTTAAGTCAAGACTATAAGGACATTACAGTGAACTCCTAGTCATTATGCACATATACTTATTTTACTTCACATAGAACTTTATAAGACATAACTCATGCCCCCAATCTAAGTCTACTAGTGCAATGTATATATAAGGCCGCATAACCTCACATATACTTAGTACACCTATCATGAGACCACAAGCCTTTACATCCAAATCATATATCAACATAGTAAGAGAAGACAACTTCATTCATGTCAACAATCTTCATTATATAGTCATTAGGACTCTCATAGTCCATATAAGAATATGACCATATCACATAGACTCCAACCATGCACATCTTCATAACAAGTAGACAAATACTACAATGTCATACATAAAGAACACATACATAGTGACATGCATTAGAACACCTTCTTAGAACTTCCTTAGGAGCTACTTGTGCAATGTCTAGATGGGTTCATTACTTCGACCTATCCTAAGTAACTTACCTTAAGTCCTCCTAGTTAGGATATTAGTCATTTACTTCTATTGTCCATTTTACATTAGGGAAACTATAGCCTTAACCGACATAGACCATGGGTGCAAAACATGGAATGCGGTGTCATAAAACCCCACACCGAAAGAAGGTGGTCTACCGGCCAAAGTATAACCAAACATGGCATAGCTTTCTAGATGGATCCACTAGCTAGGATCCTATAGTGGCAACATAGTTTATGGAACTTGGAGGATTCATGGAAATATCAACTCTACACCCTATGTTGGGTCATGAGGCTATCCACCCCATGAGATTTATAGTAGACCTACCTTCCCACATTGGAAAGGGACACACACTCATATACAAGTTCACTCGGTGCTAAGCTAAGTTCCCTTTATTGAAAAAACCTTCATTAACATTTATTTATAAAAACATAGGCTTAGGAGAATCATCCCCTCATATGCTTAGCTCATAGGTCATAGATAAAAGTTCATCAACCTAAATCATGTGAGAAGATCCTTTCACATGGACATAGCATATGTATAAACAATATCTAGTCTAGGATACACTTGAGCACACCTTTCAAGGCTCCTCTATTGACTAGATCATCATTCATGTGTATGAGTGTATACATAGATGTGAGAAACCTTTCACATAACCCATTAAGACCACACATGACCATACATTCATATTCATACATATAGAAACCAAACCTAGGAACTATCCTATCAAATTACACATGTGCAGTGTATAGAGAAGGTACCATACCCTTGCCCATACTAGTTCACCTATCAAGTCATCCTAGTAAGAGAATAAAAATAATACTTTCATAAACATCACCTTAATATGCATAGTAGTAGACACTAGTGAATATGAGAAATACCTTTCATTTAGACACAATGACCTCTACTACTTGTATCATGCATGTAAGTGACAGTGTGTGTACATTGGTAAACATGATCACATAATGGCTATCAAAACACATTGAGGCAGCCACCCTCTTAGATCATAATACTTCATCAAGCACAGACCACATAATACACAATAAATAGGAGACAAGCCAACTTCATAATACACTTAAGACTCCTAACTTGTGCTATTCATGCATTCACATAGGGGTACATTGGTAAGGATTATTATCCCTTTTAACACATCAATGGCAGCACCTATACTTTACCCTAACATGGATACACACATGCTTATACAGTAGCCCTACAACCTAGATCACAACTAGAATACGAAAGTAGGCATAAGTTTCTCATAGTATCATCTTAAGCACATGTTCATAAGATCATCAATTTGCTTTCAAGGCCATGGTCAACACATATATAATGACAATAATTTAAACAACGCCACCATTAGTGGACCATACCACACAATCCTTTAGTATTCATCAACATTATTATAGAAGAATAGAGAAGTAATAGAGTAAAGCAATTCTTACCAATCCTTTAGTATTTGGTCATCATTGACCTTTAATACTCTTTCATCAATAATTCAAGTATAGGGCAGTAGCTTAAAACATAATAATCATACACGAAGTCATGCATAAGCTACTACAAGTCCAGACTTTAAACTAGCACAACACTTTAGCATACTAGAAAAGTAGAAGAACATAGACCATTAGCCAATCTCATTCTATGGATTATAGATCATATTTCACCAATAATATCACTCTAAGGCAGTATCTAATCATATGTTTTATCATAAAGAAATCATGCTTAAAGCACTTTAAGATCAAGCTACAACATAGGCATTAGACTTGTCAATTTGCTAGAGTATAGAGAGGGAATTAACCAACCCTATTGATTCTCTAAGACCTTGATCTTCCATCATATTTTAACAATAATGTACTTTCTAGGCATCAGATAGATAAATGACTTCATCAAGGGAAATCATGCTTCATCTATCCACAATTCAAGATATTATCATATACATAGTATTATCCATCGATAGACTAGAAGACTAGGTCAATTCACATAAGCCATCTTTACTTCAATCATACAAGATTATTATTCATAATCCAATCATGATACTAACCCAAAACAGTAGATACAATCAACCTAACATAATTAAAATCCACATTAATACATTTAGAAACCAATGTTATAATGAACTATGGAAACTAGTTTAGACATGCTCAAATCTTCATACATTGATCTTCATGGATCCTTCAATATTGATTCAACATAAATTCATGTAAATAACAGCATATACAATCACCTCAACGTAATAGAGTCATAATTCAATCGATAGAAATTCAAGATCACAAAGCCCATGCAAGGCTAAAACGTTTTGGTGAAGGAGCATGGGTTCATCATGTAATTGGAGTAAAATTAACGTTAAAACCATTTTATTAACTTCAATTAATCATGATAAAATCGTTCAAAACCTTTTTAGAAAGAACCCATGGCTAGATTGAAGAAGAAGGACTTTGATCAAAAACTTTCTTTGAAAACATTTAGAAGAACTCTCCAAGTGAAAGGTTACTTAGAGATGAAGGATCACCATACCTTTAATTAGTTTAAAACCTATAAAACTTCATGATTCATCCATGGAAAACCCAGATCCAAGCAGTTCTTGAGCTCCACCAACAATGGTGATTTTAGAGAGAACATTTTTAGAGGGAAGAGGTTAAATTGTGTGAGGGGATTTGGGAATCGGTGTTTCACATTTTTGATGACTTATATACATCCAAAATGAACTAAAGTAATCCCTTAAAGTCAGGTTAGGACGTGGGGTGAATTTACCATTCACCCCTTTAATTAAAACAGACGCAGCTACTCTTGATAGTGCACCATCGACGGAGGCACCTACGGGGCGTCGTTCAGCCAACGGACCGTGCCTAGAGCTCTGGCGATTTGTAATTGGCCAAATATTGGCTTGAGACCTGATCAAATCAAGTGCCAGTCGACTAGACCTGACCAACAGGACGTTGGTAGACCAACTGGCCGTCGTTGGTCCGTCAATGGACACTGCCCAGGCAGTGTCTTCGACCTGCCTTGGGTCCTTCTTTTGGGGCCTCTTATGGGGCCCTTTAGAAATCGTACCCAGACGTTTCCAATGTGATCTAAACCTAAACAAGTTATAGACCTTCCACATAAATTTCATCCAAAAAAAACACCTACAAGACGTCCAAACAGGCCAAGCCCCATCATGACACATGTTGAACGTCTTAAGGGCTATCTTTCAAACGCCTTGGACGTTCTTGGTCGTTTGACCTCCGAACTTCACAAAACTTCATATAACAACATTAAAAATCGTTATAAACCATTTAAAGACTTATTAAGTTCATTCATCATACATAATCACATAGAACCACATACAAGGAATTTAGGTGACTTAGTCGTCGAACGTTTCGGTCGACCCTTGACGTTTGACTTCCAAATCACCTCAAATTTTATACACTGCCTATAAACCATATTATAATTCATTTAGGACCTTATAACGTTAAGAAAAACATGTTAGACTCTAGACACCTTATCTCATTTTGGGGTCTTACAATTATGATTCAAGGATTTACCTATGTCAAGTTCCTATTCAATTATGTAATTACTTAGATATTACTTCATGTTGTTAAGGGTCGTGTCCCTATTCTATTCTATTGAGGTATGTATTAAGATGTCAAAGATACTTGGTGTCTTACTATGTATTATCATATTTTATATATATATGAAGTAATGTTCTAGCATATGATGTGCTATGAAAAGTTTAAAATTTCTGCTATTTTTACGATTATGCAATGAAAGATGTCTAAGGGCTTATCTTAGAACTCCAAGAGGTCGACAACCCTGTGTTAAGATTCGATAATACAATTACTTCTAGGGTATACCCTCGGGTCGTAACAAACTTTGCATTAGAGCATAAGGTTTTGTGTTTTGTCCTTAGGTTTCAAAGACTCGTATAGCCACGTCTAGTAGAGTCTCGATTCATTGGTGGTGATTTGTGACACATCAAATGATACGGGAGGATATAGGACGATAGAGTTTTCCTTCTTCACTATTCTGATATCATACCATAGGATTTAACTTTATAATATCTCTCTCTCTGATGTTTTGTTGTGTGGTGGTCTTTTAGAAGTGATTGGTTGGAAGGGATGATTTCTCAATGCTTGAGGGAGAAAATATGAGTTTTTTATGCTTACCTTGTTGTTATGGTTTGGTGAGTATATGTGAAGGTGAATTTAGTATATTTGGATGTGGTGCCATTTACGGATATAGGTGACTTATAGGGAATGATATGTTATGTTAAGAACTTATAAAGATATGGTTATAGCTTGTTAATAGTTGTTATGGTTAAATGGATTTCCCCATGGAGTGATAGAATTCATTATGATTATGTAGGATGGTAGCATGATGTTGTGGTGTAGGCTTGAAATGTCTTGGAGAATGTGGTGAATAGCGAGAAAGATTAATGTTACCTTAGTATATGTTAAATGCTTCATAATTTTCCTTGTGTGGATTGGAATATTTTTTATAGGCTTGCTCCTAAGGAGGGGAGATAGTGTGTTGAGCCTTGTAAGGTGATTCTAAAGTGTTCTAGTTAATGGTAAAAACCTTATTACTAGTAAATCATTCCCTCTATGAACCTATTCTAAGAGTTGTAAAAAGGGGAAAAAGTAATTTTATTCCATAAGTTGGAAGTATGATTACCCTAAAGTGACTTAGGGGGATTTATGGTATGTACCCCTTATCTCTTGAAGAAGGAGACAATTGAAGTTGACCTACTTTGAAGTGGTTAGTTTTCTTTTAAGCTACAATTTGAGTATTGTCAATTCAAAAAGTTCTTCGACTGTACCTACGCATGGTTGGTGGGAAAGTTCCACCAAAAGTGATGACCCTTCTAGGTTGGTTTTGATTTCCTTCACCCTTGTGTTTAAGGGCATGATGTACTTAGGCTTACCGCATGTGGGGGATAATGTGCATAGATGGTAAGATTTTTTAGGGAGCTTGTTGTCCATATGTTGAGTTCCCTTGAACTTCTCTAGGTTTAAAATCACCTTGAAGTGTTGGTGATAAGGATGTTCATAAGCTTAGCTTCCAAGAGAGGGATGATGTGTTTGGTTAATAAGGTTGGTAAGCTATGATTCTCCTAGAGTGGACATGAGTTTCTCTCAAATGGGTTTATCCTAAGTGGGGGAGGATGATTTGAGTAGTAAGGTTTTAGATATCCCAATCTTTTCCTTCTATTTTTACTAAAGCTTGAAACCAAAAGTGTTCCTAAGTAGCTTGTTCATGTTAGGAGTCTTGCATAATATGATAATTTACATGTTCTCCATATGTTATGAATGTCTTAAACGACACTATGTTATGCATATTATGAAAGGTCATTCTTGCATGAAAAAGTAATTTTTTTATAAATTTTCATGTTTCTCATGTTGTTGTGCATCCTATATGATAAGTGTGCAATTTTATTTCATTATATAGCTAAATGAGTGTGCTTGATGTCACTTATGATGTATGAATTTTGGCCTCACGGTGAGAAATTGAGTCTCCTTTAGAATAATATAAAATGAGTTTCTTTGCAAAATGTGTGACTTTTGAGATTTGGGAAGTGTTATTATAGGCTCTCTCTTGAGGAGTGATGGTTTGTATAGACTATGTTTACTGGTGTGCCTATAAATTATGATAAATTTCCCTAAATGATGCATGCCTATGAAATCTAGTGATATGCTAGAAATTGAAAGATGTAAATTTACTTCCTAATATTGTGATGTGCTTGGTGTGACCTACCATGTTAATTTCATAAGATAGGAAGTATGAGCATAATGTGGTATTGAATGAAGAAATCCTCCTTAATATGAATTAACCTCTATGCATTTATTTTATGTTAAATCTATAATGCCATGTTGTGACTAGGAGAAGTAGTTCCTCCTTGAACAAAGTTAAACATGGTAATATCATATATGGACTTGATGGATTTATGAATAGACTATATTATTTTAGTTGATCTACTTTATTTATGATTCTTGTGCAACTAAATGAAATGTTCAAATTTTCTCATGAGTTGAAGTGTAGATTATGCCTAAGTGTGCAATTGGAATCCATAGTATGTTTAACCTGGTGATGAAATAATGAGCATGCCTAAAGTTGGAGATGGTAGTTCCTCCAAATGGCAATGAATACGAAGAAGTATGTATGCATAGAAAGGATTATAGAAATAGTCCATGTTCGATTATGTTGCCTTGAATGCATGCTAGAATGAATTTGGTGTTCCTTGTAAGTTGGTGCATTGACTTTTATGTGATAACATGTTCAAGTGTTGTGAGCTTCTATGGAAGTCATTGAGTCCTTGAAAGTGTTAAAATGTTTTAGTGTCATTCAAGGACTGATGTTGTTCTATGTCGGGGAGTATTGACACGCCCTAAAAATGAACTAAGGTAGCTAGAATCTCACATGTGCCTAAAAAGTTTAATAACATTTTAAAGTGTTTTATAGTGTGCATACTTGAATTGAAGTCATTTGGAGGTCAAGCGTCAAAGAACGTCCAAGACGTTCGAAAGTTGGTCTTTAGACGTGCTAGTGAGTCCATGTATGTTTAGCTTGATTTTATGTGTTGTTTTGAGTTGTGAAGCAGTGTAGTTGACCCTAGTACCTTAATAGACATGTTAAGGGTAAAAACGTCCGGGTACAACTCCCCGCGTACCACCCGAAAATCTCCCAAGGAGAACCCAAACCTTGGACAAGAGGCTGCCCAAGGCAGCGTGCAGGAGGAAGAAGGAGACCTTGCCCTCGCGACACTCACCTAGAACACAGATCACTGTCCAAAAAATAATTTTGGGAAGAATTGAGAGGATGCCCCACAATGCGCAGCCCACTCCCAGATCCGGTTGCGTAGTTTTTAAGTCAATTTTGACATGTCATAGAGCCCAAATTCGTGTGGGGACGTTTTGGTAACTTAGAAGACATTTTATTGATTGTTTTTAGATCCTTTTTAAACCCTTTTCAAAGACAAAACCCCAACACCCAGTAAGAAATCAAATTCCCAATGTTATCTTCTCTTCCAAAAAAAAAAACCAAAACCTCCATTGAAGACCAAGCTAAAGAAAACCTATGGAGATGGATTGTTGGAGCATTCTTCTCACATTTTCATGGGCTTCTTAATGTATAAGGTACGGTTATCCTTCATCCATAGATAACCATTCATCTATGGAGTCCTTTCAAAGGTTTTCTAAACATGAATTCCAAGTAAAAAAAACTACTGTTCAATCTATCCATGGGATCATTCTCAAATTGATTTCAAAATCATTCTAATTACGAATATATATTTATCAACTGATTTTATGTTGAATTTCATTCCAGTTTTATGAAGAACCCATGATCCTCCTAATATCTCAATTTAACCTATAATGTGGGTCATTTGATCTTGACTTGATGTTTATAGAATTGTGATTAGATTATATTGAATTGCTTATTGCTATTACTTCCTATATCAATTGAATATGAATTGTGGAAGAATGATCAAAGATGATCATTAGCTTGGAGATTTGGTAAGTTGACTTATTTCTTCTAATTAGCTTACAGTGTATATTGAATTGTGTTGATTAGTGTGGTCCACTTATGGTGTCGGTGTTTAAATTCTTGTACATATTTATGTGATAAGATCATTGCCTTGAAAGAATTAGATGCAAGATGAATTTATATGATAATTTCCTTGTTTGGAAGTTGAAATATTTAGTCTTGATTCTAACATCATGTCTAAGTGAATTGATGTTATGTGATGTTATGTGTATAGTCTTCTACACTACTTGTTTAATCTAGGTATGGAGATGAAGTTATACGTATATGTGTGATGATCATGTTAGGGTTAGGTGTGGTATATATGGCTAGTCGTGATAAATGTCCTTGTAGCATGACCCCTACCTATATGAACCCTATATGAGTGTGTGATCAAAGTATGCTATGATTCTTCTATTCTATGGTTGAATATCTACTTGCCTCCTATTATGTAATTAAGTGTGTCTAGTCTGTAGTCCTTAATACTTCATATATGTATATGACTTGAGACGTGAAGAATGTTGTACACGTGTTGTGGTGTTTAGAGGGTGGCTTCCTTGATACTATATGATAGCCATTATGTGATCATGTCGTGAAATGTGTGACTTTATAGATTTGGGAGGTGTTATTATAGGCTCTCTCTTGAGGAGTGATTGTTTGTGTAGCCTATTTTTATTGGTGTGCCTATAATTATGATGAATTTCCCTAAATGATGCATGCCTATGAAATCTAGTGATGTGCTAGAAATTGAAAGATGTAAATTTACTTACTAATATTGTGATGTGCTTGGTGTGACCTACCATGTTGATTTCATAAGTAAGGAAGTATGAGTACAATGTGGTTTGGAATAAAGAAATCCTCCTTAATATGAATTAACCTCTATGCATTTATTTTATTTTTAATCTATGATGCCATGTGTGTATGTTCTGACTAGGAGAAGTAGTTCCTCCTTGAACAAAGTTAATCATGGTAATGTCATCTATGACCTTGATGGATTTATTTCTAGACTATATTATTTTAGTTGATCTAGTTTATTTATGATTCTTGTGCAACTAAATGAAATGTTCAAATTTTCTCATGAGTTGGAGTGTGGATTTTGCCTAAGTGACCAATTTGAATCCATAGTATGTTTAAACTTGTGATGAAATAATGAACATACCTAAAGTTGGATAAGGTAGTTCCTCCTAATGGCAATTAATACGAAAAAGTATGTATGCATAGAAAGGATTGTAGAAATAGTCCACGTTCGATTATGTTGCCTTGAATGCATGCTAGAATGAAGATGGTGTTCCTTCTAAGTTGGTGCATTGAATTTTATGTGATGACATGTTCAAGTGTTGTGAGCATCTATAGAAGTCATTGAGTCCTTGAAAGTGCTTAAAATGTTTTAGTGTCATTCGAGGACCAATGTTGTTCTAAGTCGGGGAGTATTGACACGCCCTCAAAATGAACTAAGATAGCTAGAGCATCACATGTGCCACAAAAGGTTAATAACATGTTAATTAAGTGTTTTATAGTGTGCATACTTGACTTTAAGTCATTTGGAGGTCAAACGTCCGAGAACGTCCAAGACGTTCGAAAGTTGGTCTTTAGACGCGCTAGTGAGTCCTTGTATGATTGGTTTGATTTTATGTGTTTCTTTGATATGTGAAGCATTATAGTTGACCCTAGTACCTTAATATACATGTTAAGGGTCAAAACGTCCGGGTACGACTCCCCTGGGACCACCCGAAGTGCCCCCAAGGAGGACCCAAACCTTGGACAAGAGGCTGCCTAAGGCAGCGTGCAGGAGCAAGAATGAGACCTTGCCCTCGTGATGTGTGCCTAGCACGCACCTCACTGTCATAGAAAATTATTTGGGGAAGAATTGGGAGGCTGCCCACGACGTGCAGCACACTCCCAGATCCGGTTGTGTCGTTTTTAAGTCAACTTTGACATGTCCAAGAGCCCCAATTTGTGTGGGGGTATTTTGGTAACTTAGGGGACGTTTTATTAACTGTTTTTAGGTCCTTTTGAAACCCTTTCCCAAGCAAAAACCCCAACACCCATTAAAAATCAAATTCCCAAAATTCTCTTCTATTCCAAAAACCCCAAAACCTCCATTGAAGACCAAGCTCAAGAGAAAGCTATGAAGATGGATTCTTGGAGCTTTCTTCTAAGATTTTCATGGGCTTCTTAATGTATAAGGTATGTTGATCCTTCATCCGTAGATAACCATTCATCTATGGAGTCCTTTCAAAGGTTTTCTAAACATGAAGTTTAAGTCAAAAATGCTATTTTTCAATCTAGCCATGGTTTCATTCTCAAATTGATTTCAAAAGCATTCTAATGACGAATATATGTTTATCTAATGATTTTATGTTGAATTTCTTTACAATTTTATGAACAACCCATGATCCTCCTAATATCTCAACTTAGCCTATAATGTGGGTCTTGTGATCTCTACTTGATTTTTATAGAATTGTGATTAAATTGTATTGAATTTCTTATTGCTATTACTTGTTATATCAATTAAATATGAATTGTGGACGAATGATAAAAGATGATCATTAGCTTGATCATTTGGTCAGTTTACTTATTTCTTCTAATTAGCTTACAGTGTTTATTGAATTGTGTTTATTGGTATGGTCAACTTATGGTGGCGGTGTTTACATTCTTGTACATATTTATGTGTTAAGATCATGGCCTTGAAGAATTAGATGCAAAATGAATTTAAATATGATAATTTCCATGTTTAGGAAGATGAAGGATTTAACCTTGATTCTACTATCATGTCTAAGTGAATTGATGTTATGTGATGTTATGTGTATAGTCTTCTACACTACTTGTTTAATATAGGTGTTGAGATGATTTTATACGTATATGTGTGATGTTCATGTTAGGCTTAGGTGGTGTATATATGTGTAATGGTGATAAATATCCTTTTTGCATGACCCCTACCTATATGAACCCTATATGAGTCTGTGATCAAAGTTTGCTAGGAGTCTTCTATTCTATGGTTGAATATGTACTTGCCTCCTATGATGTAATTTAAGTGTGTGTAGTATGCAGTACTTAATACTTTATATATGTATATGACTTGAGACATGAAGAATGTTGTACTTGTGTTATGGTCTTTAGAGGAAGGCTTCCTCGATACTATATGATAGCCATAATGTGATCATGTTGAACAATATACACACACACACTTCATTCATATCTAGGAGTAGGATATATTCATGATGACTAAGGAAAGGATAGTTCTCCAATGCATCATTACCTATATCTATGAACATTTGTTCCTAAAAGTGTTTCTGTGAAGGTATATCTTACATATATGTACACACACATGCATGTATGAATATGATATGATTATGTGAAAGAATATTCTCACATAAGGTTTCAATGGAAGGTAGGAGGGCTCATCCTCATGAAATCCCGAATTTTAGAATAAGGATTACTTACATTTGGTTAGGGTCTATCTCCTTGGTTACCTTGGGTAACCAAATAATTAGTGACGACTTCAGCTTGAGCCTTCATGAGTTGGGTCAAATTCATTAGGGCAGCCCTCAACTCTGCATTAGTCATATCCCTTTCAACAAAGGGAGCTTGAGGTGCTTGAGGCATAGGGGGAATTTGAGCTCCTTGGGTTCCTTGAGGTGCTAGAGGGGTAACCGCCTCATTCACATTATCTAGGCCAACTATAGGGAATTGGTCAACACGAGGAGGGATCCCCAACTATAACTATGTCCTCGAATATATGATGACTTACATAGTATTGAGAGAGCCTTTACCAAGTTTCTCTTCTAGTCCTTAAACATGCCTCCAACCTATATTTATTAAGTATAGAAAAGTATGGGGTTAATACAAAATAATGTACTAAGTAAGGCGTATGCAAAAAAATGCAAAAAGGAACATTTTAATAAATAAGATTTTATTCCAAATGAGTAATGTAAGATCCCAAAAATGAATTAGGTGAACTACCTCCTAACGTGGTTTTGATGATGGTATAAGGTCCTAAAATTGTCTATAATGTTGTGTTGAGGCAGTGTCTAAAGTATTAGCTGCATTGGAAGTCAAACGTCAAGGGACGACTAAGCATTCAATGACTAAGTCACATATGTGCCTCATATGTGGTTCCATGTGTTTATGTTTGATTAATGAGTTTATCATGTTCTTAAATTATTTGTTATGGTGTAGGCTTAATGTCAAGTTTCGTGAAGTTTGGAGGTAAAACGTCCAAAAACGTCCATGACGTTCGAAAGTTGTGTCTTTAAATGACCTTGTGTGTCTAGGCATGTTTCGTCGAGTTTAACGTGTTCGTTTTGGGTGAAATTCATGTGAGAGGTCCTAAACTCGTATAAAATCATTTTTGTATTGGAAACATCTGGGCAAACATCCCCAAGGACCATCCAAGTGTCCTTGAGGAAGGACCCAAAGTTGGTGCAAAAACTGCCCAAGATAGCCCAAACCACGGAGGCAATCGATGCCCAGTGGATCATTCGAAGCCCCATTGGTAGGGTATCGTCATTTGGGACTTAGCCTGGGTAAAAGAGGGACCAAATACAAGGCTAAATCCCAGACCACGGACCAGCAGGACGGTCCGTTGGTCAGAGGACGGGCCGTCGATGGTCCTCCGTCTGTGAGGATTGTCCCTGCGTGCAGTCCACTGTAAGTTGAGGGGTGAAATGGGAATTTAATCCCACTTCCAAATAAGAGTATTGGGGGTTCCTAAGGTGTCTTTTGGTTATTTTAAATGTGTATATATGTCTTTAACACTTAGAAGAATTCACTATTCCAAATCAAAACCCCAAAATCCCTTAGAAATTCCTTAAGACTCCATTTTAGCTAAAACTCAAGGAAGAGTTTGGATTGAAGATTTGAGTGAATATTCTTCATAAAATTGGAGGATTATATTCATTGAGGTATGATTTTTGATCCTTGTAACTCGTTTCATCAAGGAGCCCAACTTCAAAGATGTTCTAAAATTTTCAAAGATGAATTGTGCAATTTTATGATTCTATCCATGGGTTCTTGAATTAAAGGTATTTAATCATTGAATATTAATTGAATTGTTGTTATTAATATGATTTAACTTGAATAATCTATGAACCCATGTAATTGATGATCCCTAGTGTTTGACTACTTTATGGGTTACTTGATATTGACTTAATGCTTATGAATTATGGTGTAGTTTCTTATGGGCTATCTAATAATTAAGGAATTGTATTCAAATGATATATAGGTTTTATTTAGATTGATAAATCTATGTTGAATTAGCCTAGTTTCATTGATTATTATTATTTATGCATGTAATTGATGTTCATGGCCATGAGTAAGGGCCTTATGATATTGAATATGATGATTTAACATTGGATTGAAGCGTTGATGATGGAGTGTTGGTACGCTGACCTATTTCTCTTTATTTAATGTTAATTAGACTTCAATTATATGGTGATTGGTTTGATCCACTTATGGTGGTGGTGTTATGTGAATTGTTGTGGCCTTGTCAGCGTTATTTTAAGTATTATGATCATCATGGCCTTATCGGCAACTATGTGAAGTAATGTGATGTTTTGTGTAGTTATTATGTGAATTATGATCATAACTACCTATATGTGAATTAATTTGAAAGTATGTATTCTTATATTGAAGTTGTTAGGTGATCATGTTAGACTATGACTATGTGTTCATGTGTGTAGTCTTAGAGTTGATGTATGTTTGTTCCTACTTGACTATATGAGTCTATTATGGTTATATTGATGAATATATAGTGTATAGGATGACTTATAAGATGATGATAATTGTGTCTATGTTCTTCTAGAATTACATGTAATATGTGCTAAAGTGAAGTATGTTGTGTCTTGTTTAGGTAGACTTGTGTCCCTTACTTAATGCATGTATGAAAGTGAATATGTATGTCTTGACTTAGGATGCAAAATATCTTAGTCTAATATGTATGAATGATGTGTGACCTAAAATGATGATAAGATGGTCCTCTATGTGAAACCTTGAACCTAGTGGTAAGGTTATGAACCTTCAAGTAGAAAGTTGTAATGGTATCCTTCATGCAATGAATGATGGACTTAAGGTTGATTGGCTGGAATTGCATCATATAAATCCTTAGGAAATTCATAATGAGCTTCTTGTCGCCATTGTAAGGCAGCCCAGGGAACCTCTTTGGTAGGGTAAATGTAAATGGTTATGAACTTGATATGTTACCCCTTTGTATGAACCTTAATATGAATTAATCTATGAGAACAAAGGCTAGCACCGAGTGAGTATGGTAAGGGAATTTGTTCTAGTTATAGTATGAGGGTAGAATACAAAGTAAGCCCTTCATATTCCTTAACCATGTGCCAAAATGGGATGTTTCTAAGTTCTACCATTGGCAAGTAGAACAACCTCATCGGAGTGGATAGAACTCCGAATTCCATGTTTTTCTACCATGGTCTATGTCGGTTACTTTTAATGCTCATCATGTTGGATACCCATTAGCATTAGAGAAGATCTATGAAGTTTAGGGGGTGTTATGGGACGCTATCTAGACATTGCACAATAGGCTTTGAAGATGTTCGTGAGAGTCCCTAGGTCCTATCCAAGACCATTACTTGAATGTCGTTTCTGTGATTAATGTTTCCTAATGAACTACTGAACTAATGAGTTATGTTAGAAACTATGTAGATGGATGAGTACCTAATGTAGAGTGACTTAAGGATTCCTTAGTGAAAGTGCGAAAAGGGAATAAGGGATGATCTCTTCATGTCTTATCTATGGAAGTCTTGAGAATGAATCTAGTTAGGGAAGTTGGATGATTCTTTAGGCATGATCTAAACATAGGAAGTCTTAAGGATTATTTAGGTAACCTTGAAGAGTGTTTATGGGTGTTCTATTCTAGGAGTGGTTAAGTAAGTGTTTTGATAGCCTTGGCAAAGAGAATGTCATATGTTATACATGTCATGTGTTTGGTGTCTTGTAAGTGTGTATGTGTCTCATTATAAGTAGTCTTGAGGATTGTTTAGGCACACTTAGAGAGGGTGTATGGCTGTTCTCTCTTTGTGTGACTTAAGTGAGTCTTAGGATATCTTTTAGTGAGATGATTACATGCTAGAAGGTGCTTAAGGTGAATATAAGAAACTTCAGTGCACAGTGAAGGAATTCATTGTAACCGTGAGTTGAGGTTACTGTAAAGTGACTTCTAAAATTATGATATTTGTTTTAAATGTTATCTTAAGTGTTTCTAAGTTTATAAATGTTGTTCTTATGATTATATTATGATATTGAAATAAAAAAATGCATATTTCCAATAAATGTCCGTTTTCATGATTTTAATGCATTATGACATACTTAGTACATGTGGTTGTACTAATTTCATGCTTTTATCTCTCTCTATATTGGTTGGTAGGTGAGGAGCATTTGGGAAGCAAGACTTGGATCGTAGGACCGTTCAATTTAAGTTGAAGTATGTGCTCATTTGACTCGAGGGCATATATGTCTTTTATGTTTTCTATCGAACCATTGTAATAGACTTAGTAGTACTATATTCGTATTTTTGTATGGGCCGTGTTCCATGTACTCTTGTGTCTAAGCTTTGATGAGATCGAGACTTAGTATTTCTTATTAATTTTATATGAAAGTGTTTTTAAAGACTATGAAAGTATTTGTGAAATTTTTTAACTCCGCACTACTTTTCACTATGTATATGTGATGAACGATACAGAAGGTCTTGTATAAGACCTCCGAGAGGTTGAGTACGCCGGTTGCACTCCAAGAGTACCATATCTTCTAGGGTATGGTCTTGGGATGTGACAAGCTTGGTATCAGAGCATAGGTTGTGAAAGTAGTCTTGGGAATCAAAAAGTCTCATCAAGTCATGTCTAGTAGAGTCTTGACCATCGGTGTGAGTCGCGACACATCTATGTGCGAGAGGCTATAGGACGATTGAGTTTCCCCTATTTTCTACTCCTATGTGGTGTGGTAGAGTAAATTGATGAGTATCCTTCTTAATGTGTTTCTAAAAGATGAATACTAGAAGGATGGCCGCTAGAAGGTTGGAAGAGGAGAGGGTGAATGACGAGATTCCTCCTAAAGTTGAGTAAGTTGAGAAAGTTCCTCAATATGGGCAAGGATTCCAGGTTGCTCTAGGGGCTCAAGTGCCTACCCAAGGTTATCATGTCCCTAATGTGGAAGGAGGTAATGAGGTTCCGGAAGTTCATACGGAGTTGACTAATAGGGTGATTAGAGAGACTTTGTTTGCTTATCCCAAGCCGTGACTACTCAAGTGCATTTGGGTATGGTGCCTAGGGTGAATGTTGTGGAGAGCACTATGACCTCTAGGTTGAGAGACTTTGTGAGGATGAATCCTCCTATCTTTCTTGGGTCTGAGGTGGGACAGGATCCCCAAGAGTTCCTTGATGGTGTGTACAAGGTGTTGAGTTCTATGGGGGTTACATCTAGGGAGAAGTCGGAGTTGGCTTCGTGTCAATTGAGGGATGTTTCTCAAATATAGTACACTCAATGGAAGGACAATAGGCCAATTGAGTCGGGTCCTATTAAGTGGTAAGAATTTAAGGAAGCTTTTCTAGGCAAGTACTTTCCCCGTGAGAGGAGAGAGGTTAAGGTAGAGGAGTTTATCAATCTCAAGAAAGGCAATATGAGTGTTGAGGAATACTCTATGAAATTTTCAATGTTTTCTAGATATGCACCATCCTTAGTGTCAAATCCTAGCGATGAAATTAGTCATTTTGTGACCGGGGTCGCCGACTTAGTGATGGAAGAATGTTGTACGACCATGCTACATGATGATATGACCTTAGCTAGACTCATGATGTATGCACAATCTATTGAATAGTCTAAACTTATAAGGATTGCTATAAACATGAAAAGAAGTGGTTCAAGTGATCAAGGGCAACCTAGGTTCAAAAAGAGGGCTCAAACTCAAGGATAATATAGGGGTGCTAAGTTCAAGATTGAGAAAAGTGGTAGTTCCCAAAATGGCAAACCTACATGTGTCACTTGTGGCAAGAAACATCATGGTGAGTGTCTATTGTGTACCGGAAGTTGTTTTGGATGTGGAAAAGATGGGCACAAAGTGAGAGATTGTCCTAATAGAGATGGTAAGAAGGCTGCTCCTAGTATTCCAAAGGATGATGCTCCAACAAGAAGGCGTTTCTATGCACTCCGGTCTAGAAGAGAAAAGACGGATGAGAGTGATGATGAGGTTGGTGAGTCATTTTCTCATGTTGTGATATGATTTCCTTCTAATTGGAGGAGTATGGTTAGTAGATGGGATAGAAAGTCCTAGAAGTTTGTTGCATGTGCATGGTATTAGCAGATTGGTTGAAATTGAATTTCAATAATTTCCTGCATTGTGTATTTTATGAATCCATGATTATATTGTAAAAGGTGTTTATAAAATGTTATCTTGCATATTAGTATGTCTATATCATGAATAGCCTAAAAGTTGCATTTTTGAAAAAAGTTGCCTAATTCACTATAGCATTGGATTGCTCATTGTAAAAATTTGGAGAATATGACTAATTGATTCTGTGGTATAAAATTGTTGTAATATTGTTAGAACTAATTTTTATGAGTATAATAATGAATATAAAGTGAGTTTTTGCTATTTTGAATGAAGGATGTGAGTTTTATAACATAATGAGTTATAGAATTGTCTTCTAGTTTCTTGTTGTGTTGCGAATCTTTTGACTATGTGAAATTGATGTTTTCTACTTGATTGTGTGATATATGGTTTGGTTTTGACTTTATATTTGAATCTCTATTTTTGGAAGTGTTCGGAGAGTGGCAAGTGTCATAGGAGGAGGAATGTTGTCCAAATGGTGGAGAATGTAAGATCCTGAAAATTACTTAGGTGAACTAGAGCCTAACATGGTTTTTATGATGGTCTAAGGTCCTAAATCTGTCTATAATGTTGTATTGAGGCAGTGTCTAAAGTATTAGGTGCATTGGAAGTCAAACGTCAAGGGACAACTAAGACGTTCGACGACTAAGTCACATATGTGCCTCATATGTGGTTCCATGTGTTTATGTTTGATTCATGAGGTTATCATGTTTTTAAATGAGTTATTATGGTGTTTGTACGTGGTATGTCAAGTTTTGTGAAGTTTGGAGGTAAAACGTCCAAAAACGTCTAGGACGTTCGAAAGATATGTCTTGAAATGACCTTGTGTGTCTAGGCATGTTTCATCGAGTTTTATGTGTTCGTATTGGGTGAAATTCATGTGGGAGGTCCTAAACTCATATAAGAGCATGTTTGGATTGGAAACGTCCGGCCAAACATCCCCAAGGACCATCGAAGGGTCCTTGAGGAAGGACCCAAAGTTGGTGCCAAACCTGCCCAAGACAACCAAACCATAGATGCAATTGACGCCCAGTGGGTCAGTCGACGCCACGTTGGTAGGGTCTCGTCGTTAGTAAGTAAGGTGTTCCTAAATCCAAGGCTAGGTTGTTTTCTCTCAAATCCAAGGGTGATCAAGAGTGATCTTCTCATGTCTCTCTCCGGTATGTGCTTTTTTATTTATTTATGAAAAATTTAGAATTTCCTTATCAATTTGGGGGGGAAGCGGATTAGAGAGAGAAGAGAGATGTGTGGGAATGCTGATATCTTATTTCTGAGGACTGAAGCCTCTATTTATACACAAACTTACATTATTGGCCTAATATAATGGCCGACACAACTTTACACTTGGCCTAAAAACATTCGGCCGACACAAAACGTTAAACTACTTTTACTTTATACTAGTGGCCTATCTTTTTTACATATGGCCGACAAACTTTATACTAGTGGCCTAACTTTTTTACATATGGCCGACAAATTTAATAAAAAACGACAAACAATTTTTACAATAATGGCCAAGTATGGCCGACATATCTTTTTCTAATCTTATCTCTTTGTCGATCTTATCTTCTTCTTCAATATCTTCATCTTCTATCTTTTTTGTCTTTATTCCAAACTTACATCTGGAATTATATTGTCTTCACCATTGCATTTTGAACAGTGATGATCAGGGTATTTGTGACTAATTAATTTGCAATATCTTGTTAATAATTCATCCGAAATAAAGTTTTTCTTCAAAGCTCTTGTAGTTGGTAGTTCTTCTGGTTTTAATAAGGATAAAATCCATTTTTGTACTTCATCCATGTCTGTTTTTCGTAACTCCTTTGAATTTGCGTATATCATTACTTGATCTCTATCATAGTAGCTCCATATCGTATTTCCATTTAAATAGTTGCTTGCTAACTCTTGTATGATAGTTAATATGCCAATTATTCTTTTATTAGCATAAAAACTATGTATATCAATTTTTTGTATCTCTTCTTGTTTTTCTATCTCCGTTGGTATAATCATTTCTTTTGTCAATCCTATTTTGATGACTTGAATTGGAGATTTTATTTCGTCATGTAATATTTCTGCTGGTGCTGTATAGAATTTAATAAAAAATAAATTCCCTTTTGTAATTCGTTTGAACGTACTAAATGCTCTGTATAGTTCAGGTATTCCAGTAATTTCTTCACCGTCGAATGTATATACGGTACTTAAAAGTCCATAACTATAACATGTTTTAACTAGATTTGCACTAGTTTTAGGTTGTGCAATTAACTTGTTATATCCTTGCAGTTTCTGAGTAATATAGTTTTCATTGGTATTTTTTGTTTGTGTGGATCTGGGGTTTAGATTCAAAAATGATTGGATCTTGTATATATTTTCAATATATGACTGGGTTATATAATTATATCTCTTTTTGTCACTTTGAATACTAGCTGCATATGTAGAGGTTTGAGGTATTGGGATATCTGTTTGGAATTTAGGTATAAATGATTTGGAAAATAGGCTATTTAGGTTTGTATTTCTTTGTATAACTTTTTCTGTACTTGTACCTGCAATACCTGCAATAGCTAATTTGTTAATAGCTTGAGTTTTTAGGTGTTTCTCAACGTCACCTTTTAGCTCTGGCTGTTTACTGTCTGCCTCACGACATAGCTCCGCATATTTATAGTCATGCTGCTGACTACTATCTTTAGCTTTAGACTTCAGATTAACTTCATTAGTCTTTAGCTTTTGTATCTCTTTGTCCATACTGTCCACTTTATTACAAAGTGTAGTAATGGATTTTAGTATTTCTTCCATCATATCTTTTTCCTGGTCAGTTTGTATACCTTTGTCTTGATAGGTAATCTGCAACCATATTTTTGTCAGTTGTAATTACTTCAATTGTAAATGTAAAATTCAATATATTTAATACCAATCTTCGTATTTCTTTTGTTGTAACTGAATCGTCTAGTTTCTTTGTTATCCACCATTTTACTTGAGTGTTATCTGTTCTTACAATAAATTTATTATAAACGATATATGGTTCGAAAGCTAATAAACATTTATACAATGCTAATAATTCTTTTCTATTAATTTCCCATTTAATTTGTGGTTCATTATATGATCCTGAATAATATCTACAATGATGTTCTATTTTTTCATTTTCATATCTATATTTTAAAACTCCTCCATAACTATGATCACTTGAATCTGTTTCAACTATATAATTAAATATTTTATTTTCATCAGGAAAATACAATTTAGGTAACTTTTTACATAAATTTTTAATATTTTTTATATTTTCCTTATCTTTATTATCGAAGTGATATTCTACATCTTTTCTTAATTTCTTGTGTAATGGTTTTAAATATTCTGCTAATTTAGGTATATAGTCTCGTACTTGATTTACTAATCCTAAAAAGGATTGTAATTTCTTTTTTGTATCAATATTTTCATCTAAATTAATTATTTTCTGTACTATATGTATTTGCATTTTTATACCATTTTTGTCTATTTGAATTCCTAAAAAGTCTATCTGTGATTGCATAATTTCTGCCTTTTTCTTACTTAAACTTATTCCTGAAATTTTAACTATGTGTATAAATTTTTCTAATAATTTAATATGTTCTTCCTGTGTTCTGGAATATAACAATATATCATCTATATATATGATACAATTTTCTAGTTGGTTAAAATAACTATCCATAAAGTGTTGATATCTACCTGGTGCGTTTTTATATCCAAAAGGTAAAACATTCCACTCATAGTAACCTTGCGGTACTGTGAATGCTGTTAACTGTTTAGATTCTTCTTCTAACTTTAGATGGTAAAATCCTGATTTACAGTCAAATTTACTAAAATAGTTATATCCTTGGATTTGTCGTATTTTTAATATCTTGTTTGGTATTGGGTAATTATATGTTTTAGTTTTGGCATTTAGATTTCTATAATCTATTACCATTCTAACTTTTACCTCTTTTTTGTTCACTGTGGTTATTTACTATAAATGCTGGGGCTTGTTGTTTACTATTAGTCTCTTGAATATATTTGTTTTCTAACAATTCATCAATATGTATTTTAAATTCATTTAGATCATCAAAATTATATTTTAATGGTTTTTGAGTTATTATACTATTTCATCTATTAACTCAATTTTTACTTTTGTTTTATGTTTTTTCCCATCCTGCTAATGGATTTTCATTATATAAAAATTCTAGTTGTTCATTTATCATTTTTATTTTATCTATCGTAAAAATTATTATTTCAAGTTTATTTTATTTCCTTTGTATTTATAGTTTA
>CM040629.1:22986883-23007205 GCA_022817965.1 Solanum lycopersicoides | reverse complement strand
TTGTGATTAGATTATATTGAATTGCTTATTGCTATTACTTCCTATATCAATTGAATATGAATTGTGGAAGAATGATCAAAGATGATCATTAGCTTGGAGATTTGGTAAGTTGACTTATTTCTTCTAATTAGCTTACAGTGTATATTGAATTGTGTTGATTAGTGTGGTCCACTTATGGTGTCGGTGTTTAACATTCTTGTACATATTTATGTGATAAGATCATTGCCTTGAAGAATTAGATGCAAGATGAATTTATATGATAATTTCCTTGTTTGGAAGTTGAAATTTAGTCTTGATTCTAACATCATGTCTAAGTGAATTGATGTTATGTGATGTTATGTGTATAGTCTTCTACACTACTTGTTTAATCTAGGTATGGAGATGAAGTTATACGTATATGTGTGATGATCATGTTAGGGTTAGGTGTGGTATATATGGCTAGTCGTGATAAATGTCCTTGTAGCATGACCCTACCTATATGAACCCTATATGAGTGTGTGATCAAAGTATGCTATGATTCTTCTATTCTATGGTTGAATATCTACTTGCCTCCTATTATGTAATTAAGTGTGTAGTCTGTAGTCCTTAATACTTCATATATGTATATGACTTGAGACGTGAAGAATGTTGTACACGTGTTGTGGTGTTTAGAGGGTGGCTTCCTTGATACTATATGATAGCCATTATGTGATCATGTCGTGAAATGTGTGACTTTATAGATTTGGGAGGTGTTATTATAGGCTCTCTCTTGAGGAGTGATTGTTTGTGTAGCCTATTTTATTGGTGTGCCTAAATTATGATGAATTTCCCTAAATGATGCATGCCTATGAAATCTAGTGATGTGCTAGAAATTGAAAGATGTAAATTTACTTACTAATATTGTGATGTGCTTGGTGTGACCTACCATGTTGATTTCATAAGTAAGGAAGTATGAGTACAATGTGGTTTGGAATAAAGAAATCCTCCTTAATATGAATTAACCTCTATGCATTTATTTTATTTTTAATCTATGATGCCATGTGTGTATGTTGTGACTAGGAGAAGTAGTTCCTCCTTGAACAAAGTTAATCATGGTAATGTCATCTATGACCTTGATGGATTTATTTCTAGACTATATTATTTTAGTTGATCTAGTTTATTTATGATTCTTTTGCAACTAAATGAAATGTTCAAATTTTCTCATGAGTTGGAGTGTGGATTTTGCCTAAGTGACCAATTTGAATCCATAGTATGTTTAAACTTGTGATGAAATAATGAACATACCTAAAGTTGGATAAGGTAGTTCCTCCTAATGGCAATTAATACGAAAAAGTATGTATGCATAGAAAGGAATGTAGAAATAGTCCACGTTCGATTATGTTGCCTTGAATGCATGCTAGAATGAAGATGGTGTTCCTTCTAAGTTGGTGCATTGAATTTTATGTGATGACATGTTCAAGTGTTGTGAGCATCTATGGAAGTCATTGAGTCCTTGAAAGTGCTTAAAATGTTTTAGTGTCATTCGAGGACCAATGTTGTTCTAAGTCGGGGAGTATTGACACGCCCTCAAAATGAACTAAGATAGCTAGAGCATCACATGTGCCACAAAAGGTTAATAACATGTTAATTAAGTGTTTTATAGTGTGCATACTTGACTTTAAGTCATTTGGAGGTCAAACGTCCGAGAACGTCCAAGACGTTCGAAAGTTGGTCTTTAGACGCGCTAGTGAGTCCTTGTATGATTGGTTTGATTTTATGTGTTTCTTTGATATGTGAATCATTATAGTTGACCCTAGTACCTTAATATACATGTTAAGGGTCAAAACGTCCGGGTACGACTCCCCTGGGACCACCCGAAGGGCCCCCAAGGAGGATCCAAACCTTGGACAAGAGGCTGCCTAAGGCAGCGTGCAGGAGCAAGAATGAGACCTTGCCCTCGTGATGCGTGCCTAGCAAGCACCTCACTGTCATAGAAAATTATTTGGGGAAGAATTGGGAGGCTGCCCACGACGTGCAGCACACTCCCAGATCCGGTTGTGTCGTTTTTAAGTCAACTTTGACATGTCGAAGAGACCCAATTTGTGTGGGGGTATTTTGGTAACTTAGGGGACGTTTTATTAACTGTTTTTAGGTCCTTTTGAAACCCTTTCCCAAGCAAAAACCCCAACACCCATTAAAAATCAAATTCCCAAAATTCTCTTCTATTCCAAAAACCCCAAAACCTCCATTGAAGACCAAGCTCAAGAGAAAGCTATGAAGATGGATTCTTGGAGCTTTCTTCTAAGATTTTCATGGGCTTCTTAATGTATAAGGTATGTTGATCCTTCATCCGTAGATAACCATTCATCTATGGAGTCCTTTCAAAGGTTTTCTAAACATGAAGTTTAAGTCAAAAATGCTATTTTTCAATCTAACCATGGTTTCATTCTCAAATTGATTTCAAAAGCATTCTAATGACGAATATATGTTTATCTAATGATTTTATGTTGAATTTCTTTACAATTTTATGAACAACCCATGATCCTCCTAATATCTCAACTTAGCCTATAATGTGGGTCTTGTGATCTCTACTTGATTTTTATAGAATTGTGATTAAATTGTATTGAATTTCTTATTGCTATTACTTGTTATATCAATTAAATATGAATTGTGGACGAATGATAAAAGATGATCATTAGCTTGGCCATTTGGTCAGTTTACTTATTTCTTCTAATTAGCTTACAGTGTATATTGAATTGTGTTTATTGGTATGGTCAACTTATGGTGGCGGTGTTTACATTCTTGTACATATTTATGTGTTAAGATCATGGCCTTGAAGAATTAGATGCAAAATGAATTTAAATATGATAATTTCCATGTTTAGGAAGATGAAGGATTTAACCTTGATTCTACTATCATGTCTAAGTTAATTGATGTTATGTGATGTTATGTGTATAGTCTTCTACACTACTTGTTTAATATAGGTGTTGAGATGATGTTATACGTATATGTGTGATGTTCATGTTAGGGTTAGGTGGTGTATATATGTGTAATGGTGATAAATATCCTTCTTGCATGACCCCTACCTATATGAACCCTATATGAGTCTGTGATCAAAGTTTGCTAGGAGTCTTCTATTCTATGGTTGAATATGTACTTGCCTCCTATGATGTAATTTAAGTGTGTGTAGTATGCAGTACTTAATACTTTATATATGTATATGACTTGAGACATGAAGAATGTTGTACTTGTGTTATGGTCTTTAGAGGAAGGCTTCCTCGATACTATATGATAGCCAAAATGTGATCATGTTGAACAATATACACACACACACTTCATTCATATCTAGGAGTAGGATAGATTCATGATGACTAAGGAAAGGATAGTTCTCCAATGCATCATTACCTATTTCTATGAACATTTGTTCCTAAAAGTGTTTCTGTGAAGGTATATCTTACATATATGTACACACACATGCATGTATGAATATGATATGATTATGTGAAAGAACATTCTCACATAAGGTTTCAATGGAAGGTAGGAGGGCTCATCCTCATGAAATCCCGAATTTTATAATAAGGATTACTTACATTTGGTTAGGGTATATCTCCTTGGTTACCTTAGGTAACCAAATAATTAGTGACGACTTCAGCTTGAGCCTTCATGAGTTGGGTCAAATTCATTAGGGCAGCCCTCAACTCTGCATTAGTCATATCCCTTTCAACAAAGGGAGCTTGAGGTTCTTGAGGCATAGGGGGCATTTGAGCTCCTTGGGTTCCTTGAGGTGCTAGAGGGGTAACCGCCTCATTCACATTATCTAGGCCAACTATAGGGAATTGGTCAACACGAGGAGGGATCCCCAACTATAAATATGTCCTCGAATATATGATGACTTACATAGTATTGAGAGAGCCTTTACCAAGTTTGTCTTCTAGTCCTTAAACATGCCTCCAACCTATATTTATTAAGTATAGAAAAGTATGGGGTTAATACAAAATAATGTACTAAGTAAGGTGTATGCAAAAAAATGCAAAAAGGAACATTTTAATAAATAAGATTTTATTCCAAATGAGTAATGTAAGATCCCAAAAATGAATTAGGTGAACTACCTCCTAACGTGGTTTTGATGATGGTATAAGGTCCTAAAATTGTCTATAATGTTGTGTTGAGGCAGTGTCTAAAGTATTAGGCGCATTGGAAGTCAAACGTCAAGGGACGACTAAGCATTCAACGACTAAGTCACATATGTGCCTCATATGTGGTTCCATGTGTTTATGTTTGATTAATGAGTTTATCATGTCCTTAAATTATTTTTTATGGTGTAGTCTTAATGTCAAGTTTCGTGAAGTTTGGAGGTAAAACGTCCAAAAACGTCCATGACGTTCGAAAGTTGTGTCTTTAAATGACCTTGTGTGTCTAGGCATGTTTCGTCGAGTTTAACGTGTTCGTTTTGGGTGAAATTCATGTGAGAGGTCCTAAACTCGTATAAAATCATTTTTGTATTGGAAACATCTGGGCAAACATCCCCAAGGACCATCCAAGTGTCCTTGAGGAAGGACCCAAAGTTGGTGCAAAAACTGCCCAAGATAGCCCAAACCACGGAGGCAATCGATGCCCAGTGGATCATTCGATGCCCCATTGGTAGGGTATCGTCATTTGGGACTTAGCCTGGGTAAAACAGGGACCAAATACAAGGCTAAATCCCAGACCACGGACCAGCAGGACGGTCCGTTGGTCAGAGGACGGGCCGTCGATGGTCCTCCGTCTGTGAGGATTGTCCCTGCGTGCAGTCCACTGTAAGTTGAGGGGTGAAATGGGAATTTAATCCCATTTCCAAATAAGAGTTTTGGGGGTTCCTAAGGTGTCTTTTGGTTATTTTAAATGTGTATATATGTCTTTAACACTTAGAAGAATTCACTATTCCAAATCAAAACCCCAAAATCCCTTAGAAATTCCTTAAGTCTCCATTTTAGCTAAAACTCAAGGAAGAGTTTGGATTGAAGATTTGAGTGAATATTCTTCATAAAATTGGAGGATTATCTTCATTGAGGTATGATTTTTGATCCTTGTAACTCGTTTCATCAAGGAGCCCAACTTCAAAGATGTTCTAAAATTTTCAAAGATGAATTGTGCAATTTTATGATTCTATCCATGGGTTCTTGAATTAAAGGTATTTAATCATTGAATAGTAATTGAATTGTTGTTATTAATATGATTTTAACTTGAATAATCTATGAACCCATGTAATTGATGAACCCTAGTGTTTGACTACTTTATGGGTTACTTGATATTGACTTAATGCTTATGAATTATGGTGTAGTTTCTTATGGGCTATCTAATAATTAAGGATTTGTATTCAATTGATATATAGGTTTTATTTAGATTGATAAATCTATGTTGAATTAGCCTAGTTTCATTGATTATTATTATTTATGCATGTAATTGATGTTCATGGCCATGAGTAAGGGCCTTATGATATTGAATATGATGATTTAACATTGGATTGAAGCGTTGATGATGGAGTGTTGGTACGCTGACCTATTTCTCTTTATTTAATGTTAATTAGACTTCAATTATATGGTGATTGGTTTGATCCACTTATGGTGGTGGTGTTATGTGAATTGTTGTGGCCTTGTCAGCGTTATTTTAAGTATTATGATCATCATGGCCTTATCGGCAACTATGTGAAGTAATGTGATGGTTTGTGTAGTTATTATGTGAATTATGATCATAACTACCTATATGTGAATTAATTTGAAAGTATGTATTCTTATATTGAAGTTGTTAGGTGATCATGTTAGACTATGACTATGTGTTCATGTGTGTAGTCTTAGAATTGATGTATGTTTGTTCCTACTTGACTATATGAGTCTATTATGGTTATATTGATGAATATATAGTGTATAGGATGACTTATAAGATGATGATAATTGTGTCTATGTTCTTCTAGAATTACATGTAATATGTGCTAAAGTGAAGTATGTTGTGTCTTGTTTAGGTAGACTTGTGTCCCTTACTTAATGCATGTATGAAAGTGAATATGTATGTCTTGACTTAGGATGCAAAATATCTTAGTCTAATATGTATGAATGATGTGTGACCTAAAATGATGATAAGATGGTCCTCTATGTGAAACCTTGAACCTAGTGGTAAGGTTATGAACCTTCAAGTAGAAAGTTGTAATGGTATCCTTCATGCAATGAATGATGGACTTAAGGTTGATTGGCTGGAATTGCATCATATAAATCCTTAGGAAATTCATAATGAGCTTCTTGTCGCCATTGTAAGGCAGCCCAGGGAACCTCTTTGGTAGGGTAAATGTAAATGGTTATGAACTTGATATGTTACCCCTTTGTATGAACCTTAATATGAATTAATCTATGAGAACAAAGGCTAGCACCGAGTGAGTATGGTAAGGGAATTTGTTCTAGTTATAGTATGAGGGTGGAATACAAAGTAAGCCCTTCATATTCCTTAACCATGTGCCAAAATGGGATGTGTCTAAGTTCTACCATTGGCAAGTAGAACAACCTCATCGGAGTAGGATAGAACTCCGAATTCCATGTTTTTCTACCATGGTCTATGTCGGTTACTTTTAATGCTCATCATGTTGGATACCCATTAGCATTAGAGAAGATCTATGAAGTTTAGGTGGTGTTATGGGACGCTATCTAGACATTGCACAATAGGCTTTGAAGATGTTCGTGAGAGTCCCTAGGTCCTATCCAAGACCATTACTTGAATGTCGTTTCTGTGATTAATGTTTCCTAATGAACTACTGAACTAATGAGTTATGTTAGAAACTATGTAGATGGATGAGTACCTAATGTAGAGTGACTTAAGGATTCCTTAGTGAAAGTGTGAAAAGGGAATAAGGGATGATCTCTTCATGTCTTATCTATGGAAGTCTTGAGAATGAATCTAGTTAGGGAAGTTGGATGATTCTTTAGGCATGATCTAAACATAGGAAGTCTTAAGGATTATTTAGGTAACCTTGAAGAGTGTTTATGGGTGTTCTATTCTAGGAGTGGTTAAGTAAGTGTTTTGATAGCCTTGGCAAAGAGAATGTCATATGTTATACATGTCATGTGTTTGGTGTCTTGTAAGTGTGTATGTGTCTCATTATAAGTAGTCTTGAGGATTGTTTAGGCACACTTAGAGAGGGTGTATGGGTGTTCTCTCTTTGTGTGACTTAAGTGAGTCTTAGGATATCTTTTAGTGAGATGATTACATGCTAGAAGGTGCTTAAGGTGAATATAAGAAACTTCAGTGCACAGTGAAGGAATTCATTGTAACCGTGAGTTGAGGTTACTGTAAAGTGACTTCTAAAATTATGATATTTGTTTTAAATGTTATCTTAAGTGTTTCTAAGTTTATAAATGTTGTTCTTATGATTATATTATGATATTGAAATAAAAAAATGCATATTTCCAATAAATGTCCGTTTTCATGATTTTAATGCATTATGACATACTTAGTACATGTGGTTGTACTAATTTCATGCTTTTATCTCTCTCTATATTGGTTGGTAGGTGAGGAGCATTTGGGAAGCAAGACTTGGATCGTAGGACCGTTCAATTTAAGTTGAAGTATGTGCTCATTTGACTCGAGGGCATATATGTCTTTTATGTTTTCTATCGAACCATTGTAATAGACTTAGTAGTACTATATTCGTATTTTTGTATGGGCCGTGTTCCATGTACTCTTGTGTCTAAGCTTTGATGAGATCGAGACTTAGTATTTCTTATTAATTTTATATGAAAGTGTTTTTAAAGACTATGAAAGTATTTGTGAAATTTTTTAACTCCGCACTACTTTTCACTATGTATATGTGATGAACGATACAGAAGGTCTTGTATAAGACCTCCGAGAGGTTGAGTACGCCGGTTGCACTCCAAGAGTACCATATCTTCTAGGGTATGGTCTTGGGATGTGACAAGCTTGGTATCAGAGCATAGGTTGTGAAAGTAGTCTTGGGAATCAAAAAGTCTCATCAAGTCATGTCTAGTAGAGTCTTGACCATCGGTGTGAGTCGCGACACATCTATGTGCGAGAGGCTATAGGACGATTGAGTTTCCCCTATTTTCTACTCCTATGTGGTGTGGTAGAGTAAATTGATGAGTATCCTTCTTAATGTGTTTCTAAAAGATGAATACTAGAAGGATGGCCGCTAGAAGGTTGGAAGAGGAGAGGGTGAATGACGAGATTCCTCCTAAAGTTGAGTAAGTTGAGAAAGTTCCTCAATATGGGCAAGGATTCCAGGGTGCTCTAGGGGCTCAAGTGCCTACCCAAGGTTATCATGTCCCTAATGTGTAAGGAGGTAATGAGGTTCCGGAAGTTCATACGGAGTTGACTAATAGGGTGATTAGAGAGACTTTGTTTGCTTATCCCAAGCCGTGACTACTCAAGTGCATTTGGGTATGGTGCCTAGGGTGAATGTTGTGGAGAGCACTATGACCTCTAGGTTGAGAGACTTTGTGAGGATGAATCCTCCTATCTTTCTTGGGTCTGAGGTGGGACAGGATCCCCAAGAGTTCCTTGATGGTGTGTACAAGGTGTTGAGTTCTATGGGGGTTACATCTAGGGAGAAGTCGGAGTTGACTTCGTGTCAATTGAGGGATGTTTCTCAAATATAGTACACTCAATGGAAGGACAATAGGCCAATTGAGTCGGGTCCTATTAAGTGGTAAGAATTTAAGGAAGCTTTTCTAGGCAAGTACTTTCCCCGTGAGAGGAGAGAGGTTAAGGTAGAGGAGTTTATCAATCTCAAGAAAGGCAATATGAGTGTTGAGGAATACTCTATGAAATTTTCAATGTTTTCTAGATATGCGCCATCCTTAGTGTCAAATCCTAGCGATGAAATTAGTCATTTTGTGACCGGGGTCGCCGACTTAGTGATGGAAGAATGTTGTACGACCATGCTACATGATGATATGACCTTAGCTAGACTCATGATGTATGCACAATCTATTGAATAGTCTAAACTTATAAGGATTGCTATAAACATGAAAAGAAGTGGTTCAAGTGATCAAGGGCAACCTAGGTTCAAAAAGAGGGCTCAAACTCAAGGATAATATAGGGGTGCTAAGTTCAAGATTGAGAAAAGTGGTAGTTCCCAAAATGGCAAACCTACATGTGTCACTTGTGGCAAGAAACATCATGGTGAGTGTCTATTGTGTACCGGAAGTTGTTTTGGATGTGGAAAAGATGGGCACAAAGTGAGAGATTGTCCTAATAGAGATGGTAAGAAGGCTGCTCCTAGTATTCCAAAGGATGATGCTCCAACAAGAAGGCGTTTCTATGCACTCCGGTCTAGAAGAGAAAAGACGGATGAGAGTGATGATGAGGTTGGTAAGTCATTTTCTCATGTTGTGATATGATTTCCTTCTAATTGGAGGAGTATGGTTAGTAGATGGGATAGAAAGTCCTAGAAGTTTGTTGCATGTGCATGGTATTAGCAGATTGGTTGAAATTGAATTTCAATAATTTCCTGCATTGTGTATTTTATGAATCCATGATTATATTGTAAAAGGTGTTTATAAAATGTTATCTTGCATATTAGTATGTCTATATCATGAATAGCCTAAAAGTTGCATTTTTGAAAAAAGTTGCCTAATTCACTATAGCATTGGATTGCTCATTGTAAAAATTTGGAGAATATGACTAATTGATTCTGTGGTATAAAATTGTTGTAATATTGTTAGAACTAATTTTTATGAGTATAATAATGAATATAAAGTGAGTTTTTTCTATTTTGAATGAAGGATGTGAGTTTTATAACATAATGAGTTATAGAATTGTCTTCTAGTTTCTTGTTGTGTTGCGAATCTTTTGACTATGTGGAATTGATGTTTTCTACTTTATTGTGTGATATATGGTTTGGTTTTGACTTTATATTTGAATCTCTATTTTTGGAAGTGTTCGGAGAGTGGCAAGTGTCATACGAGGAGGAATGTTGTCCAAATGGTGGAGAATGTAAGATCCTGAAAATTACTTAGGTGAACTAGAGCCTAACATGGTTTTCATGATGGTCTAAGGTCCTAAATCTGTCTATAATGTTGTATTGAGGCAGTGTCTAAAGTATTAGGTGCATTGGAAGTCAAACGTCAAGGGACAACTAAGACGTTCGACGACTAAGTCACATATGTGCCTCATATGTGGTTCCATGTGTTTATGTTTGATTCATGAGGTTATCATGTTTTTAAATGAGTTATTATGGTGTTTGTACGTGGTATGTCAAGTTTTGTGAAGTTTGGAGGTAAAACGTCCAAAAACGTCTAGGAGGTTCGAAAGATATGTCTTGAAATGACCTTGTGTGTCTAGGCATGTTTCATCGAGTTTTATGTGTTCGTATTGGGTGAAATTCATGTGGGAGGTCCTAAACTCATATAAGAGCATGTTTGGATTGGAAACGTCCGGCCAAACATCCCCAAGGACCATCGAAGGGTCCTTGAGGAAGGACCCAAAGTTGGTGCCAAACCTGCCCAAGACAACCAAACCATAGATGCAATTGACGCCCAGTGGGTCAGTCGACGCCACGTTGGTAGGGTCTCGTCGTTAGTAAGTAAGGTGTTCCTAAATCCAAGGCTAGGTTGTTTTCTCTCAAATCCAAGGGTGATCAAGAGTGATCTTCTCATGTCTCTCTCCGGTATGTGCTTTTTTATTTATTTATGAAAAATTTAGAATTTCCTTATCAATTTGGGGGGGAAGCGGATTAGAGAGAGAAGAGAGATGTGTGGGAATGCTGATATCTTATTTCTGAGGACTGAAGCCTCTATTTATACACAAACTTACATTATTGGCCTAATATAATGGCCGACACAACTTTACACTTGGCCTAAAAACATTCGGCCGACACAAAACGTTAAACTACTTTTACTTTATACTAGTGGCCTATCTTTTTTACATATGGCCGACAAACTTTATACTAGTGGCCTAACTTTTTTACATATGGCCGACAAATTTAATAAAAAACGACAAACAATTTTTACAATAATGGCCAAGTATGGCCGACATATCTTTTTCTAATCTTATCTCTTTGTCGATCTTATCTTCTTCTTCAATATCTTCATCTTCTATCTTTTTTGTCTTTATTCCAAACTTACATCTGGAATTATATTGTCTTCACCATTGCATTTTGAACAGTGATGATCAGGGTATTTGTGACTAATTAATTTGCAATATCTTGTTAATAATTCATCCGAAATAAAGTTTTTCTTCAAAGCTCTTGTAGTTGGTAGTTCTTCTGGTTTTAATAAGGATAAAATCCATTTTTGTACTTCATCCATGTCTGTTTTTCGTAACTCCTTTGAATTTGCGTATATCATTACTTGATCTCTATCATAGTAGCTCCATATCGTATTTCCATTTAAATAGTTGCTTGCTAACTCTTGTATGATAGTTAATATGCCAATTATTCTTTTATTAGCATAAAAACTAGGTATATCAATTTTTTGTATCTCTTCTTGTTTTTCTATCTCCGTTGGTATAATCATTTCTTTTGTCAATCCTATTTTGATGACTTGAATTGGAGATTTTATTTCGTCATGTAATATTTCTGCTGGTGCTGTATAGAATTTAATAAAAAATAAATTCCCTTTTGTAATTCGTTTGAACGTACTAAATGCTCTGTATAGTTAAGGTATTCCAGTAATTTCTTCACCGTCGAATGTATATACGGTACTTAAAAGTCCATAACTATAACATGTTTTAACTAGATTTGCACTAGTTTTAGGTTGTGCAATTAACTTGTTATATCCTTGCAGTTTCTGAGTAATATAGTTTTCATTGGTATTTTTTGTTTGTGTGGATCTGGGGTTTAGATTCAAAAATGATTGGATCTTGTATATATTTTCAATATATGACTGGGTTATATAATTATATCTCTTTTTGTCACTTTGAATACTAGCTGCATATGTAGAGGTTTGAGGTATTGGGATATCTGTTTGGAATTTAGGTATAAATGATTTGGAAAATAGGCTATTTAGGTTTGTATTTCTTTGTATAACTTTTTCTGTACTTGTACCTGCAATACCTGCAATAGCTAATTTGTTAATAGCTTGAGTTTTTAGGTGTTTCTCAACGTCACCTTTTAGCTCTGGCTGTTTACTGTCTGCCTCACGACATAGCTCCGCATATTTATAGTCATGCTGCTGACTACTATCTTTAGCTTTAGACTTCAGATTAACTTCATTAGTCTTTAGCTTTTGTATCTCTTTGTCCATACTGTCCACTTTATTACAAAGTGTAGTAATGGATTTTAGTATTTCTTCCATCATATCTTTTTCCTGGTCAGTTTGTATACCTTTGTCTTGATAGGTAATCTGCAACCATATTTTTGTCAGTTGTAATTACTTCAATTGTAAATGTAAAATTCAATATATTTAATACCAATCTTCGTATTTCTTTTGTTGTAACTGAATCGTCTAGTTTCATTGTTATCCACCATTTTACTTGAGTGTTATCTGTTCTTACAATAAATTTATTATAAACGATATATGGTTCGAAAGCTAATAAATATTTATACAATGCTAATAATTCTTTTCTATTAATTTCCCATTTAATTTGTGGTTCAGTATATGATCCTGAATAATATCTACAATGATGTTCTATTTTTTCATTTTCATATCTATATTTTAAAACTCCTCCATAACTATGATCACTTGAATCTCTTTCAACTATATAATTAAATATTTTATTTTCATCAGGAAAATACAATTTAGGTAACTTTTTACATAAATTTTTAATATTTTTTATATTTTCCTTATCTTTATTATCGAAGTGATATTCTACATCTTTTCTTAATTTCTTGTGTAATGGTTTTAAATATTCTGCTAATTTAGGTATATAGTCTCGTACTTGATTTACTAATCCTAAAAAGGATTGTAATTTCTTTTTTGTATCAATATTTTCATCTAAATTAATTATTTTCTGTACTATATGTATTTGCATTTTTATACCATTTTTGTCTATTTGAATTCCTAAAAAGTCTATCTGTGATTGCATAATTTCTGCCTTTTTCTTACTTAAACTTATTCCTGAAATTTTAACTATGTGTATAAATTTTTCTAATAATTTAATATGTTCTTCCTGTGTTCTGGAATATAACAATATATCATCTATATATATGATACAATTTTCTAGTTGGTTAAAATAACTATCCATAAAGTGTTGATATCTACCTGGTGCGTTTTTATATCCAAAAGGTAAAACATTCCACTCATAGTAACCTTGCGGTACTGTGAATGCTGTTAACTGTTTAGATTCTTCTTCTAACTTACCACAATTGTAACAATTACAATCGGATAATTTCTTTTTTCTTTTAAATTGTTCTTTTTCCTTATAGTTTTTTACGTAATTTCTTTTTCTCGGATTTTTATATTTATATTTATTTGGAGTTTTCCTATATTTCTTATTTTTTCTAGGTTTTCTATAATATTTATCATTACATCCAAATTGGGGTGCAACTTTGTTTGTACAACATTTTAGATTTTTAATTAATACTTTTTCCATTTTAAATTTTTCTCTTTGATCTTCGCATAATTTTACAAACCAATGTTTTAAATATGTTATCCTAGATCCTAAAGTATCTGTCATTTCTTCATTATTCCAATCTTTAATTACATTTGTACTAAATGGTTCTGGTAATTTTATAAAGTATTGTTTTCTTATTTCTTTAGCTTCTTCTGTCGTATATTGTGTTTTATAGTAAAATTCTTTAAATGCACATGTATATTCTTCTAAATAACACATATTGCATATAGCTAATTTTGATAGTAACTGTCTATTTATTATTTTTTCTTTGTTTTGTTCTTTTATATCTGTGGTCATATTTCCAAATTCATTTCTTATAGCTAATTCGTATTTTTCTAATATTTCTATATTAGATGTTGTTGTTGATCCTTCTAGGTTTTTATCACTTCTAAGTGCTGCTTTACTTTCTTCTGATAAATTATCTATCCATAATTTTATTGTTCCTATTAGTGTTCTTTCTATATATCCTGGGGTTTCTTTTCTTGTTATTTTATTGTCTACTAATTGTTTTGCTAAATTTCCTTTCCATAATAAGACTGTTTTATTAATATCTATTACACAATCTAAATCTAAAAAGTTATTTGTTTCTGTTATTTGTTTAGGTGTCCAATTCTTATTTAATCTACTTTTCCATATAGAGTCTATTCTATCTGAACTTTCATAACTTCTTGTATAATAAGTTGGTATTGATTTTCTAGGATTATGTCTAGGACTATTATCTGGAGTTTTTACTCTAGATGTTCCTGGTTTATGCATATCGCCTGTATTTATTTCTAAATTTTTTAATTTGTCTGTTTGTTCTATTTTCTCTAAAATTTCTGTATATGTTTCACTTATATCACTTACTTCTGAATTTCGTTCTTCTAATTCATTAATTTCATTTATTTCTTCTATTTCTAGATTCTCATTTTCATTTAATATTTGTTCATTTTATTTATTTCAGTTTCTAATGTAACTTCTTTTTCTCTTTCTTTAGCTAATTGTTTTTCTTTTTGTTTAGTTTCATATAATAATTTTAATTGGGCTAATTCTTTTTCTAATTCACTTATTCTATTATTTTTTATTTCTTCTATTTTTTGAATTTCTTGCTTTGCTTGTTTTTCTATTCTTTTGATTTCATTAGATCTATCTATGTCTTCATTTTCTTTCATTATTCTTATCATAGCTGTTAAACTATCTTCTAATTTTGCAGTTTCTTTTTCTAGCATTAAATACATTTTATCTCCTATTTTCTTGTATCGTCTTCCTAAATTTGAAAATACTATTTTTATTGTTAATCCTTCTGGATTTTCGAATATTTTTTCTTCTACTGCATATTCCTCTTTATTCATTTTTATTGGTTTTTATTATATAAATTATGTTGTAATTTATATTCTAAACAATTTATTTGTAGTTCTATCTCAAATATATTTCTTTGCTGGATTAATATAGATTGTTTACATACTCCTGCAACTATGTTTGTAATTAACATATCTTTTTGAAATTTATGTTTGTATCTTAATTCATTTAATTTTTCTATTAATTCTTGTTGAAATTCTTTTATCCATTAAAGAATATTTTCTCATAATAGTCTTTTTTAATTATATTTAATCTTTGTATTTCCTTAGCATTAGTTTCTATATATTCTAAATATTCTTCTTCTCGAAGATATATATATTTATTTACATTTTCATATAATAGTTTTTCTTCTAAATTTATTTTATCTTTAATTTCTTTCCAAAGTCTTAAATATCTATAGTTTATCATTGATCACTATATAAGTCTATATCAAAATCATAATCATTATCATCTTGTATGACTATCTCAGACCAGTCATAAACTAGTTCTTGAATTATTTCATATGTTACTAATCTATCATAGATTATTCTTCTAATATCAGCATCAATATCTTTCAATATATAAAACAATAATATCATGTAATTTTCATCATTATCTAACAAATAAGTAGGCATGGTTTTATCAATTTTATTTTCACTAAAAGATTATTCCTTTTAACCTCTTCACAGCTTATATGTATCTATTAAACTTAATAACAGCATAATATTCATCTCATCTAGTCATTACTATGGCGTTTTCCTTTAATCACTTACCCTAACAGCGCCTCTACACCGTGTACTCCCCTTAACGGCCTCCTTGCCTCTCGGTTTCCACCTTAGGATGGCATAGTCCGGGCTTACCTATTCTTAGGATATTTCCATAGCAAACCTTCTAAGAGATGACTATTATGACATTATTATAGCATAATAAACACTTATAATCTAAGAGAGATTATCAGGAATAACTTAGTTTAGCTACTCATAAACAAAATTAAACATACCTGTTTTTGTTTATCGTTGTTAGATGATTTGTTTTCCATAATTATTTTTATATATCTAGCTCGTTTGATACTTAGCTCTGATACCAAATTGGGGGGGTAGCGGATTAGAGAGAAAAGAGAGATGTGTGGGAATGCTGATTTTTTATTTCTGAGGACTGAAGCCTCTATTTATACACAAACTTACATTATTGGCCTAATATAATGGCCGACACAACTTTACACTTGGCCTTTGGACATTTGGCCGACACAAAACGTTAAAATACTTTACTTTATACTAGTGGCCTAACTTTTTTACATATGGCCGACAATCTTTAATAAAAAACGACAAACAAACTTTACAATAATGGCCAAGTATGGCCGACATATCTTTTTCTAATCTTATCTCTTTGTCGATCTTATCTTCTTCTTCAATATCTTCATCTTCTATCTTTTTTGTCTTTATTCCAAACTTACATCTGGAATTATATTGTCTTCACCATTGCATTTTGAACAGTGATGATCAGGGTATTTGTGACTAATTAATTTGCAATATCTTGTTAATAATTCATCCGAAATAAAGTTTTCTTCAAAGCTCTGTAGTTGGTAGTTCTTCTGGTTTCAATAAGGATAAAATCCATTTTTGTACTTCATCCATATCTGTTTTTCGTAACTCCTTTGAATTTGCGTATATCATTACTTGATCTCTATCATAGTAGCTCCATATCGTATTTCCATTTAAATAGTTGCTTGCTAACTCTTGTATGATAGTTAATATGCCAATTATTCTTTTATTAGCATAAAAACTAGGTATATCAATTTTTTGTATCTCTTCTTGTTTTTCTATCTCCGTTGGTATAATCATTTCTTTTGTCAATCCTATTTTGATGACTTGAATTGGAGATTTTATTTCGTCATGTAATATCTCTGCTGGTGCTGTATAGAATTTAATAAAAAATAAATTCCCTTTTGTAATTCTTTTGAATGTACTAAATGCTCTGTATAGTTCAGGTATTCCTGTAATTTCTTCACCGTCGAATGTATATACGGTACTTAAAAGTCCATAATTATAACATGTTTTAACTAGATTTGCACTAGTTTTAGGTTGTGCAATTAACTTGTTATATCCTTGCAATTTTTGAGTAATATAATTTTCATTGGTATTTTTTGTCTGTGTGGATCTTGGGTTTAGATTCAAAAATGATTGGATCTTGTATATATTTTCAATATATGACTGGGTTATATAATTATATCTCTTTTTGTCACTTTGAATACTAGCTGCATATGTAGAGGTTTGAGGTATTGGGATAGAAGTTTGGAATTTAGGTATAAATGATTTGGAAAATAGGCTATTTAGGTTTGTATTTCTTTGTATAACTTTTTCTGTACTTGTACCTGCAATACCTGCAATAGCTAATTTGTTAATAACTTGAGTTTTTAGGTGTTTCTCAACGTCACCTTTTAGCTCTGGCTGTTTACTGTCTGCCTCACGACATAGCTCCGCATATTTATAGTCATGCTGCTGACTACTATCTTTAGCTTTAGACTTCAGATTAACTTCATTAGTCTTTAGCTTTTGTATCTCTTTGTCCATACTGTCCACTTTATTACAAAGTGTAGTAATGGATTTTAGTATTTCTTCCATCATATCTTTTTCTTGGTCAGTTTGTATACCTTTGTCTTGATAGGTAATCTGCAACCATATTTTTGTCAGTTGTAATTACTTCAATTGTAAATGTAAAATTCAATATATTTAATACCAATCTTCGTATTTCTTTTGTTGTAACTGAATCGTCTAGTTTCTTTGTTATCCACCATTTTACTTGAGTGTTATCTGTTCTTACAATAAATTTATTATAAACAATATATGGTTCGAAAGCTAATAAACATTTATACAATGCTAATAATTCTTTTCTATTAATTTCCCATTTAATTTGTGGTTCAGTATATGATCCTGAATAATATCTACAATGATGTTCTATTTTTTCATTTTCATATCTATATTTTAAAACTCCTCCATAACTATGATCACTTGAATCTGTTTCAACTATATAATTAAATATTTTATTTTCATCAGGAAAATACAATTTAGGTAACTTTTTACATAAATTTTTAATATTTTTTATATTTTCTTTATCTTTATTATCGAAGTAATATTCTACATCTTTTCTTAATTTTTTGTGTAATGGTTTTAAATATTCTGCTAATTTAGGTATATAGTCTCGTACTTGATTTACTAATCCTAAAAAGGATTGTAATTTCTTTTTTGTATCAATATTTTCATCTAAATTAATTATTTTCTGTACTATATGTATTTGCATTTTTATACCATTTTTGTCTATTTGAATTCCTAAAAATTCTATCTGTGATTGCATAATTTCTGCCTTTTTCTTACTTAAACTTATTCCTGAAATTTTAACTATGTGTATAAATTTTTCTAATAACTTAATATGTTCTTCCTGTGTTCTTGAATATAACAATATATCATCTATATATACGATACAATTTTCTAGTTGGTTAAAATAACTATCCATAAAGTGTTGATATCTACCTGGTGCGTTTTTATATCCAAAAGGTAAAACATTCCACTCATAGTAACCTTGCGGTACTGTAAATGCTGTTAACTGTTTAGATTCTTCTTCTAACTTTAGATGGTAAAATCCTGATTTACAGTCAAATTTACTAAAGTAGTTATATCCTTGGATTTGTCTTATTTTTAATATCTTGTTTGGTATTGGGTAATTATATGTTTTAGTTTTGGCATTTAGGTTTCTATAATCTATTACCATTCTACTTTTACCTCTTTTTTGTTCACTGTGGTTATTTACTATAAATGCTGGGCTTGTATGTTTACTATTAGTCTCTTGAATATATTTGTTTTCTAACAATTCATCAATATGTATTTTAAATTCATTCATATCATCAAAATTACATTTTAATGGTTTTTGAGTTATTATACTATTTTCATCTATTAACTCAATTTTTACTTTTGTTTTATGTTTTTCCCATCCTGCTAATGGATTTTCATTATATAAAAATTCTAGTTGTTCATTTATCATTTTTATTTTATTTATCGTAAAAATTATTATTTCAAGTTTATTTATTTCCTTTGTATTCATATTTTCCAATTTTTGATTTATTTTCTCATTTCCTTTTATCCACTCCGTTATTTTTCTTTGTTTATTGTTAACTCTTTTAGCTCCTATTTTATATCCACAAGGTGTAGTAAACCACCAATGTGTTTTTGTTATTATATGAGGGTATAACTTATCTAGAAATGGCATTCCTAAAAGCATATCTTTTGTGGTAAATTCAAAATTATACATTTCTTCTATTGTTAATATTTTATCCCATATCTAGTGAGCAAGGAAAAAAAAGAAGCTAAAGCAACAATTAAAACAAATCGGGGGGAAGGAGATCATGATATGGTAGCAAACTTACAAAAATCACAGCTTTAATATGGTCGCTTGTGATTGGACATTCAAGTTCAGCATCCTCCATAAGCCTAAGTAAAACATCCACCAAACACTTTACCTCCGAAAATTCACCAATTACCTTGTTCCTAGTTGCTTTATTTTCAAGATGCTCCTTTAAGATGTCTTCCATAATTTCATCGACTTTTTTGTGGACATTCATCAATCTAGATTCCAAACCACAAAGTTTGTGAAGTAACTTCCAAGAAGGGAACAACTCATCCACATTAAATCCTAACACTAATATGAATATATCCTTCAACAATTTTAGTAACTTATGTCGATCTTTGAACGTTTTCCCAAAGGTTGTGTTACAAGTGACAGAGTTGGTAAACCAAAAGATCTTTTTTGTCATGTTAATTGGAGAACCCCTCATGGAACGAATTGATGACTTGAAATCTCATCTTTTCTAATCCCATCAAAGGACTTGACAATCTTTGCACTAAGAAGTTGTACATTACAAATTTTATATATCATGTGGACTAAATGCAATGCATTTATTATTGTAAAACATGATGTTTGTAGATATAGATTGTGGTCTATCGGAAAAGGTGAGATTGTGAGTTGTTAGAAGTTCTTTTGCCATAGTGAGTGATGATATGATCACTATAGGAATTTCCCCGAGTTGTAAGTACATCACACCCACATACCTTTGTGCCAAATATATAAGAGTGTGATGCAGAAGTCCTCTTCCGATTAAATGATGCAGACTTCCAATAAAGGGGAGTCTCCATGGATCTGGAGGCAACTTTATTTGTTTTTTGGTTTTACTAACTAGAATAACAAGGAAGGAGAAGAAGAGAAGCAAAGAAACTATGGTAACAAGAGAAAAGTACAATTTTTTTTATGAATGTTGCTTCAGCTAATTTTAGCTGCTTTTATATTTACAATAACATGGAAGACATCCAAAGCCAACAACTTTTTAAACATGAGTTAAAAAGTATCAGCTCCAATAAATTTCACCAGGACCGTTGGAATTAATGCATTCACACCTTGATGTTTAGTATTTCAATATTTCTCTTAATTTCTCAAGAAGTCTGGTAGGATTTTGTAATACATGTATCT
>CM040629.1:22828921-22985883 GCA_022817965.1 Solanum lycopersicoides | reverse complement strand
CGTATATCATTACTTGATCTCTATCATAGTAGCTCCATATCGTATTTCCATTTAAATAGTTGCTTGCTAACTCTTGTATGATAGTTAATATGCCAATTATTCTTTTATTAGCATAAAAACTAGGTATATCAATTTTTTGTATCTCTTCTTGTTTTTCTATCTCCGTTGGTATAATCATTTCTTTTGTCAATCCTATTTTGATGACTTGAATTGGAGATTTTATTTCGTCATGTAATATTTCTGCTGGTGCTGTATAGAATTTAATAAAAAATAAATTCCCTTTTGTAATTCTTTTGAATGTACTAAATGCTCTGTATAGTTCAGGTATTCCTGTAATTTCTTCACCGTCGAATGTATATACGGTACTTAAAAGTCCATAACTATAACATGTTTTAACTAGATTTGCACTAGTTTTAGGTTGTGCAATTAACTTGTTATATCCTTGCAATTTCTGAGTAATGTATTTTCATTGGTATTTTTTGTTTGTGTGGATCTTGGGTTTAGATTCAAAAATGATTGGATCTTGTATATATTTTCAATATATGACTGGGTTATATAATTATATCTCTTTTTGTCACTTTGAATACTAGCTGCATATGTAGAGGTTTGAGGTATTGGGATATCTGTTTGGAATTTAGGTATAAATGATTTGGAAAATAGGCTATTTAGGTTTGTATTTCTTTGTATAACTTTTTCTGTACTTGTACCTGCAATACCTGCAATAGCTAATTTGTTAATAACTTGAGTTTTTAGGTGTTTCTCAACGTCACCTTTTAGCTCTGGCTGTTTACTGTCTGCCTCACGACATAGCTCCGCATATTTATAGTCATGCTGCTGACTACTATCTTTAGCTTTAGACTTCAGATTAACTTCATTAGTCTTTAGCTTTTGTATCTCTTTGTCCATACTGTCCACTTTATTACAAAGTGTAGTAATGGATTTTAGTATTTCTTCCATCATATCTTTTTCTTGGTCAGTTTGTATACCTTTGTCTTGATAGGTAATCTGCAACCATATTTTTGTCAGTTGTAATTACTTCAATTGTAAATGTAAAATTCAATATATTTAATACCAATCTTCGTATTTCTTTTGTTGTAACTGAATCGTCTAGTTTCTTTGTTATCCACCATTTTACTTGAGTGTTATCTGTTCTTACAATAAATTTATTATAAACGATATATGGTTCGAAAGCTAATAAACATTTATACAATGCTAATAATTCTTTTCTATTAATTTCCCATTTAATTTGTGGTTCAGTATATGATCCTGAATAATATCTACAATGATGTTCTATTTTTTCATTTTCATATCTATATTTTAAACTCCTCCATAACTATGATCACTTGAATCTGTTTCAACTATATAATTAAATATTTTATTTTCATCAGGAAAATACAATTTAGGTAACTTTTTACATAAATTTTTAATATTTTTTATATTTCCTTATCTTTATTATCAAAGTGATATTCTACATCTTTTCTTAATTTCTTGTGTAATGGTTTTAAATATTCTGCTAATTTAGGTATATAGTCTCGTACTTGATTTACTAATCCTAAAAAGGATTGTAATTTCTTTTTTGTATCAATATTTTCATCTAAATTAATTATTTTCTGTACTATATGTATTTGCATTTTTATACCATTTTTGTCTATTTGAATTCCTAAAAAGTCTATCTGTGATTGCATAATTTCTGCCTTTTTCTTACTTAAACTTATTCCTGAAATTTTAACTATGTGTATAAATTTTTCTAATAACTTAATATGTTCTTCCTGTGTTCTTGAATATAACAATATATCATCTATATATACGATACAATTTTCTAGTTGGTTAAAATAACTATCCATAAAGTGTTGATATCTACCTGGTGCGTTTTTATATCCAAAAGGTAAAACATTCCACTCATAGTAACCTTGCGGTACTGTGAATGCTGTTAACTGTTTAGATTCTTCTTCTAACTTTAGATGGTAAAATCCTGATTTACAGTCAAATTTACTAAAATAGTTATATCCTTGGATTTGTCGTATTTTTAATATCTTGTTTGGTATTGGGTAATTATATGTTTTAGTTTTGGCATTTAGATTTCTATAATCTATTACCATTCTACTTTTACCTCTTTTTTGTTCACTGTGGTTATTTACTATAAATGCTGGGCTTGTATGTTTACTATTAGTCTCTTGAATATATTTGTTTTCTAACAATTCATCAATATGTATTTTAAATTCATTTAGATCATCAAAATTATATTTTAATGGTTTTTGAGTTATTATACTATTTTCATCTATTAACTCAATTTTTACTTTTGTTTTATGTTTTTCCCATCCTGCTAATGGATTTTCATTATATAAAAATTCTAGTTGTTCATTTATCATTTTTATTTTATCTATCGTAAAAATTATTATTTCAAGTTTATTTATTTCCTTTGTATTTATATTTTCCAATTTTTGATTTATTTTCTCATTTCCTTTTATCCACTCCGTTATTTTTCTTTGTTTATTGTTAACTCTTTTAGCTCCTATTTTATATCCACAAGGTGTAGTAAACCACCAATGTGTTTTTGTTATTATATGAGGGTATAACTTATCTAGAAATGGCATTCCTAAAAGCATATCTTTTGTGGTAAATTCAAAATTATACATTTCTTCTATTGTTAATATTTTATCCCATATCTGTATTTTTATATTCTTTGCTTTGTAAGTTATTAAACTACTTTCATTATTAAATCCTGTTACTACTAATGGTGTATTTAACTTTTCCCATTTATCTTCAGGTAAACAATTATATTTACATATATTTGCTTCTGCTCCTGTATCTATCATAGGTGTATAATATCTATTATAATATCCTTCTACAATTATCTTAGCAAGAATGTATATTTTCATTCTTTCATTATGTTCTTGGTATTATTATCTTTTTATTTTGACAGTTAATATTAACTTATCTTCTTCAATTTTATATGGTATAAATTGGTCTAGCCAGTTTATTCCTAAAGTTCTATTCTGTTCTTCATATTTATTTTAAATGTATTACTAATAAGATTCCTCCTATAATTATTTTTTTCTACTATTTCTTCTTGTAGCATTATTTCACTAGGTAATTCAGGGCAGTCTTGTCCTGTTCTTATAACTTCTTCGTTTAATACTAAATCTCTATTTATATAATTATCTTCTTGTCCTGTATTTATTAATATTTTGTATTTTTTATCATTAATAATTCCTGTTATATAATAATTTTTAATTCTGTTAATTCATATTTTCTTTTGATGTACTTGCTCTTGATGAGGTACTTCTACTTAATATACTTGGAGTATTGATTCTATCTTTTACTATTGTAAATCTTCTTCTAAGTCTATATCCTTGTAACTATAATCATTTTTATCTATAATTGTAATAACTTGTTCAAAAGGATTTTCTATTTTAATCCTATTGATTTTATTTTCTGCTATTATTTTATGTTTTGTTGTTAAGATATATAAGTTTTTACATCTTACAGTAAATATCTTACTTCCAGGTGCTAGTTTTATTCCTGATAGCTTCCAATATAGTACTAATGATTTATCTATATTTTTATCTGTTAAAGCATTGAATAGTTTGCGCTTATTATAAATTTAAATTTTTGGTATATTAGGTTTCCTTTTATTGCACTTATTACGCTTTTTTCTATAGGATGTATAATTCTATCATCTGCTAAATATATTTCTATTGGTGTATCTATTCCTTCTCTAAAACAAGCTTTTATTAATATTTCTGTTGCTCCTAAATGTACATATTTTATAGGTTTTTGTTTTTTTGTTGTATTTCTTGATTTATCACTCTTTTATTTAGTATAGGTATTTGTGCTTTTCCTTTTGTATATTTACAATCAATAATATGTTCTTTTTGACTAACTACATAATATTCTTCATTACTTCTTTTAAACCAATTGTTTATAATAGGTATTTTTAATATTTTTGTACACTTAAATCTAATTCTTTATTTCTTATTTGTTGAAATATTTTATTATCAAATATTATCTTTTGTTCTTCAAATTCTTCATTTTGATATTCTTCCTTAGATATTATTTTTATATCAGTTTCAGTCATTATATTCTATACTTTCATTATCTGATTCTATGCTTAATTCTTCATTATCAGATTCAATTTCTATATCTGAAATTTCATATATACTATCATTATCGCTTAACTCATAATCTATGTAATCTATTTGCATATAATCTTCATTATTTATAACTATTTCTGTAAGTTGTTTTCTTTTCATATTTTTTGGTAACTTACAATCTCTAGCTAAATGTCCTAACTTACCACAATTGTAACAATTACAATCGGATAATTTCTTTTTTCTTTTAAATTGTTCTTTTTCCTTATAGTTTTTTACGTAATTTCTTTTTCTCGGATTTTTATATTTATATTTATTTGGAGTTTTCCTATATTTCTTATTTTTTCTAGGTTTTCTATAATATTTATCATTACATCCAAATTGGGGTGCAACTTTGTTTGTACAACATTTTAGATTTTTAATTAATACTTTTTCCATTTTAAATTTTTCTCTTTGATCTTCGCATAATTTTACAAACCAATGTTTTAAATATGTTATCCTAGATCCTAAAGTATCTGTCATTTCTTCATTATTCCAATATTTAATTACATTTGTACTAAATGGTTCTGGTAATTTTATAAAGTATTGTTTTCTTATTTCTTTAGCTTCTTCTGTCGTATATTGTGCTTTATAGTAAAATTCTTTAAATGCACATGTATATTCTTCTAAATAACACATATTGCATATAGCTAATTTTGATAGTAACTGTCTATTTATTATTTTTTCTTTGTTTTGTTCTTTTATATCTGTGGTCATATTTCCAAATTCATTTCTTATAGCTAATTCGTATTTTTCTAATATTTCTATATTAGATGTTGTTGTTGATCCTTCTAGGTTTTTATCGCTTCTAAGTGCTGCTTTACTTTCTTCTGATAAATTATCTATCCATAATTTTATTGTTCCTATTAGTGTTCTTTCTATATATCCTGGGGTTTCTTTTATTGTTATTTTATTGTCTACTAATTGTTTTGCTAAATTTCCTTACCATAATAAGACTGTTTTATTAATATCTATTACACAATCTAAATCTAAAAAGTTATTTGTTTCTGTTATTTGTTTAGGTGTCCAATTCTTATTTAATCTACTTTTCCATATAGAGTCTATTCTATCTGAACTTTCATAACTTCTTGTATAATAAGTTGGTATTGATTTTCTAGGATTATGTCTAGGACTATTATCTGGAGTTTTTACTCTAGATGTTCCTGGTTTATGCATATCGCCTGTATTTATTTCTAAATTTTTTAATTTGTCTGTTTTTTCTATTTTCTCTAAAATTTCTGTATATGTTTCACTTATATCACTTACTTCTGAATTGCTTTCTTCTAATTCATTAATTTCATTTATTTCTTCTATTTCTAGATTCTCATTTTCATTTAATATTTGTTTCATTTTATTTATTTCAGTTTCTAATGTAACTTCTTTTTCTCTTTCTTTAGCTAATTGTTTTTCTTTTTGTTTAGTTTCATATAATAATTTTAATTGGGCTAATTCTTTTTCTAATTCACTTTTTCTATTATTTTTTATTTCTTCTATTTTTTTAATTTCTTGCTTTGCTTGTTTTTCTATTCTTTTAATTTCATTAGATCTATCTATGTCTTCATTTTCTTTCATTATTCTTATCATCGCTGTTAAACTATCTTCTAATTTTGCAGTTTCTTTTTCTAGCATTAAATACATTTTATCTCCTATTTTCTTGTATCGTCTTCCTAAATTTGAAAATACTATTTTTATTGTTAATCCTTCTGGATTTTCGAATATTTTTTCTTCTGCTGCATATTCCTCTGTATTCATTTTTATTGGTTTTTATTATATAAATTATGTTGTAATTTATATTCTAAACAATTTATTTGTAGTTCTAACTCAAATATATTTCTTTGCTGGATTAATATAGATTGTTTACATACTCCTGCAACTATGTTTGTAATTAACATATCTTTTTGAAATTTATGTTTGTATCGTAATTCATTTAATTTTTCTATTAATTCTTGTTCATATATTCTTTTATCCATTAAAAGAATATTTTCTCATAATAGTCTTTTTTAATTATATTTAATCGTTGTATTTCCTTAGCATTAGTTTCTATATATTCTAAATATTCTTCTTCTCGAAGATATATATATTTATTTACATTTTCATATAATAGTTTTTCTTCTAACTTTATTTTATCTTTAATTTCTTTCCAAAGTCTTAAATATCTATAGTTTATCATTGATCACTATATAAGTCTATATCAAAATCATAATCATTATCATCTTGTATGACTATCTCAGACCAGTCATAAACTAGTTCTTGAATTATTTCATATGTTACTAATCTATCATAGATTATTCTTCTAATATCAGCATCAATATCTTTCAATATATAAAACAATAATATCATGTAATTTTCATCATTATCTAACAAATAAGTAGGCATGGTTTTATCAATTTTATTTTCACTAAAAGATTATTCCTTTTAACCTCTTCACAGCTTATATGTATCTATTAAACTTAATAACAGCATAATATTCATCTCATCTAGTCATTACTATGGCGTTCTCCTTTAATCAGTTACCCTAACAGCGCCTCTACACCGTGTACTCCCCTTCACGGCCTCCTTGCCTCTCGGTTTCCACCTTAGGATGGCATAGTCCGGGCTTACCTATTCTCAGGATATCTCCATAGCAAACCTTCTAAGAGATGACTATTATGACATTATTATAGCATAATAAACACTTATAATCTAAGAGAGATTATCAGAAATAACTTAGTTTAGCTACTCATAAACAAAATTAAACATACCTGTTTTTGTTTATCGTTGTTAGATGATTTGTTTTCCATAATTATTTTTATATATCTAGCTCGTTTGATACTTAGCTCTGATACCAATTTGGGGGGGAAGCGGATTAGAGAGAGAAGAGAGATGTGTGGGAATGCTGATATCTTATTTCTGAGGACTGAAGCCTCTATTTATACACAAACTTACATTATTATTATTTTTTTATTTTTTATTTTTTATTTTTTTTTGTGGGAATGCTAAGTCATAGGAGACTACTGCTTATATATTCATAGTCTTAAAGCTCAATAGAAATTGTGTGAGAATATAGTAAGGCACAATAGGTACTTCATCACCAACCATATATAATTACATCTTAACATAATCTCCCAACATACATAATCAAGACATTTCAATTGGATCATCATACCAATAACTACTTAATTCAATCGCAAGGTATACTTTAACTAAACTTCATCACAAAGAACAAGCCACTATAATTGAAGTAAACGTTTGAGATCACAAGGACTTACCCAATCTCCTTTAGAAGTTATCATACAAGGTTTTACCATCAACCTTACAATTCAACCCAACAATGGTTGTAATATTATCACATAATAGTAATTGACATAATAATGAAGTCAATTGAATCACTACAACTCAATTCAACACTAGTTCATAACCTAGGGTTAGGAACTTGGGTCAATTTCATGATCTACTTTACATACTAGGTTAATATATCAACAAATAACATAGTTGAATCATAATACATCATAATATAAGCAAAATAATCAAAAGAAACCATAAACAATACAATTTAGAAGATCCAATTCGCAGTAGAAAGAAACCCACATGAAACTATCTTTTTGAAATCAATTATGGAAGAAACCATCGGGGAAAACAATCCCGAAGGTGAAAGGATCATGTACCTTGTTAATTATTGAATATTGATGGATAAAAACACCCTTCTTTCTGCCCTAATGACCTTAACCTAGCCCTTCAATGGAGTTCTTCTTTCGGAGAGAGAAAGTAGAGAGAAGGAAGATCAATTTGGGTTTGCGAACTGATATGTGTTTAGTGAGTTTTTAGACATAGGTTAGGTTATATAGTTAATTAACTAACCTAATTAATCAAACCCTAATCACTAATTAAAACCCTACCTAACTAACGTAAATAAATGACCCAAGCTAACATTCACAGGAAAGTCACAGGCCTGATCTACGAGAGCCCGAATTACGGTCCATAGGTCAGTCGACGGCCAGGACCCCAACCGTCCTGTGCAACCGTAGTTTTAATCAGAGAGTTGTAAATTTGACCTCTTTTGTGAAAATTTCTAACTTACCATCGACGGATGCATCGATGCCCCGTCGATAAGGCCACCCTTCATCGCCTGGAACCATCAATAAATACTTCTTACACTTCCTCCATTAGCTTCTTTGGGTCAAAATGAAAGGGTCCTCCTCGAGGACCATTTGGGTGGTCCTTGGGGAGTCGTACCTGGAATTTTCGACTCCAAACCTACTGGTTAGACAACTTAACACCAAATTCCATCAAATTTTGACTCCTAAAACCTTGTCAAAAATGCTAAGGAACGCTAGCACCTTTTGCACTATTTTCCGAACTCATGGACGTTCCTCGATGTATTGACACTAAAACTTCTTAAATGAATTTTATACACTATTATTGACCTTTAAAAAGTGTTACAATCCTTAGAAACTTATTTGAGGTTCTAGATTAGGTTTTTGACTTTCAAAGTGTTATAATTATGTGTAGATATGTTTATCTTAGAATTGAATTGATTCCTTGATTTTGGTATGTGCATTTAGGTATAATGCATTTACCATGGGCTTCTAGTATAGAGTAGGTCATTCAGAGAAGTGTTTAGCAAGATGTCACTCGAGGACAAATGTTTTCGAAGTGGAGGATATTGTAAGGACCCAAAGATTAATTAGGTCGATATTGATCTTAACATGTCGTGACAGGAGCTTATAAGGTCCTAAAATAATCAAATATAGTGTTTATAGGCAGTGTGTAGAGTTTGAGAGTTTTTAGGAGGTAAAACGTCCAAGAACGTACGGTGACGTTTGAAAGTTAGCCTTAGAGGTACTTGTATGTTCTAAGTGAGTTTTAGGTATGTTGCGTTGTTTTTTGGTGTTCAAACTCTTATGGAGGGACCCTAGCATGTATATTAGTGTAATCTGGCGATAAAGAAAGGCACGAATCCACAAGGTCCTTCCAAAAGTCCTTCATGGAGGACCCCAACCATTGCCTAGACTATGTCTGGGGCAGTGTCAATCGACCAGGCAATCGACGCCTCGTGAGTTGGTCGACGCCCTGTTAATGGGTGGTAGTGTAGGTTTATACTTAGTTTCTTGAGCTTATGTATCATTTGAGCAGTCTATGACCAAGACGACGGTTGCCAGTATGGCCCATTGTCTGGTCAACGCCACGTAGGTGGCACCGTCAATGCACGCCTGCATTTTCTCGCAACTCACTGTTAAATGAAGGGGTGAATTAGGAAATTCACCCCACATACAAATAAATATGTAGGATGTTATTTAGGTAGTTTTAGGTATTATATGAGTATTAAAACAATAAAAGACCCTTTAGACTCTAGACTCAAAATCAAAACCTCTCTCTCACATAAGAACTCTGAAGAACACCATTCAAGAAGAAGAAGAATTGGGGGCAGCAGCTTAGGAGGAATTCTCCAAGGGTTCCAGCTAGGATTAAGTCTCTAATATAAAGTATGTGAATCTTATTCATTCATGAATTCTTCCATACATGAAGCTCCCCTAGTTCCCTTGAATTGTGTATCCAAAGAACCCCAATCTAGTGAGGGTTGTGATTGCATTGTGGGTAAGGATTGATTGTGATCCCAATCTAGTAGCTAGATTCAATGATGTTTATATGATGATTATGCACTGTTTTCATGTTTATTTCATAGTGAATTGTTGTAATTGAATTGGAATGTGATCATGGTGATTTTAGGCCATTAAAGACTACAAGAAGGTTTTATGTTGATATTATTTATCAATTGTATTCTATACTATTTGATCATGATTGAATCACCTACAGATGAATTTAACTAGGCTTAATTGATATAGGTTGGTCTCGACTTGTAAAGATTAAAGTGAACCTATGTGATCATGTATGCCCAGACTTACCTTCTAATTATCTAATTGAATAGATAAACATGAAATCAAGTATGAATCATGGGGGACTTTATGTAGTAGTTGTTGTAGGGCTTACGATCATTGGTGATTAGGTATTTGGGTGTAAAGTCATGATGAGGATGATTGTGATGATATTTCCTTTCTCTTCTACACCTAGACATGAACATGATTAGGAGAAGCAAGTTCTCACATATATGAACCTTAGGTTGACTTAAATACCTAAAATAAATCAATGTTTCGTAAGCTAATATTAGCTTGAAGATGAGTTGTATGGTCATTTTTTGTGTAGTAGACTTGGTGAGACAACACTAGGTCATGATAGCTTGAGATGTGAATCTCATTATAGCTTGAGACGGGAGGTCTCAAGGGTAGCTTGGGATAGTAAATCTCAAGGAGGCTTGAGTTGAAATACTCATGGTAGCTTTGGGTGATGAACTTCATGGAAGCATGAGAATGGTGGTTCCCATGTTATCTTGGGATAGAGGAAGCAAGCTCTCCCATGATTATCTTGGTCTTGTGTTGTAAGGATACTTAATCATGTTAGCTTGACTTGGTTAGGACAAAAACATTTCATGGTAGCTGAAGGAGAAAGGCCTATACTCTTTTAAATGTAGCTTGATTCACATTCAAGGTGCACTTCATGGAATAGCTTGAGAGTTATTTGTCATGATAGCTTAGGGTTGATAATTCATGCTCCCCTATGATTAGATTTCATCTACAATATTGGTTGCATGGTGGTTAGGATTGTTGTATCCTTCCTTTAGTATCTTGGTTAGTATGTTGATATGATTTCCATTGTAGTATATCTATTATAATAGTAAGTTGATCTTAATAAACTAGAATGCAAGACAAGTTAGCTTTGAATAAGATGTTCTTGAGAAGTACTTAATACGGATGGTAGTATGGGATGCCATTTATACATTGCACAAGTATGACTTGAAGCTACCTATGAAATGACCCCAAAAGTATTTATGCTTAGCTTGGATAATGAATATAGTTTAATTCCATGAAATGGTTGACTTAAAATGATGGTTGACATGATGAATTAGTTCTACTAGAGACTCCTAAGATGGCATGAACAAGATAGGGTGATTTCAAGATATGCTTAGTGTGTGAGGTATTATGGGATGCTTCACATGCATTGCACAAATGTGTTTTTAGTTGGCCTAGGGGAATCGTGATCATATCTTATTATGAACTTAGGTCTTAATTATGATTGTGAACAATGATCATGTATGACCAAAGAGAGGTACGTAACTTTTGTAGTAATATGAGATGCTACTTTAGCCTTGCACAAGGATACTTTGAGGTGGCTTGTGATATAGTTCATTTGATTAAGATGTTCAAGAAGGTTAAGTATGAACTCTCATATGTTTTATGACGCTTTAATATTCTTATGATATTCATGTTATGTTTATGTCTCTATCTCTTATGGTTATGTCTATTATTGGTCAACCTTTTGAGATATCTTATGTTTAGTATGATAGTTTCCATACTTAGAACATATCGTAAAAATACATATTGCCTACATGTTGTTCATGTAGGGCCTTGATAATATTGAGTTTCATTGAAGGATAGAGTTTCCAAGGTTTCCAAGAAGTGAAGACTTGGTGAATCCTCATAGCATCCGAGGACTACAACCACTATGATCCTTTATGTTTTTCATTATGTTAGACTTTTATGGGTTGTGACCCAAAACGTATTTAAACATATTGTCATAGATGGTTATGATACATATGTTAGATGTTTTATGAAATGACTTTCGTATTATGTTTTTGAAGAAAAGGATTTTATTTTGCACTACTTTTGGTATATACTGTAAGACCCCGAAAATGAGATAAGGTGTCTAGATACTAACATGTTTGTATTATGGTTATAAGGTCCTAAAATCACTTATTATATGGTATTGAGGCAGTATGCAAAGCTTGAAGTGATTTGGAAGTCGAACGTCAAGGGACGTCCAAGACGTTCGACGAATAGTCGCTTATGTGCCTAATGTGTGTATGCATGCCTAAATTTTATGAACTGAGTCTAATGAGTATTGAAATGGTTTAAAATGATGTTTAATGTTATTGTATGAAGTTTCGTGAAGTTTGGAGGTCAAACGCCTAAGAACGTCCAAGGCGTTCGAAAGATAGCCCCTAAGACGTTCATCGTATGTCATGTTGGGGTCAAGGCTGTTAGGACGTCTTGTAGATGTTTGTTTTGGATGAAATTTACGTGGAAGGTCTATAACATGTTAAGGTTTGTAATCGCGTTGGAAAAGTCCGCGTACGCATTCTAAAGGGCCCCACAAGAGGCCCCACAAGAAGGACCCCAAAGCTGCCTAGACACTGCCTGGGCAGTGTCCCTTGACGGACCCAATGATGGATCGTTGGGCCACCAACGGACCGTCAAGCAGGTATCATCGAAGGAGGATTGCCTTGGGCAGGTATTTATCCAAGATTTTAGCTAAGTCATGGGCGACAGAGGCCATGACGCCCCGTCATGCCTATGACGCCCCGTCGAGCCCTACGTCGCGGGTGCTGCAGGTTTGGCTGCCTGCGTGCTGCCACTTAAAGGGGTGAATGGGAAATTCACCCCAAGTCCTAAACTGATTATTAAGGGTTTATTTATTTGATTTTAGGTGTATAAAGTCTTCTAAAACGTGATCAACTCATTCACAAATCCTCTCTTATGTTCTTAGCCTTTCCCCTCCAAAATATTCTGTGTAGAACCTCCATGGTTTTTGAAGCTCAAGAACAGCTTGTAGATTGTATTCTCATGAGTTCTTCATCAATTTTTATAGGTATTCATGAAGATTAAGGAATGGTGATCATTCATCTCTAAGTAACCTTTCACTTGGAGTGTTATTCACAATGTTTTCAAAGAAAGTTTATGATCAAAGTTCTTCTTCTCCAATCTAGCAATGGGTTTCTTCTTCTCCAATCTAGCCATGGGTTCTTTCTCAAAATGTTTGTAATGATTAAATCATGATTAATTGAAGTTAATACAGTGATTTGAATGTGATTTTACTCCAATTGCATGATGAACCCATGTTCCTTCCAAAATTGGTTTAGCTCTTGCATGGGCTTTGTGATCTTGACTTGTTATCGATCGAATTTTGATTTCCTTACCTTGAAGTGATTGTATATACTGTTATTTACATGAATTTATGTTGAATTTATGTTGAATGATCCATGAGGATCAATTTATGAAGATTTGAGCAAGTTTAGCCTAGTTTCTATAGTTCATTGTAACATTGACTTTCTTATGATCTAAAGTGAATTTCGATTAAGTTGTGGTTCTTGTAGCTACTGTTTTAGGTTAATACCATGGTTGAATTGTGGATATAAATCATGTATGACCAAAGTATAGAAGGCTTGGTTTGAATTAATCTAGGTTCTTCTTGTCTATGAAGTTGTAACTTGTGATTTGACGTTAGGTTAGTCTCTATAAGAATTGATTATGGTTAATGTCTATAGCTGCTGCCTATAATTAAATATGAGGATGAAATATATGTAATTAATACAATATGGGTCAATTCATGATAGGTTGAATATTATTAACCTATGTAAACTTACTTTCCATGAACTCCCTATATGAAGTATGCTTGTATCGACCTTAATGGCAAATTGTAGTAGTGTCTCATCTAGATTATAATCTCATTATATACTGCCTTAGGGTGATATGATTCATGAAATATGACCTATAATCCATATGAATGAAATTAGTTAATGATCTATGTTCTTCTACTTTCCTAGTATGTGATGTATATGTTAATGGTATAATCGTGTAGTGATTTCTACATGATTTCTTATATGTTTAAAGTACATTTAGATACTGCCATATATATGAATTATTGATAAACAAGGTGTATTGGTCAATGAGGATCAAAGGTTGACGAGTTGGTAAGAATGCTTATTTCCTCTACTCTTCTACTTCTATATTCTTTATAGAAATGTTGATGAAGCCTTGTATAGCATTGTGTGGTATGGTCCACTTTTGTGGCGGTGTTTACTTTATTGTCATTATATATGTGTTGACCATGGATTTGAAGGCAAATTGATGAACTTATGAACATGTTCTTAAGATGATACTATGAGAAGCTTATGTTTACTTTCCTATTCTAGTTGTAAATTAGGTTGTGTGGCTATTGTATGAGCATGAGTATAACCATGTTAGGGTAAAGTATAGGTGCTGCCATTGATGTGTTAAGATGGTTAATAACCCCTTACCTATGTACCCCTTATATGAAAGTGTAAATAGCTAAAGTTAGGAGTCTTGATTACATGGTATATATTGTCTTATCTCATATGCTATTATGTGTTGTGTGCTATGTGCTTGAAGTGTAATGTGGTCTAATAGGGTGGCTGACTTAATAAGTTATTCATAGCCATTATGTTATCATGTTGTTCAATGTACACACACTCTCACTTACATGCATGATACAAGTAGTATAAGTCATTCTGTCTAAATGAAAGGTAGTTCTCATATTCACTAGTGTCTACTACTATGCATGTTAAGGTGATGTTCATGAATGTATGATTTGTATTCCCTTACTAGGATGACTTGATAGGTGTACTAGTGTGGGCAAGGGTATGGGACCTTGTCTATTCATTGCACATGTGTATCTTGATAGGATAGTTCCTAGGTTTGGTTTCTATGCACATGAAGGATGAATGTATGAACATGTTATGAATATGATGTATATGATACGATGAAGTATGAATGTGTATAGTATCTTAGGAGGTTTATATGAAAGTATTGCTCATATAGTTATGCCTATAGACTTATGCATTGATATATGAACATGTGTGACCTTATGTGTTATGTGAAAGGTTTGCTCACATCTATGTATACACTCACACACATGGATGATCTAGTTAGTGAGAAGAGGCCTTGCTAGGGGTGCCCAAGAATACTCCAAAACTAGATAGGTGCTTGAATATGCTATAAGCATATGAATGATGAATATCCTAAACCTATGTTTTATAAATAAATGTAATAAAGGCTTTTCAATAAAGGGAACCTAGCTTAGCACCGAGTGAACTTGACATTGAGAGGTGTTGACTTTCCTTGGAGGAATATTCACCATTTGTCCCCTTATAGAGTGTTGACGTCCCTTAGAGGAATAATCACCTATGGACCTACATAAGGTGTCGACTTTCCTTAGAGGAATATTCACCTATGGACTTACATGAAGTTTTGACTTTCCTTGAGGAATATTCACTCATGTTTTCTCATGAGGTGAGGCCCCATTACCAAATGGTATATAGAGGGAATACCTATCTCTTAGTTCCATAAACTATGCTTGCCACATAGGATCTAGCAAAGTGATTTCACTTAGGATGGTAGAATGTATGTTAATGTTCTACCTTGGCTAGGTAGGAAGCCCTTCCTTTGGTGTAAGGCTCTACAACACCAAATTCCATGTTTAGCACCCATGTCTTAGTGTCGGTTAAGGCTATAGTTTCCCTAAAGATAAAATGGACAATGGAAGTAATTGAATAGGATCCCAACTAGGAGGATTTAAGGTAAGTTACTTAGGATAGGTGGAAGTAATGAACCCATCTAGACATTGCACAAGTGACTCCTTAGGAAGTCTTAGGAAGGTACCTTAATAGATATGATTATGTATGTGTCCTTTATGTATGATATTGTAGTCTTGGTTTGACTATGATTATATTGTACTATACTTCTATGATGGCATGTGTTGTCTTGTGTAGATGCTATGTATGGTATTATCTTTTGTTCCTAAGGTGATGCATTGCACCAAGTATCCCTAAAGGATTACTTAGTAGGCAAATGAATTGAGAAAAAGAGTTAGATGTTAAAGAGGGATGAGTCCACTGTAAAGTGACCTCAAATTGTACTTAAATTCTATATGTGTATTTCTATGATGTTTGGCCTTTGATTGTGTTTCTATGAAGTATGTGGATGATATAAATGCTATTGATAAAGGTTTTATGATCATTTACTCAAAATGGCATGAAGTATGTTTTCAAAGGAAATGCCCCTTTTAAATGCATATTTTTGCATGGTTGCCATACTTAGTACATTCTTGTGCTAATACCATTTTTCTTTACTTTTTACACATAGTGTAGGTTATGGAATGCTTAAAGGAGATCTATGATTGAGGAGCTTGATAGGTGATTTCCCAAGCTCAAGGAAAGGAATCCTTAAGTTCAAGGATGTCCTACTAATGTCTTTAATGTAAAGTCTTTAAATATTGTATAGTTATGTAAGGTGTCGTATGGGCCGTGTCCCTAATGTATTTAAAGTTATTGAGTCTAAGATGGCAATGAGACTTAGAGTCTAAATATGTATTATGGCTTATGTTTATATATATATGATGTGATGTTTCTAGCATATGATGTTCTACGAAAAGTTCTAAATTTTCCGCTAAATTTACTATGTCAATGCAATGAATGATATGAGAGGCTTGTCTTAGACCTCCGAGAGGTCGACGACGCCGGTTCAATCCAAGATTGTATCCTATCTTCTAGGGTATGCTTTTGGGTTGTGACATATACGCAATGAATGAGGTCTAAGGGCTTGTACAAGACCTCTGACAGGTCAAGTATGCCGTGTTCCGACCAAAGAATGACCTAACTTCGAGGGTGTATATGCGGGTCGTGACACTCAATACCATTTCATGAAGGCAATAATACAGTAAATACATAAATAATTGTAAATCAAGCAAAGAAGCATTTATCCATGAAAACTCATTCTAGCATAAACCTTTTACCATAATAATGCATATTTTTGCAAAACAAGTCAAATTCAAATTTACTCATTAGTTTCATCATTAATAGGAATTACTAACCTTAATTAGGAAAATTATGAGAATAGCGGGATTTTAGGTCGGCCTCGTCCTCCCATGTTTGTCCCTCATCTAGGTGGTTTCTCCGTAGAACTTTCACGGAGGCCACCTCTTTGCTCCTCAACTTCTTTACTTGCCGATCAAGGATTTCTACCGGAACATCCTCATAGGAAAGTTTTTCATCCACAACAAGACCTTCAATAAGAAGAATGGACTAGGGTCACCAATACACTTTTTAAGCATTGAGACATGAAATATCGGATGAACCGAAGATAGTTCATTAGGAAAATTCAACTCATATACAACTTACCAACTCGTTTCAATATATCATAGGGACCCACATACCGGATACTAAGTTTCCCATTCTTGCCAAATCTCGTAACCCCTTTCATAGGTGAGATTTTCAAATATACCTTATCACCCACTTCGAATTCGAGGTCTCTTCTCCTATTGCCTGCATAAGAATTTTGCAAACTATAGTCCGTTTTTAATATATTCCTTATCACATGAACTTTCTCCAAGGCTTCATATATTTATTCGGGACAAAGAAATGAAGACTCGCCATCTTTAAGCCACCCAACCGGCGACCTACAGTAACGACCCAAAGTACCCCCTAGAAAATAAAGTACTCTTAGATCACCACACGACATCGTCGACCTCTTTGAGGTCTAAGAAAAGCCCTTAGAAATCTTTCATTGCATAATCGTAGTAAAAGTAGCGGAATATTTAAAAATTTCATAGCACATCTATGCTAGAATCATCACTTCATACATATATATATATATATAAAATAGCACAAGTACATAAGTAAACTCTAGGTCTCTTTGCCATATTAATACACAACTAAATAGAATAGAATAGCGACTAGGCCCTTAACAACATAAAATATATGCCTAAGCTATTATATCAACTTAAAGAATATCTTGACATAGGCAACCCTTGAATCATAAGGGTTGCTTTATTTGAACTTGGGAGATCTATCCAACCTCTTCACATAGGAGACATCCTCTAGCCATCACCACCTACACATGGTGTAAAAATATGAAGAAGAACGGTATTAGGACAAGAATGCACTTAGTATGGCAACAATGCAAAAACATGCATTTAAAGAGGACATTTCATTCGAAATCATGAAACATGTCTTTTAAGTAAACTTCATGAACATAGGAACATATAAGATCAATGTAGTTCACATAGATCATATAGACATGGATACTACTCATAATAGCAAATAAAGTCATTTATCATACTTTGACACATATTTAATACATACAATTCATTACTTCTCTTTTACCTTACTTTTTTTCTTATGTAACCCTAAAGTGTACTTAGTACAATGATAACCTTGAGATAACCTTACAATAGCCTTTCATAATATGATTCATAACACAACCCCATATATTCATAAGTCTTAAACACCTAATAGACATAAACTTCACAAAAGGAACATCACCTAAGACAACTCCTAAGTCAAACTAGTGCAATGTAGGTAGCATCCCATAATACTATTTCCACCAAGTGTACCTAAGAAGTCACCCTAGACTAGGCATAACATACTTAACAGGTCATAACTATTTTCATTAATAACAAAACATAAGGCCACATACTTCACAACATAATATAAAGACTCGTCATACTTCAAAACATCATAGAAAGACTCATCATACTTCCTATACTTTAGTCCTAAATTCACTTAGTTTATATAATAAGTAAACCACCCTCACAACCCCTTCACAAGCTTACTTGTGCAGTATACACATGAAGTCCCATACCCCACATATACCAATTAAAAAAATTTAGAAGTCATAAGTGTAAAATACACACATACACATAACACATGTCGTAGTCATAGCAAACTCCATTAACAATGCATTCATACAATTCATACATAATATCACATAAGTCGTACTCGTTTTGCATGTACTAATCTTATCCTTACTTGAAGTTCAGTCGTGCAATGCATGGATAGGGGCCATAATCCTACCTATATTAAGTAATCCTCTCAAAGAGTTGTGATTAGAGTTCATAAGATTATATTAGTTCATTTCTTACTTTGGGAGATTTAGACATAACTGACATAGACCATGTGAGCTACATGGAATCCGATGTTCTACTCCCAAACCCAAAAGAGAGGGTTAACACTTGCCTAAGGTGTAACCAACCGTACATAGCTATATAAGTGGTATCCACAAGCTATAACCTTCGGGGGCACGTAGTTATGGAACATGTATATTTCTTCTAGAAACATTGACTTACTAGCGTGGGGGTTTCCATCTCATGAGAAAAAATCTATGTTGGGAACTCGGACTTGCTAAATATTAAGGTTATTTTTGTGGGAAGCCGGACTTACTAACGTGAAACTCGCACCCTTTTGTCATGTTCACTCGGTGCCAGACTCTATGGCATGACCAGAATCTAGACCCCAGACGAGACCGGCGTCGTTGACCTCTCAGAGGTCGCAGACCAGCCTACATACGTCATTCTTACTTCATATAGGTTAATTTTAGCGGAAAATTTGAACTTTTTGTTTTATTATTTCATACTAAACATTTTAAACTTAACATCATAGGCGTTCACAAATCAACCATCTAATATAGAGATAATCAAATGAAAGAAACAGTTCGTAATTGCATTAAAGGTATTTTTGCCATAACGGCACCAATACAAAGTCTGAAATGAAAGTAGAAAGAAACACTAGTGGAACATGCTCCACTAGCTAAAGCCTACATCTAATATAGATAATAACGGTAGACATCCTCGAAAGCATGAGGGCCTACCAAGTCCGGATGAAAGCTCCACGTCCGGATAGCTGCAACGCCAACCTATAAACTGTAGCGTCCACCTGCACCTACACCTAAAAATATAGAGTTGTATGGGATTAGTACACACTTGTACTAAGTATGGGCATATGCAAGCACACACCAAGGACATGCATGAGTAAGAATAGCTCTTTCCTAACAACATGATTATGGAAAGTCAAGTCAGTGGACAAATTGGGATTAGGAAAGTTAGTGAACTTTCCAAATTTGGATTAGGAAAGTCAGTGAGCTTTCCAAATTTGATTTAGGAAAGTTAGTGAGCTTTCCAAATTTGGATTAGGAAAGTCATGCCATGAGAGTAGGATGCATCATCATACTTATCATATTGCACACAACACATAACATCTTACACATAGCACATATCATATTGCATATATCCCATAACATCTTTTATAACATTCATTCATATGCCATGAGACCTTGGAATCATGGACTTGACATTAAGACTTTCCAAAATGAGGGCTCAACATATGGGACCTCAACTAGGTAGTCTTCATTAGAAAACACAGAGTCTGCTTCATTCATTCATACGTACTTCATTTCATTTCGTTCATAGGCTAGTGTGAACACCAGCTATACCTAGGATGTAGTTTAAGACTTTCATAGGGTTTGCTGTGCAATGATCAAGAATAACCTAGTGTCATTACTTGAGTCTTCTTCCCCTCTTGATTATCCTACCTAACACATTTCGTATCATTCATTTCATTATGTGCATCATTTGAGGCTGGCCTCATTCATTCATTGGGAACTTTAACTTTAACCGACATAGATCATGTGAGCATCATGAAATCAAGTGTCTCCCCCACACCGAAAAGAGATGGAATCACCGGCCAAAGTGACCCAAAACATGCCAGCGTACATGGGAATTTAACCCCGCCAGATCCCTATATTGGCAGTATAGTTTCGAAGAGTAGGAGATATAAGGAGACCCATACACGGCATGCCGGACAGTCTCATCTCATGAGAGTTACGTGAACCTCCGCCCTTCCTGAAAGAAGGCATCACCGCTCATAGCTAGTCTATCGGTGCTCAGTGTAAAGTTCCATTTCATTCAACTCATACGTCATGGAAGCTGGCTTCTAGTATGAGGACATCATAGCTCAATAGATGATTTCTCATCTTATCATTAGTATTAAGTATACATTATTCTCAATACTTTCATTAGAGTGTTAATAGAGACTGGTCTTTTCATTAACCTTACACTCTCATAGGTGAGTACGTTTTGGTAACATTCACTTAGGCTCATTTGAGATTGCTCTCATCATTTCACATTAGCCTCTTATCATGTTGTAACCACATTCTTTAACATTAGCACATTTGCTCTTCATAATTACTCACCCAATTTTACTTTAATTATTATTTTATCATATGCCAATGCACTTGGCCATTTGTGTGTTTCACACTCTTACTTAACCCTTTTAGGGTTTCATCATTTCATTACATAATATTCATTTCATCGTATGCCAATGCACTTTCCATTTAGTGTGTTTTACACTCGTACTTAACCTTTCTAGGCTTACATCTTTTCATTACATACATCTTAGTTTCATTTATTTTTAAACGTATGTTAGACTTATGGGTCTACACATACAAGCCATGAGGCTTCATTCATAGTTCGTTAAGTGACTGATATCTTCCTAAGATTATGTAGTACAAGACTTATGCATCTTCTATGTATGCCAAGATCTCGATTTCGATCTAAGTAGGTGGCATTATTCTTGAACATTTAATTCACGTATGACTTATGTATCAATACGTAATTTGGGCAAGGGAACCCGGTTTCAAATCCCTTGGACAACACTTTACATTTTTCATTTATTTTATTTTTGGTCCACATGACATTGGGACCCTAGATCGAGCCCCAACATCAACGTTTCTTTTTAGTTCCTTTTCTTTAGAAACTCTCTCCCTTGGCCGAGGGGTTGTGGGTTTGAACCCCCCCAACCCCCTTTTATTTTCCTATTTATTTTCCTTGTCTATTTCACATTAACCATGAGGTTGTGGGATCAAACCCCCACAGCCTCCCTTTATTTTTCTTTTACTCGTTTGGGACTGAGAGGTTGTGGAGTCGAACCCCCACAGCCTCCTTATATTAATTTCTTTTAAATGTTGACTATTTCAGCGTTGGCAGTGAGGTTGTGGGATTGAAACCCCACAGCCTCACTTTATTTTCTTTTTATTTCTCCCCTTTTCGCCTAGAAGTCGTGGGTTTGATTCCCACGTCTCACTTTTCTTTTTAATTCACCTTCCTTAACTTATGATTGAGAGGTTGTGGGTTCGAACCCCACTCCTCTCATTTCCTAATTGTTTTTATTTGTACTTCACCTTACAGACAGTACTCGAGATCGAGTCCCCCGACCCCATTCTTTTTTCACGTTCTTTAGGCAGATTCGCGAGTGAGGTTACAGGTTCAAATCCTGGTGGCCTCATCCCTTTACACTCAAATAAATTTCCAGATTTATTCATCATTATTTAGCCTAAACCAAACTTGTAAGTTTGCTGGAATTTTAGTCATTTTTAAGCTTATTTTCACCAACATTTTCACTTGAAATCTTAGGGAAATTCATAGATCATTTAATACTTTTTGGGGTGCATTTTTCATAGATTCGTTTAGCCAAAAGATTTGAACTCAAATCAGCCACACTTTAATTTTAATGAACATCACGATTTAAATAGGTTTATGCACGTAAAATGACAACCAAAACATTATCAAATTTGGAGCCTTAACCCGAGAACCTCATTCACTGTAACATACTTGCACACGCACACACTTGCACATAATTTCGAATACATGGTTGTCTTTCATACGATTTCAAGTACAAAAACATAATCATATACATCACGAGAACATAACATACACCTAAATCTACCAGCAATCATACCCAACCTACGATTCATTGGGAGCTAGTGACATGGCATGATAAAGGGGAAACAATCCTAGTTTTTCGGATGAATAATATGAACCTTAAGGGGTCTCTTGGGAAAGGGACTAAGAGAGAAGAAAACCCATACCTTTTTGACGTTAAATCCTTGACTTGCTGCCCAAAAACATCACCCAAGAACACGTCTAAGCCTCCTTAATGTCAACTCCACTCGAATGACAACCACCCTTAGCCTAGTGTGCGATTAACGTTTGTTTTCTTGTGATTTCGCGTGAGTTCTTCAAGTGTGAAGAACTTGGTTTATTTTTCTGCTTTTGTATCTTATTTTGGAAGAGAAATTTTGTGAGAAAGAAGAAGAGAGATTGAGCGTGAGAGTGGAGAGATAACGTGAGAGAGTGGAAGTTGTAGGAGTCTTAGGAGTGTAGTTTTTGGACTTAGTCAATAGGGTTTTGTTTCTTTAATAAAAATCTGATTTTTATTTTATTTTAAATCAGATAATGAATAATTATTATTAATTAAATACATTAATTCAATAGCTTAAATAAAAATCACATTAATTCATTGCTTCCACCTAGGTTCGAACCCGGGTGGAGCAAGACTTCACTTCAAGAGCCCAATTTTGGTCCTCTCTCTCCAAATTGCCCCTCCACCTTATTAATTAAATAATTAATTATATTTTTAGGGTAATTAAGATACTACCCTTAGACAGGAAAAAGACCATTTTACCCCTAGACCCTTCAAACCTAAGATTTCCTCTTTTTAAGTCCGGTAAAGACTCCTTCGAGTAAATCTTCGTATTCGAGAGACCTACATGGTTGGACCCAACCTTTCCAAGATCAACTAACTCCCCAAGTTAGTTGGCTTGGCTGTAGTACGGGTTCCGAGGTCTGGTTCAACGCGCATCAATTCGTGTGAACCCGATCTAATCTAGGCATTCTAGATACGTTAGACATTACTTAGCATAGTCATTTTTAGGGTTGTTACATTATCCCCCCCATAGGAACATTCGTCCCCGAATGACACTACACATCATTTTAAAATAAAGAGGGTGATTTTCGAAGATATCTTAAAATACTTGAGACTTTACGCTTTGTGAATTTATGTTTCACACTTACTCTGGATAATGCATATTACTCAAGCTTATCTAAATCTTCATATTTGAGATTGAGGAACTTCCTTCTCAATCGCATTTAACTTGATGCACCTCACAACTCATGCAACACAAAAATCATGTCCACGCTATACAAAAACAGCAAACATGTCCACACTATACAGACATGATTCATTTTAACTCACATAGTGCAATTATTACTCATACGATTATAGACTTACAACACCAAGTCGACTATTGCACTAAAACTTAGAGTTTCTTAAACCAAATTAACCTTAGGATTGGTATATATAACCCCTTAGATAACATCTTGTTGGCCTTGAGATTTGAAATTATTTGGCTTTGTTGGATTGAACCACGCCCTACCCATCTATACCCTATCTCATTTGGCAACTGAAACCTCACTACACTTGTTTGATAGTGTATGGTATCATAACACTTATGGAGAAAATCCATACCTAAGCTATTCAATGCTTTTTCTTGGTGAATTTCTAATTACATATTAGTAGGTTGGTGCACATCCTTGAAACCTACTAGCAGTTTCGCATTAATAAACTAAGGAACTCCTTCCTAAACTAGTCTCATCAAAGCATACAACATAATTAAACACATAAGTCACATACGTCAGCAACCAACATGATGACTCCATCATATTAACTTCATACTAGTGCATAAAACCATACACATAAAAAACTAATTTTGGCTACGCACCCGATATATCACCAGAGGTGTCTTCCCCTACACCCCTAGACTTGAGTTCGAAGAATCGTTGCCTCCTTGGAGCCTCTTCACTTGTACCATTCGGCTGAACTTTTTCCTTCCCTTGTTCTTGACTTCTCCTATTCGGACAATCCTTCACCATGTGACCGGGTTTGCCACAACAGTAACAAGTGTTAGAGCCCATCATACACTCTCCTCCATGCAGTTTGCCACACTTCCTGCAAGGTGGCCTCTCCTGAGGTGTATCTACTTTATTATTTCTCTTAACTCTGGACTCGGAATCCCTATCATAGCGACCCTTTTATGAACTTGACTCCCCTTGGTGGGAGAGTCCCTTCTTAAACCTGGGCTTATCCCTGATTTCAGTACTACTCTTCCTTGAAAAATTCTCCTCAGCTTGCCTTGATTTGTTCCCTTCCCTAGTGTGCTTCCTCTTCCTGCTTTCCTCCACTTCCTGGACATGGACCATAAGCCTTGAAATGTCCATGCTGGTATGCAACATAGCTGCCCTACACTACTTCTCGAGATTCTAAGCAATCTTAGATCCAGTGTAAACGGGAGGATTCGTCTTCGTGAAGTCCCTTAACCTGCTAGCCATTGTGCTGGCATTGGGTTCTTCCTGGGAACACCTTGTTGCTCCGCCTTCGTTTCTCCTCGTATTCATCTTTCTGAATCTCAAGAGTTGATGTTAGATATGCTCTTAACACCAAGAAACATACATTAGAGAAGGCACGATAAGATCATAAGAAGGGAATTTTCCTACGCATCATGCAGTCTCTAATTCAGGATAGTGGTGCACTTCACTACCATGACTTAGAAATTACTCAATGTGGTTGATGTGAACTTATTATCCTCGGAATTTAACCTAGTTCTCTGATACCAACTTTTTCACGACCGGAATGTAGACCCTAGACGAGACTGGCGTCATTGACCTCTCACAGGTCGCAGACAATCCTACATACGTCGTTCTTACTTCATCTAGGTTAATTTTAGCGGAAAATTTGAACTTTTTGTTTTCTTATTTCATGCTAAAAAATTTAAACTTAACATCATAGGCATTCACAAATCAACTATCTAATATAGAGATATTCAAATGAAAGAAACAGTTCATAATTGCATTAAACGTATTTTTGCTAAAACGGCACCAATACAAAGTTTGAAATAAAAGTGGAAAGAAACAATAGTGGAACATGCTCCACTAGCTAAAGCCTAAATCTAAGCTACATAATAACGGTAGACATCCTCGAAAGCATGAGGGCCTACCAATTCCGGATGAAAGCTCCACATCCGGATAGCTGCAACGTCAACCTGTAAACTCTAGCGTCCACCTGTGCCTGCACCTAAGAATATAGAGTTATATGGGATTAGTACACACTTGTACTAAGTATGGGTATATGCAAGCACACACCAAGGACATGCATGAGTAAGAATAGCTCTTTCCTAACAACATGATTATGGAAAGTCAAATCAGTGGACTTACCAAATTGGGATTAGGAAAGTTAGTAAATTTTCCAAATTTGGATTAGGAAAGTCAGTGAGCTATCAAAATTTGGATTAGGAAAGTCATTCCATGAGAGTAACATGCATCATCATACTTATCATATTGAACACAGCACATAACATCTTATACATAGCACATATCATATTGCATATAGCCCATAACATCTTTTATAACATTCATTCATATTCCATGAGACCTTGGAATCATGGACTTGACATTAAGACTTTCCAAAATGAGGGCTCAACATATGGGACCTCATCTAGGGAGTCTTCTTAGCAAACACAGAGTCTGCTTCATTCATTCATACGTACTTCATTTTATTTCGTTCATATGCTAGTGTGAACACCAACTATACCTAGGATGTAGTTTAAGACTTTCATCGGGTTTGTTGTGCAATGATCAAGAATAACATAGTGTCATTACTTGAGTCTAGCTCACCTTTTGATTATCCTATCCTAACACCTTTAGTATCATTCATTTTATTATGTGCATCATTTGAGGCTGGCCTCATTCATTCATTGGGAACTTTAACTTTAACCGACATAGATCATGTGAGCATCATGAAATCCAGTGTCTCCCCCACACCGAAAAGAGGTGGAATCACCGGCCAAAGTGACCCAAAACATGCCAGCGTACATGGGAATTTAACCCTGCCAAATCCCTATATTGGCAGTATAGGTTATAAGACTAGGAGATATAAGAGACCCATACCCGGCATGCCGGACAATCTCATCTCATGAGAGTTACGTGAACCTCTGCCCTTTCCTAAAGAAGGCATCACCGCTCATATCTAGTCTATCGGTGCTCAGTATAAAGTTCCATTTCATTCAACTCATATGTCATGGAAGCTGGCTTCTAGTATGAGGACATCATAGCTCAATAGATGATTTCTCATCTCATCATTAGTATTAAGTATACATTATTCTCAATACTTTCATTAGAGTGTTCATAGAGACTGGTCTTTTCATTAACCTTACACTCTCATAGGTGAGTACGTTTTGGTAACATTTACTTAGGCTCATTTGAGATTGCTCTCATCATTTCACATTAGCCACTTATCATGTTGTAACCACATTCATTAATATTAGCACATTTGCTCTTCATAATTACTCACCCAATTTTACGTGAATGTTCATTTCATCATATGTCAATGCACTTGGCCATTTGTGTGTTTCACACTCTTACTTAACCCTTCTAGGGTTTCATCATTTCATCACATAATATTCATTTCATGTTATGCCAATGCACTTGGCCATTTAGTGTGTTTTACACTCGTACTTAACCCTTCTAGGTTTATATCATTTCATTGCATACATCTTAGTTTCACTTATTTTTAAACGTATATTAGACTTATGGGTCTACACATACAATCCATGAGACTTCATTCATAGTTCGTTAAGTGAGTCATATCTTCCTAAGATTATGTAGTACAAGACTTATGCATCTTCTATGTATGTCAAGATCTCGATTTTGATCTAAGTAGGTGGCATTATTCTTGAACATTTAATTCACGTATGACTTATGTATCAATACGGAATTTGGGCAAGGGAACCCGGTTTCAAATCCCTTGGACAACACTTCACATTTTTCATTTATTTTATTTTTGGTCCACATGACATTGGGACCCTAGATCGAGCCCCAACATCAACGTTTCTTTTTAGTTCCTTTTCTTTAGAAACTCTCTCCCTTGGCCGAGGGTTGTGGGTTAACCCCCAGCCCCTTTTATTTTCCTATTTATTTTCCTTGTCTATTTCGAATTAACATGAGGTTGTGGGATCAAACCCCCACAGCCTCCCTTTATTTTTCTTTTACTCGTTTGGGACTGAGAGGTTGTGGGTCGAACCCCCACAGCCTCCTTATTTTAATTTCTTTTAAATGTTGACTATTTCAGCGTTGGCAGTGAGGTTGTGGGATCGAACCCCCACAACCTCACTTTATTTTCTTTTTATTTCTCCCCTTTTCGCCTAGAAGTCGTGGGTTCTATTCCCACGCCTCACTTTTTTTTTTATTCGCCTTCCTTAACTTATGATTGAGAGTTTGTGGGTTCGAACCCCACTCCTCTCATTTCTTAATTGTTTTTATTTGTACTTCACCTTACATACAGTACTTGAGATCGAGTCCCCCGACCCCCATTCTTTTTTCACGTTCTTAAGGCAGATTCGCGGGTGAGGTCACAGGTTCGAATCCTGGTGACCTCATCCCTTTACACTCAAATAAATTTCCATATTTTTTCATCATTATTTAGCCTAAACCAAACTTGTAAGTTTGCTTGAAATTTAGTCATTTTTTTTAGCTTATTTTCACCAACATTTTCACTTGAAATCTTAGGGAAATTCATAGATCATTTAGCACTTTTTGGGGTTCATTTTTCATAGATTCGTTTAGCCAAAAGATTTGAACTCAAATCAGCCACACTTTCATTATAATGAACATCATGATTGACATAGGTTTATGCACGTAAAATGACAACCAAAACATTATCAAATTTGGAGCCTTAACCCGAGAACCTCATTCAGTGTAACATACTTGCACACGAACACACTTGCACATAATTTCGAATACATGGTTGTCTTTCATACGATTTAAAGTACACAAACATAATCATATTCATCACGAGAACATAACATACACCTAAATCTACCAGCAATCATACCCAACCTAAGATTCATTGGGAGCTAGTGACAGGGGCATGATAAAGGGGAAATAATCCTAGTTTTCGGATGAATAATATGAATCTTAAGGGGTCTCTTGGAAAAGGGACCAAGAGAGAAGAAAACCCATACCTTTTTGACGTTAAAGCCTTGACTTTCTGCCCAAAAACTTCACCCAAGAACACATCTAAGCCTCCTCAATGTCAACTCCACTCGAATGACAACCGCCCTTAGCCTAGTGTGCGATTAACGTTTGTTTTCTTGTGATTTCGTGTGAGTTCTTCAAGTGTGAAGAACTTGGTTTATTTTTCTGCTTTTGTATCTTATTTTGGCAGAGAAATTTTGTGAGAAAGAAGAAGAGAGATTGAGCGTGAGAGTGGAGAGATAAACGTGAGAGAGTGGGAGTTGTAGGAAGCTTAGGAGTCTAGTTTTAGGACTTAGTCAATAGGGTTTTGTTTCTTTAATAAAAATCTGATTTTCATTTTATTTTAAATCAGCTAGTGAATAATAATTATAAATTAATTACATTAATTCAATTGCTTAAATAAAAATCACATTAATTCATTGCTTCCACCTAGGTTCGAACCCGGGTGGAGCAAGACTTCACTTCAAGAGCCAATTTCGGCCCTCTCTCCCCAAATTTCCCCTCCACCTTATTAATTAAATAATTAATTATATATTTAGGGTATTTAAGATACTACCCTTAGACAGGAAAAAGACCATTTTACCCCTAGACCCTTCAAACCTAAGATTTCCTCTTTTTAAGTACGGTAAAGACTCCTTCGAGTAAATCTTCATATTCGAGAGCCCTACATGGTTGGACCCAAACTTTCCAAGCTCAACTAAGTCCCCAAGTTAGTTGGCTTGGATGTAGCACGGGTTCCGAGGTCTGGTTCAACGCGCATCAATTCGTGTGAACCCGATCTAATCTAGGCATTCTAGATACGTTAGACATTACTTAGCATAGTCATTCTTAGGGTTGTTACTTTATCCCCCCCCCTTAGGAACATTCGTCCCCGAATGACACTACACATCATTTTAAAATAAAGAGGGTGATTTTCGAATATATCTTAACATACTGAGACTTTACGCTTTGTGAATTTCTGTTTCACACTTACTCTGGATAATGCATATTACTCAAGCTTATCTAAAGCTTCATATTTGAGATTGAGGAACTTCCTTCTCCATCGCACTTAACTTGATGCACCTCACAACTCATGAAACACAAAAATCATATCCACTCTATACAAAAATAGCAAACATGTCCACACTATACAAACATGAATTCATTTTAACTCACGTGCAATTATTACTGATACGATTATAGACTTACAACACCAAGTCAACTATTGCACTAAAACATAGAGTTTCTTAAACAAAATTAACCTTAGGAGTAGTATATTTAACCCCTTAGATATCATCTTGTTGGCCTTGAAATTTGAAATTATATGGCTTTGTTGGATTGAACCACGCCCTACCCATTTATACCCTATCTCATTTGGCAATTGAAACCTCACTACACTTGTTTGATAGTCTATGGTAGCATAACACTTATGGAGAAAATCCATACCTAAGTTATTCAATGCTTTTTCTTGGTGAATTTCTGATTGACATATTAGTAGGTTGGTGCACATCCTTGAAACCTACTAGAGTCTTCGCATTAATAGACTAAGGAACTCCTTCCTAAACTAGTCTCATCAAAGCATACAACATAATTAAGCACATAAGTCACATACGTCAGCAACCAACATGATGACTCAAACATATTAACTTCATACTAGTGCATAAAACCATACACATGAAAAACTAATTTAGGCTACGCACCCGAGACATCACTAGAGGTATCTTCCCCTACACCCCTAGACTTGAGTTCGAAGAATTGTTGCCTCCTTGGAGCGTTGGACCGTTCGACTGAACATTTTCCTTCACTTGTTCTTGACTTCTCCTATTCAGACAATCCTTCACCATGTGACCGGGTTCGCCACAACTGTAACAAGAGTTAGAGCCCATCATACACTCTCCTCCATGCAGTTTGACACACTTTCTGCAAGGTGGCCTCTCCTGAGGTGTATCTACTTCATTGCTTCTCTTAACTCTGGACTCGGAATCCCTATCATAGCGACCCTTGGATGAACTTGACTCCCCTTGGTGGGAGAGTCCCTTCTTAAACCTGGGCTTATCCCTGATTTCAGTACTACTCTTCCTTGAAAAATTCTCCTCAGCTTGCCTTGATCTGTTCCCTGCCCTAGTGTGCTTCCTCTACCTTCTTTCCTCCACTTGCTGGACATGGACCATAAGCCTGGAAAGGTCCATGCTGGCATGCAGCATAGCTGCCCTATACTACTCTTCGAGATTCTCAGCAATCTTAGATCCAGTGTAAACGGGAGGATTCATCTTCTTGAAGTCCCTTAACCTGCTAGCCATGGTGCTGGCATGTGGGTTCTTTCTGGGAACACCTTGTTGCTCCGCCTTCGTTTCTCCTCGTATTCATCTTTCTGAATCTCAAGAGTTGATGTTAGATACGCTCTTAACACCAAGAAACAAACATTAGAGAAGGCACGATAAGATCAGAAGAAGGGAATTTTCCTACGCATCATGCAGTCTCTAATTCAGGATAGTGGTGCACTTCACTACCATGACTTAGAAACTACTCAATGTGGTTGATGCGAACTTATTATCCTCGGAATTTAACCTAGTGCTCAGATACCAACTTTTTCACGATCGGAATCTAGACCCCAGACGAGACCGGCGTCGTTGACCTCTCAGAGGTCGCAGACAAGCCTACATAGGTCATTCTTACTTCATCTAGGTTAATTTAAGCAGAAAATTTCAACTTTTTGTTTTCTTATTTCATGCTAAACATTTAAACCTTAACATCATAGGCGTTCACAAATCAACCATCTAATATAGAGATAATCAAAATAAAGAAACAGTTCGTAATTTCATTAAACGTATTTTTGCCAAAACGACACCAATACAGAAGTCTGAAATGAAAGTGGAAAGAAACACTAGTGGAACATGCTCCACTAGCTAAAGCCTAAATCTAAGCTAGATAATAACGGTAGACATCCTCGAAAGCATGAGGGCCTACCAATTCCGGATGAAAGCTCCACATCCGGATAGCTGCAACGTCAACCTGTAAACTCTAGCATCCACCTGTGCCTGCACCTAGGAATATAGAGTTGTATGGGATTAGTACACACTTGTACTAAGTATGACTATATGCAAGCACACACCAAGGACATGCATGAGTAAGAATAGCTCTTTCCTTACAACATGATTATGGAAAGTCAAGTTAGTGGACTTACCAAATTGGGATTAGGAAACTTCGTGAACTTTCCAAATTTGGATTAGGAAAGTCAGTGAGCTTTCCAAATTTGGATTAGGAATGTCCGTGAGCTTTAAAAATTTGGATTAGGAAAGTCATGCCATGAGAGTAACATGCATCAGCATACTTATCATATTGCACACAGCACATAACATCTTACACATAGCACATATCATATTGCATATAGCCCATATCATCTTTTATAACATTCATTCATATGCCATAAGACCTTGGAATCATGGACTTGAAATTAAGACCTTCCAAAATGAGGGCTCAACATATGGTACCTAATCTAGGGAGTCTTTTTAGCAAACACAGAGTCTACTTCATTCATTCATACGTACTTCATTTCATTTCGTTCATAGGCTAGTGTGAACACCAGCTATACCTAGGATGTAGTTTAAGAATTTCATCGGGTTTGTTGTGCAATGATCAAGAATAACCTAGTGTCATTACTTGAGTCTAGCTCACCTCTTGATTATCCTATCCTAACACCTTTAGTATCATTCATTTCATTATGTGCATCATTTGAGGCTGACCTCATTCATTCATTGGGAACTTTACCTTTAACCGACATACATCATGTGAGCATCATGAAATCCAGTGTCTTCCCCACACCGAAAAGAGGTGGAATCACCGGACAAAGTGACCCAAAACATGCCAGCGTACATGGGAATTTAACCCCGCCAGATCCCTATATTGGCAGTATAGGTTTCGAAGACTATGAGATATAAGGAGACCCATACCCGGCATGCCGGACAGTCTCATCTCATGAGAGTTACGTGAACCTCCGCCCTTCCCGAAAGAAGGCATCACCGCTCATAGCTAGTCTATCAGTACTCAGTATAAAGTTCCATTTCATTCAACTAATAAGTCATGAAAGCTGGCTTCTAGTATGAGGACATCATAGCTCAATAGATGATTTCTTATCTCATCATTAGTATTAAGTATACATTATTCTCAATACTTTCATTAGAGTGTTCATAGAGACTGGTCTTTTCATTAACCTTACACTCTCATAGGTGAGTACGTTTTGGTAACATTTACTTAGGCTCATTTGAGATTGCTCTCATCATTTCACATTAGCCTCTTATCATGTTGTAACCACATTCATTAACATTAGCACATTTGCTCTTCATAATTACTCACCCAATTTTACGTGAATGTTCATTTCATCATATGCCAATGCACTTGGTCATTTGTGTGTTTCACACTCTTACTTAACCCTTCTAAGGTTTCATCATTTCATTACATAATATTCATTTCATCGTATGCCAATGCACTTGGCCATTTAGTGTGTTTTACACTCGTACTTAACCCTTCTAGGTTTACATCATTTCATTACATACATCTTAGTTTCACTTATTTTTAAACGTATTTTAGACTAATGGGTCTACACATACAAGACATGATGCTTCATTCATAGTTCGTTAAGTGACTCATATCTTCCTAAGATTATGTAGTACAAGACTTATGCATCTTTTATGTATGCCAAGATCTCGATTTCGATCTAAGTAGGTGGCATTATTCTTGAACATTTAATTCACGTATGACTTATGTATCAATACGGAATTTGGGCAAGGGAACCCAGTTTCAAATCCCTTGGACAACACTTTACATTTTTCATTTATTTTATTTTTGGTCCACATGACATTTGGACCCTAGATCGAGCCCCAACATCAACGTTTCATTTTAGTTCCTTTTCTTTAGAAACTCTCTCCCTTGGCCGAGGGGTTGTGGGTTAGAACCCCCACAGCCCCTTTTTATTTTCCTATTTATTTTCCTTGTCTATTTCGAATTAACTATGAGGTTGTGGGATCAAACCCCCACAGCCTCCCTTTTAATTTTCTTTTACTCGTTTGGGACTGAGAGGTTGTGGGGTCGAACCCCCACAGCCTCCTTATTTTAATTTCTTTTAAATGTTGACTATTTCAGCGTTGGCACTGAGGTTGTGGGATCGAACCCCCACAGCCTCACTTTATTTTCTTTTTATTTCTCCCCTTTTCGCCTAGAAGTCGTGGGTTCGATTCCCACGCCTCACTTTTCTTTTTAATTCGCCTTCCTTTACTTATGATTGAGAGTTTGTGGGTTCGAACCCCACTCCTCTCATTTTTTAATTGTTTTTATTTGTATTTCACCTTACAGACAATACTCGAGATCGAGTCCCCCGACCCCCATTCTTTTTTCACGTTCTAAAGGCAGATTCGGGTAAGTTCACAGGTTCGAATCCTGATGACCTCATCCCTTTACACTCAAATAAATTTCCAGATTTATTCATCATTATTTAGACTAAACCAAACTTGTAAGTTTGCTGGAAATTTAGTAAATTTTTTTTAGCTTATTTTCACCAACATTTTCACTTGAAATCTTAGGGAAATTCATAGATCATTTAACACTTTTTGGGGTGCATTTTTCATAGATTCGTTTAGCCAAAAGATTTTTACTCAAATCAGCCACACTTTCATTATAATGAACATCACGATTTACATAGGTTTATGCACGTAAAATGACAACCAAAACATTATCAAATTTGGAGCCTTAACCCGAGAACCTCATTCACTGTAACATACTTGCACACGCACACACTTGCACATAATTTCGAATACATGGTTGTCTTTCATACGATTTCAAGTACACAAACATAATCATATTCATCACGAGAACATAACATAAACCTAAATCTACCAGCAATCATACCCAACCTACGATTCATTGGGAGCTAGTGACAGGGACATGATAAAGGGGAAACAATCCTAGTTTTCGGATGAATAATATGAACCTTAAGGGGTCTCTTGGGAAAGGGACCAAGAGAGAAGAAAACCCATACCTTTTTTACGTTAAATCCTTGACTTGCTGCCCAAAAACTTCACCCAAGAATACATCTAAGCCTCCTCAATGTCAACTCCACTCGAATTACAACCTCCCTTAGCCTAGTATGCGATTAATGTTTGTTTTCTTGTGATTTCGTGTAAGTTCTTCAAGTGTGAAGAACATGGTTTATTTTTCTGCTTTTGTATCTTATTTTGGCAGAGAAATTTTGTGAGAAAGAAGAAGAGAGATTGAGCGTGAGAGTAGAGAGATAAACGTGAGAGAGTGGGAGTTGTAGGAGGCTTAGGAGTCTAGTTTTAAGACTTAGTCAATAGGGTTTTGTTTATTTAATAAAAATCTGATTTTCATTTTATTTTAAATCAGCTAATGAATAATAATTATTAATTAATTACATTAATTCAATAGCTTAAATAAAAATCACATTAATTCATTGCTTCCACCTAGGTTCGAACCCGGGTGGAGCAAGACTTCACTTCAAGAGCCAATTTCGGCCCTCTCTCCCCAAATTTCCCGTCCACCTTATTAATTAAATAATTAATTATACATTTAGGGTAATTAAGATACTACCCTTAGACAGCAAAAAGTCCATTTTACCCCTAGACCCTTCAAACCTAAGATTTCCTCTTTTTAAGTACGGTAAAGACTCCTTCGAGTAAATCTTCATATTCGAGAGCCCTACATGGTTGGACCCAAACTTTCCAAGCTCAACTAAGTCCCCAAGTTAGTTGGCATGGCTGTAGCACGGGTTCTGAGGTCTGGTTCAACGCGCATCAATTCGTGTGAACCCAATCTAATCTAGGCATTCTAGATACGTTATACATTACTTAGCATAGTCATTTTTAGGGTTGTTACATTATCCCCCCATAGGAACATTCGTCCCCGAATGACACTACACATCATTTTAAAATAAAGAGGGTGATTTTCGAAGATATCTTAACATACTTGAGACTTTACGCTTTGTGAATTTTTGTTTCACACTCACTCTGGATAATGCATATTACTCAAGCTTATCTAAAGCTTCATATTTGAGATTGAGGAACTTCCTTCTCAATCGCACTTAACTTGATGCACCTCACAACTCATGCAACACAAAAATCATGTCCAGGCTATACAAAAACAGCAAACATGTCCACACTATACAAACATGAATTCATTTTAACTCACATAGTGCAATTATTACTCATACGATTATAGACTTACAACACCAAGTCGACTATTGCACTAAAACTTAGAGTTTCTTAAACAAAATTAACCTTAGGATCAGTATATCTAACCCCTTAGATAACATCTTGTTGGACTTGAGATTTGAAATTATATGGCTTTGTTGGATTGAACCACGCCCTACCCATTTATACCCTATCTCATTTGGCAACTGAAACCTCACTACACTTCTTTGATAGTCTATGGTAGATTAACACTTATGGAGAAAACCCATACCTAAGCTATTCAATGCATTTTCTTGGTGAATTTCTGATTCACATATTAGTAGGTTGGTCCACATCCTTGAAACCTACTAGCAGCTTCGCATTAATAGACTAAGGAACTCCTTCCTAAACTAGTCTCATCAAAGCATACAACATAGTTAAACACATAAGTCACATACGTCAGCAACCAACATGATGATTCCAACATATTAACTTCATACTAGTGCATAAAACCATACACATGAAAAACTAATTTAGGCTACGCACCTGATACATCACCAGTGGTGTCTTTCCCTACACCGCTAGACTTGAGTTCGAAGAATCGTTGCCTCCTTGGAGCCTCTTCACTTGGACCATTCGGCTGAACTTTTTCCTTCCCTTGTTTTTTACTTCTCCTATTCAGACAATCCTCCACCATGTGACCGGGTTTGCCACAACTGTAACAAGCGTTAGAGCCCATCATACACTATCCTCCATGCAGTTTGCCACACTTCCTTCAAGGTGGCCTCTCCTGAGGTGTATCTACTTCATTGTTTCTCTTAACTCTGGACTCAGAATCCTTATCATAGCGACTCTTGGATGAACTTGACTCCCCTTGGTGAGAGAGTCCCTTCTTAAACCTGGGCTTATCCCTGATTTCAGTACTACTCTTCCTTGAAAAATTCTCCTCAGCTTGCGTTGATCTGTTCCCTGCCCTAGTGTGTTTCCTCTACGTGCTTCCTCCACTTGCTGGACATGGACCATAAGCCTGGAAAGGTCCATGCTAGCATGCAGCATAGCTGCCCTACACTACTCCTCGATATTCTTAGCAATCTTAGATCTAGTGTAAACGGGAGGATTCATCTTCGTAAAGTCCCTTAACCTGCTAGCCATGGTGCTGGCATGTGGGTTCTTTCTGGGAACACCTTGTTGCTCCGCCTTCGTTTCTCCTTGTATTCATCTTTCTAAATCTCAAGAGTTGCTGTTAGATACGCTCTTAACACCAACAAACAGACATTAGAGAAGGCACGATAAGATCAGAAGAAGGGAATTTTCCTACGCATCATGCAGTCTCTAATTCAGGATAGTGGGCACTTCACTACCATGACTTAGAAACTACTCAATGTGGTTGATGTGAACTTATTATCCTCGGAATTTAACCTAAGATTTCCTCTTTTTAAGTCCGGTAAAGACTCATTCGAGTAAATCTTCGTATTCGAGAGCCCTACATGGTTGGACCCAACCTTTCCAAGCTCAACTAACTATGCAAGTTAGTTGGCTTGGCTGTAGCAAGGGTTCCGAGGTCTGGCTCTACGCGCATCAATTCGTGAGAACCCGATCTAATCTAGGCATTCTAGATACGTTAGACATTACTTAGCATAGTCATTTTTAGGGTTGTTACATTATCCCCCCCTTAGGAATATATATTTTTAGGCCTTTAATACTCTAATTTATAAGGAAGGCTTTAGGAGATTGCTCATTCATACATCATATAGCTCAAAGGTTTCTAAGATAAGAATGACCTTTCATTAAAGACCCTACTTCATGTGAGAATGTCCTTTCCCATATTCATACAAATCATACATCATGTTTGTGTGCATATAATGGGAGATCTACCTTCGAATAAACACCTCAAGTTACATGTGTTCATAACTTCATGAATCATATACCTCACATGCATAGAAATAGGTAATAATGCATAGGAGAACTATCATTTCCTTAATCATTACGAATCTACCCTACTCATAGATATGCATGAAATATGAGTGTATATTGGTGAACATGATCACATAACGGCTGTCACATAGTATTGAGGAAGCCACCCTCTAAACATCACAACACATGTACAATATTCTTCATGTCTTGAGTCAAACACACCTATATTACTTAAGACAATAGACTCACGCACTCACAATACAACATAGGAGGCAAGTACATATTCAACTATAGAATAAAACACTCCTAGCTTACTTTGATTACACATTAATATAGGGTTTATATAGGTAAGGGTCATGCTACAAGGATATTCTTCATCACTAGACATATAGACAACCTAACCCTAACATAATCATCATACATATACCAATAGCATTATCCACACCTAAATCATATAACTAGTTTTGAGGGCTATTCATATACTTCACGTAACATCAATTCACTTAGAACATGATAATAGAATAAAGGTTAAATCGTTAAACTTTCTAAACATGAGACTTATCATATCAATTCATATTGCATCTAATTCCCTCAAGGCAATGATCAGAACACATAAACTTGTACAAGAATGAAAACACAACCACCATAAGTGCAACTATACCAATCAACACAATTCCATGTACATTCTTGACTAATTAGAAGACATAGGTCAACTTACCAAATCTCAAGACAGTGATTATCTTTATCAATTCCTAAAAATTCATAATCAATTTACAAAATGGAATATAGAAATAAGCAATTCATTTACATTCTAAACACAATGTAGTATCAATATCATCAAGATTACAAGACCCACATCATAGGCAATTTTGAGAAATTAGGAGGATCATGGGTTCTTCATGAAATTGAATAGAAATTCATCATAAAATCAGTAGCTAACATATATTCATCATTAGAATGCTTTTGAAATCACTTTAACAATGAACCCTTGGCTAGATTGAAATATAGGATTTTTCACTTAGAATCATGTTTAGAAAAAGATTTGAAAGGACTCCATAGATGAATTTTTATATATGGATGAAGGATCACCATACCTTTTACATTATAAAGACCACAAAAATCTGACAAGAAAGCTCCAAGAATCCACCTCCATAGTTTGTTCTTGACCTTGGTCTTCAATGGAGGTTTTGGGGGTTTTGGAAGAAGAGAGAGTTTTGGGGATTTTGATTTCTTAATGGGTATTGGGATTTTGCCACGGGAAAAGGGTTAAAAAGGTCCTTAAAACAGATTATAACCGTCTCCCTAAGTTACTAAAACACCCCCATACTTATTGGGACTTTTAGACATGTCAAAATTGACTTAAAAACGACGCAACCATATCTAAGAAGTGGTTGACCGTCGCGTGGCAGCCTCTGAATTTTCCCCAAAATATTTTTTGAGGCAGTAAAAAAAAGTTGTGTGTTGGGAGTGTGTCGTACAGCAAAACTTAGTGCCAGGTGCGGGACGCGAGGTTATCTCCCAATAATGTTGTTCCACGTTGCCTTGGGTAGCCTCCTTGTCCAATATTTGGGTCCTCCTTGGGGGCCTTTCGGATGGTCCCCGGGGAGTCATACCTAGACAATTTGAACCGTAACATGTCTATTAAGATACTAGAGTAAACTCCAATGTTTTTAGACTAAAAACAACACATAAAAACAAGGCAAACATACAAGGACACACTAGCACGTCCAGACGAACTTTAGAACGTCTTTGACGTTCTTGGACGTTTGACCTCCAAACCTCTTTAAGTCAATCATGCTTAATTTAAAACACTTAATTCACCTATTTTTAACCTTTTTAGTCACATGTTAGGATCTACCTACCTTATTTAATTCTGAAGGTCGTCACAATATCCCCCACTTGGGAAATATTCGTCCTCGAATGACACTTGAACACTTCCAAGGACTCATAAAGCACTTCTAACAGGTCACAAAACACAACAACATGTTATCACATAATAATCAATGCACCAAACTTACAAGGAACACCGACTCTGTATAATCATGCAACTAAAGCAAACATAATCCACATGGAGTACTTCTACAATTCTTTCTATGCGTACATTCTTCTTCATATTCATTGTCATTTGGAGGAACTACCTTCTCCAACTTTAGGCATGTTCATTATTTCATTATTAGGTTTAACATACTATGGATTGCAATTGCACACTTAGGCATAACCCACACTTCAACTCATGAGAACTTGAACAATTCATTTAGTTCACAAGAATAATGAATAATGTAGATTAACTACAATCTTATAGTCTAGACATAATACCATCAAGGTCATACACGACATTACCATGATTAGCTTTGTTAAAGGAGGAACTACCTTCTCCTAGTCACAACATATACACATGGCATCATAGAGTTCATATAATATCAATGCATAGAGGTTAATTCATATTACCACATCATGCTTATACTTCCTTTCTTATGAAACCAACATAGTAGGTCAAACCAAGCACATCATAACATTAGAAAGTAAATTTACACATTTCTATTCTTTACGCATGACTAGCTTTCATAAACATGCATCATTTAGGGAAAATTTATCACAATTTATAGGCACACCAAAAGACATAGGCTAGACAAACCATCAATCCTCAAGTGTGATCCTATAATAACACTCCCTAAATCTCAAAAGTCACACTTTTTTTTTCCAAAGCGACTAATCTTTCTCATTTAAAGGAGACTCCACTTGTCAGGATGCGACTAGGGAACCACACATTAAAGTGACATAAAGCATGCTCACTAAGCCATCTCATGAGGTCAAATTGTTTACTTATCATATAAGGATGCACAACAACATGAGAAACATGCAACTTATCAAAATTTCCTTTTCCTTGCAATAATGACCTTTCATAATATGCATAACAGAGTATCACTTAATACATGCATAACATATGTTGAACATGCATCTTATGCTTTTATGCAAGACTCCTATTATAAACAATCTACTTAGGAACTATTTGGTTTCAAGCTTGAGTAAGAATAAAAGGAAAATATAGGGATATCTACAACCTTACTACTCAAATCATCCTCCCCCACTTAGGATAAACCCATTTAAGAGCAACTCATAACAACTCTAGGGGAACTTTAGCTTGCCAACCTTATTAACTAAACACATCATCCCTCTCTCGGGATCAAAGCTTATGAACACCCTTCTTGTCATCACTTCAAAGTGATTTTCAACCTAGAGAAGTTCAAGGGATCTCAGCATAGGGACATCAAGTGAACTTAAGATCTTACAATCTAGGCACATTATTTTCCACGTGGGGTAACCCTAGTCACGTCCTGCCCTTAAACACCAAGGTCGAGGCAAGTCAAGACCAACCTACAAGGTTTATCACTTTTGGTGAAACTTCCAACCAACCATGCCTAGGACAACTAAGAACTTCCTCAATTGACCATAATTAAAATGAAGCTTAAAAGACAACTACCACTTCAAAGTAGGTCAACCTCAATTCTCTCCTTCTCTTTAAGGTTTATGGGGTACATACCATACATCCCCCCAAAGTCACATTAGGCTAATCATTGTTCAAACATATGGAATAAAACATCCTTTCCCCTATTTCCCCTTCTTAGAATAGGTTCATATAGGAAATCATTAACTATTCATAAGGCTTCTACCATTAACTAGCATACTTTACAATCACCTTACAAGTCTCAACATACTATTACCCCCATAGGAGCAAGACTATACAAAAGATTCCAATCCTCACAAGGACATCTATGAAGAATTTAACATATACAAAGGTAACATTCATATTTCTTACTATTTACCACATTCTTTAAGACTTTTCAAGTCTATATCATAACATCATGCTACCATCCTACATAATCATAAGGCAATCCATCATTCCAAGGGGAAATCCATTCAACTATAAAAACTACAAAAAAGCTATAACCACATCATATCATAACTTCTCAACATATCATCTCCTTCCTCATAAACCACCTAGAGCCATAAATGGCATCACATCAACATATACTAAGTTCAACTTCACATGTACTAACGAAACCATAAAACAAGGGTAAGCATTAAAATTCACCTTTTTCTCCCGCAAGCATTGAAGAATTATCCAAATCCAAGCATTAAAATCTAAAGACCATCGGACAAGGAAACATAAGACATAAATCATATAGATTTAAGTTCTATGGCACGATATGAGAATAGTGAAGAAGGGAAACTCTACCATCCTATAGCCTCTCGCTCATAGATGTGGCTCAACTCAGATGATGAATGAGACTCTGCTAGACGTGGCAATACGAGACTTCGAAACCTAAAGAAAAACCACAAAACGTGGCTCTGATACCAAGTTAGTAACGACCCAAAGTACCCCCTAGAAGTTAAAGTACTATTAGATCGCCACATGGCATCATAGTCATTTTGGAGGTCTAAGACAAGCCCTTAGACATCTTTCATTGCATAATCGTAGTAAAAAAATGTGGAAAAAATAAAACTTTAAATAGCACATCATACGCTAGAATAATCACTTCATATATATATATATATATATATATATATATATATATATATATATAAAATATCATAAGTACATAAGTAGACTCGAAGTCTCTTTGCTATCTTAAGACAAAACCCAATAGAATAGAATAGGGACATGACCCTTAACAACATAAAATATACGTCTAAGCTATTACATAAACTTAAAGAACATCCTGACATAGGGAACCCTTGAATCATAGGTGTTCCTTTATTTGAACTTGGTAGATCTATCCAAGCTCTTCACTTAGGAGACATCCTCTAGATATCTCCACCTACACTTGGTGTAAAAAGATGAATAAGAATGGTATTAGTACAAGAATGCACTAAGTATGGAAACCATGCAAAAACATGCATTTAAAGAGGACATTTCATTTGAAATCATGCAACATGTCTTTTTAGTAAACTTCATGAACATAAGCACATATAAACTCAATATAGTTCATATACATCATATAGACATGGATACTACTCATAATAGCACATAAATCCATTTATCATACTTCGAGACATATTTAATACGTACATTTCATTACATCTCTGTTATCTTCCTTCTTTTCTTAAGAAACCCTCAAGTGTACTTAGTACAATGTATAACCTTGAGGTCACCTTACAATAGCCTTTCATAATATGATTCATAACACAACCACATATATTCGTAAGTCTTAAACACTTAATAGATATCAACTTCACATAAGGACAATCACCAAAGACAACTCCTAAGTCACACTAGTGCAATGCGTACGTAGAATCCCATAATACTACTTCCACAAAGTGTACCTAAGAAGTCACCTTAGTTTAGGCATAACATACTTAACGGGTCATAACTATTTCATTCATAACTATACATAAGGTTGCATACTTCAAAGCATCATATAAGGACTCATAATACTTTATAACATCATATGAAGACTCATCATACTTCCTACACTTTAGTCTTAAACTCACTTAGTTTATATAATAAGTAATACACCCTCACAAACCCATCACAAGCTTATTTGTGCAATGTACAGATGAAGTCCCATACCCCCACATATACCAAGTAAACAAATTTATAATTCATAAGTGTAAAACACACACATACACATAATACATATCTTAGTCATAGCAAATTCACTTCAAAATGCATTCATACAATTCATACATAACATCACATAAGTCTTACTCGTTTCCAATGTACTAATCTTATCCTTACTTGAAGTTCACTTGTGCAATGCATGGGTAGGGGCCATAATCCTACCTATATTAAGTAATCCTCTTAAGAAGTTGTGATTAGAGTCCATAGTCTTATATTAGTTTATTTCTTACTTTGGGAGATTTAGCCATAGTCGACATAGACCATGTGAGCTACATCGAATCCGATGTTCTACTCCCAACTTAAAAAAGAGGCTTAACACTTGCCTAAGGTGTAACCAATAGTACATAGCTATATAAATGGTATCCATAAGCTATTACCTACAAGGGCACGTAGTTATGGAACATGGAGATTACTTCTAGAAACCTTGACTTACTAGCGTGGAGGTTTCCATGTCATGAGAATACATCTATGTTGGGAACCCGAACATGCTAAACGTGAAGGTTCTCTTTGTGCGAAGCCAAACTTACTAACGTGAAGCTCCCACTCTCATTTATCATGTTGACTCAGAGCTAGGCTCTAACTACCTTGTTAATATATATAGTTAAGCCTTTAATACTCTAATTCATAAGGAAGGCTTTAAGATCTTTCTCCTTCATACATCATATAGATCAGAGGTTTCTAAGATGATAATGTCCTTTCATCACAGACCCTACTTCATTTGAGAATTTCCTTTCACATATTCATACAATCATACATCATATGTGTGCATAGAATGTGAGATCTACATTCAAATAGACACCTCTAGTCACATATGTTCATAACTTCATAAATCATTTACTTCACATTCATAGAAATAGGTAATAATGTATAGGAGAACTATCATTTCCTTAATCATTATGAATCTACCCTACTCATACATATGCATGAAGTGTGTGTGTACATTGGTGAACATGATCACATAATGGCTATCACATAGTATTGAGGAAGCCACCCTCTAAAGATCACAACACATGTACAACATTCTTCAAGTCTTGAGTCAAACACATCTATATTATTTAAGACTATAGACTACACACACTCATAATACATCATATGAGGCAAGTACATATTCAACAATAGAATAGAACACTCTTTGCATACTTTGAATACACATTAATATAAGGTTCGTATAGGTAAGGGTCATGCTACAAGGATATTTTTCATCACTAGCCATACGTACCACCTAACCCTAACATAATCATCACACATATACATATAACATCATCCACACCTAGATTATATAACTAGTTTTGAGGGCTATTCATATACTTCACGTAACATCAATTCACTTAGAACATTATATTAGAATCAAGGCTAAATCCTTCAACTTCCTAAACATGAGACTCATCATATCAATTCATATTGCATCTAATGCCCTCAAGGACATGATCATAACACAGAAACATGTACAAGAATGTAAACACCACCACTATAAGTGTACCATACCAATCAACATAATTAGATGTACATTCTAGATTTATTAGAATAAATAGGTTAACTTACCAAATCTCCAATCAAATGATCATCTTTATCAATTCCAATCAATTCATAATCAATTTACATAAAGGAATACAAATTTAAGCAATTCATTACAATTTAAACATAATCTAGTAATCATATAATCAAGATTACAAGACCCACATTATAGGCTAATTTGAGAAATTAGGAGGATCATGGGTCCTTCATGAAATTGGATAGAAATTCTGTCAGGACCCCAAAGCACCCCCTAGAAGCTAGGGATAACCCTCGGATCGTGACCAGGCACGACACAAGAGTAATGAAGAAAGTGAAACTCTATCGTCCTATAGCCTCTTGTCCATGGATGTGTCGCGATTCACACCAATAACCAAGATACTACTAGACGTAGCTTGTGAGACCTTTAGTCCTTAAACTATTTCCCAAAACCTTATGCTCTGAGACCAAGTTTGTCACGACCCAAAAGCACCCACTAGAAGATAGGGATAACCCTCGGATCATGACCGGACGTACTTGACCCTTTGGGGTCTCATAAAAACCCTTTTAACTATAGTTCATTACATAAGACATGAAAAGTAGTGCAGAATTTAAAACTTTTCACGAATAATTAAATAAAGGAAGTCTTTCATAACTACTTAGAGAATCTCATCGTCACAAGACAACTTAAAGACACAACATAATATCTTAGGGACACGGCCCTTTACATTAAAAGAAAATACATACTAAGTCTTTAAATATGAAACTAAGAAAAGGACTATGCCTTCGAATATATGAGGACATACTTTGTCTTGAGAGGAACTATCCAAAGCTTCACCTTCAAACCTTCAAAAGCTTCCAACAATCTATACTTATAGAGTATAGAAAAGTATGGGGTTAGTATAAACAATGTACTAAGTATGGCATATGCACAATCATGAAAAAAGGGACATTTTGGTAAAATAAGCTTTCATGCCAAATAATTATAACATTCATGACTTTATAAGCAAAACAACATAAGAAACATTATTTAACACTTAAAGAAGGATTTCCATAATTTTAACCAAAAATAAGCATTTATAGTGAAGAAGACGTCTAAACACTTCCTTCAATACACACTTCCGTAGGAGTTTCCATACCTAAGGATAATACTAAGACTCTCCAAGGTAAGACATGAAGAAAACATCTAAACACTTCCTTCAATTCACAACAAAGCGATCCTCAAGACTACCCCTTCCGGCTTACTCCCCTCGGGAGAACAAGTCATCACTCAATCACAGACATTAGAAGAACACCCAACAAAACACCAAAGACTTCCCTTTTGGGATGCCTACTTAGTGTAATGAAGAGAAAGTGTCCCATACCACCACCTACCCTAAGTAGTACACTCTTTTAGAAGGTTTGGAACCAAGTCTTCCTTTTAGGAAGGTCCTACCTAGTGCAATGGATAGATAGCGTCCCATACAAGCACCTACCCTAAGTAGCACGTTCTTTTAGAAGACTTAGTTAATTCAATTCACATAGGAATCACATTCTTTTAGAAGACTTGGTATTTTCATTAATTTGTGGGGGGTTAGCTTAACAGACATAGACCATGAGAGTTAGACATGGAATCCCGATATTAGCCCCTATCGAATGAGGGATCCTTACTTGCCTAGAGTAAGGTCATACTTCTACGCTTTTACATGGCTTTACCAATAGCTACACCTATGTGGGCACATAGTTAAGGGATAAGGAGATTGCTACTAAGTAACTCATTCTATACTAACGAGGAGTACTCATCTCAAGAGGTACATTAGATACAACTTTTCAACTCACGAAGTGTAACCACCACTTCTTCATATCCTCTCTGTGCTAGGCATAACTCCCCACAGATTCTCAACATTATAAACTGTAGGTTGTGGATAACTAGTGAACACGACATCTCAACTCACGAAGGGTATTTATCCTCCGACATATCTAGAAAGCTCTTAGGATGTAGTGAGGTTGCTACTAGACACTTCATCTCAACTCATGAAGAGTGTCCACCCCAAGACTCCCCTTTTGACTCAAATTAGTATCATTCATTCAATTAAGTGTGTGTGTACATGTGATCACACCTTGCATATAAGCATGTTTTCATTCATATCAACTTCTATACATGCTTTAGACCTTTATTTATCAATCAACACACACACTTTACATGCTTCACTTAGTAATATATTGTATTTATACATAATCTAGGTTAAACATACTATTTAATATTCTCAAGCACGTCTAAGTTCATAAGCTATGTAGATCTCTACTAGGATTCCTTGAATCTAATACGTGAAGGACTCCCGCCTCGTAAGACCTATTTGCATAGTCATCACAACTATTAGGTATGGCTCTCCTTTCTACCTTGGAGTCTAGACCCTTTCTAGACTATACGTCTCACTTTACATATCAACTTGGAGTCAAGCATATACTCCAAGGTTTTCATGTCATGCCTTGCTCAACCTTTTTGTAAGGTCCCGAAAATGACATAGGTGATATAGAGCCTAAATTTTTTGTCAAGGTGGTATAAGGTCGGTAATATGTCTATAATGTTTTATTGATGCAGTAGCTAAAGTATTAGGTGCATTGGAAGTCAAACGTCAAAGGTCAACCAAGACGTTCGACGACTAAGTCACCTAAGTGTCTCATGTGAGGGTCTATGTATTTATGTGTGAATCTTGTGGTTATAAGGTCTTAAATAAGTCTAATATGATGTGTATAGGTAGTGTGTTATGTTTCGAGAAGTTTGGAGGTCAAACACTCAAGAACGTTCATGAAGTTTGAAAGATATGCCTTGAAATGAACTTGTGTGTCTAGGCATGTTTTGTCGAGTTTTACGTGTTCGTTTTTAGTGAAATTCGTATGAGAGGTCCTAAACTCGTATTATTTAATGTATAGGTTTGAAATGTCCGGGAAAACATCCCCAAGGACCAACCAAGGGTCCTTGAGGAAGGACCCATGTCGGAGGCCAAGACTGCCAAAGGCAGCCTCACCTACGAAAGCAAATCGACGGCCAGTGGGCTGGTCGACAGTCTGTGGGTGATGGGCGTGGGTAGGTACTTGGACTGGGTGTCTAAGATACCTGTCCGAAGTCTCTGAATCCATCGACGGAGGATAGGATGGCCCGTAAGTGGACCTACGTCCCGTCAATGGGCAGATCGTCGATGGCAAGACCATGTCCCAAGACCACGGACCAAAGGACGGTACGTCGATGGTCCCGTAGGTTGGTAATTAGTATGGGAAAGTTTGTGAACCACTTCCATCCTTGACCCAATCGATGGGAGGATAGGATGGTCCATTTGTGGACAAACGATCCGTCAACTGCCCCGTCGATGGTGTCAATGTCCTATGTGCAGTTTCACTGTTAAGTTTGGGGTGAAATTGTAATTTCACCCCACTGCTAAATGGAAGGTTTGGAGGTTCCCTAAGGGTATATTGGGTATTTTAAAGGTGTTTATAAGGCTTTAACACTTAGAAGATTTTATTTTTCAAAATCAAAACCCCAAAATTCCTTAGAAATTTCCCAAGACTCCATTGAAGTCCAAAGTCAAGGAAGAGCTTAGTGTGACGTTTTGAATGGAGATTCTTCATCAAATTGAAGAATTAGCTTCATTGAGGTAAGGTTTTTGATCCTTGAAACTCATTTTATCAAGGAGCCCAACTTTCAAAGATGTTTTCTAAAGTTTTCAAAAGATGAATTGACCTTTTTCATGATCTTCCAAGGGTTCTTGCATTAATGGTTTTCAAATGTCTGTTATGGATTAGATTGATGTTGTATTGATGATTTTAACTCAATTTACTTATGAACCAATGGAATTGATGAACCCTAGTTTTTACTAATTTATGGGTTACTTGATATTTGTCTAATGTTGATGAATTCATATGTAGTTTCTTATGGGCTTTCTAATGATATAAAATTTTATTCAATTGATGTCTAATTGATCTTAGATTGTTTAATCTATGTTGAATTGTTTTAGATTTCATTGATTATTATAATTGTGTATTGTATTGGCGTTCATGGCCATGTGTAAGGGCCTTATGATGTTGAATTTGGTGATTTTGTATTGACTTGAAGTGTTGATGATGAAGTGGTGGTACACTGCCATAATTCCTTTATATTAATGTCAATTGTACTTAAATTTCGTTATGATTGGTTTGGTCCACCTTTGGTGGCGGTGTTAAGTGAATTGATGTGGACTTTTCGGCGTTATTTGAAGTACATTGATAATCATGGACTTGTCGGCAACCACTTGAAGTTATATGGCTATTTGTGTAGTTGATTTAGTTATGTATGATCATATCTACCTATATGTGAAAGTATGTGTTAGAGTATTGATACTATTTAGGTAATCATGTTATGCTATGACTATGTGTTAATTGTGTAGTCTTAGAGTTGATACATGGTTGTTTCTGAATTGTCTATGTGAGTCTATAATGGTTATATTGATATTGTTAAAGTAATGAATAGGTTGACTAGATGTTGTCAAGGGTCATTCCTAAGTGTCTAAATAAAGATAGGTTATATGTGTTAAATGGAAGTATGTGATGTCTTATTTAGGTGTACTTGTGTCCCTTACTTGATGCTTATGTGAATATGTGATGGCTTTACTTAGGAACCTAAAGGGTCTTAGTCTTGAATATATCAATATAGGTGAGACCTTGAATGATGATACGAAGATCCTTTATGTGGAACCTTGAACCAAGTGGTAAGGTTATGAAACTTGAAGTCGAAAGTCGTAATGGTATCCTTCATGTAATGAATGATGGACTTAAAGTTCATTGGCCGGAACGTCATCACATCAATCCTTAGGAAAGTCAATATGAGCTTCTTGTCTCCATAGTGAGATAGCCCTAGCGGACCTCTTTGGTAGGGTAAATGTAATTGGGTCATGAACATGATATGGGACCCAATTATATGAACCTTAATGTGAATTAATATATAAGAACTAAGGCTAGAACCGAGTGAGTATGGAAATGGGAAAGTAGCTCTAGTTAAGAATGAGATTAGAGTACAAAGTATGCCCTTCATATTCCTGAACAATGTGCCTACATGGGATGTGTCTAAGTTCTACCATTGGCAAGTAGAACACCTCATCGGAGTAGGATAGAACTCCGGATTCCATTCTTTGCTACCATGGTGTATGTCGGTTATTGCTTATTCTCATCATATGGGATACATATTAGCATTAGAGAAGTTCTATGAGGTTTAGGTGGTGGTATGAGACGCTATCTATACATTGCACAATAGACTTTGAAGATGTTAGTAAGAGTCCCTAGGTCTTCTTCAAGACCATTATTTGAAAGTCCTTTATGTGATGTACGTGTCTTAAATTAACTAACGAACTAATGAATTAATTATATAGAGTATGAATAAGTACCTAATCTAAAGTGACTTAAGGGTTCCTTAGTTAAAGTGTGAAGATGACATAAATGATGGTTTCTTCATGTCTTATCTATGGAAGTCTTGAGAATGACTCTAGTTAGAGAGGATGTTTGGTGTTGTTTACATAATCTAAGCCTTAGGTAGTCTTAAGGACTAGTTAGGTAATCTTGTAGAGGTCAATAATGGACGTCATCTTCTTGATTTACTTAAGTAAGTCTTTCAATAGACATTGGAAGTAGAATCTCCTATCATCTATGTGTTGGTTTGTTTAGTGAGAAAGGTTCTATCCTACGGGGTATATAGGATTTCTTGAGTGTGTGTGTAAGGGATTCTATGGGCGGTCGCTTCACAACTCACTCAAGTGAAACTTAGAAGTCACCTTTGGTAGAAGAATCTTACATTTATGTTTATGATGCTTGTAAGATTGTATGCGAATCATTATAGGTAATATTGAGGGTCGTTTAGGAACATCTAGAGAGTGTGTATGGGCGGTCTCTCTTTGTGTGACTTAAGTGAATCTTAGGATGACTTTAGTGAGAAGAGTAAATGCTAGAAAGTGATAAAAAATGGGAGAAATGGACTTCACTGTACATCGATTTAGGTCACTGTTAAGTGTCTTCTATAATTATGTTATTTGGTTTCAATGATTTCTTATGTGATTCTATGTTGCTAAATGTTATTCTTATGATGATATTATGATATTTAAATTAAAAGATGCATATTTCCAATAAATGTGCATTTTTCATGATTTTTTGCATTATGTCATACTTAGTATATATGGTTGTACTAATTCCATGCTTTATTTCTATCTATATAGTTGTTGGTAGGTGAAGAGGTTTGAGAATAAGACTTGGACTAGGAGATCGTTCAAGAAGAAGTTTGAAGTATGTCCTCACTTGACTCGAGGGCATATATGTCATTTTATGTTTCATTTATGAAGTTTTATAATGGACTATATAGTAGTATGCTTTATATTCGTATGGGACATTTCCCAAGTATTATCGTGTCTTAACATGATGATTTGACACTTAGTATTTTCCTATTTCTACATATATGAAAGAGTTTTAAGACTTCTATATTGTTTTAATGAAAAGTTTTAATTCTGCACAACTTTTCATTAGGTATATGCGATGAATGGTATGAGAGGCTTGCATGAGACCTCCGAGAGGTCGAGTACGCCGTGCCACAATCCGAGATTATGCCCTCACTTCTAGGGTGGGGTCTCGGGTTGTGACAAAGCTTGGTATCGGTGCAAAGGTTAATGAAAGTGGTCTAGGAATCTAAAAAAAGTCTCAAAAAGTCACGTCTAGTAGAGTCTTGACCTTCGGTGTGAGTCGCGACACATTTAGGGGCGAGTGGCTATAGGACGATAGTGTTTCCCTTCATTTCTACTCCTATGTTCGTGCAGTAGATTCATGTTATGAGTATCCTTCTAAAAGTGTTTCCTTGTTTTCTAGGAGATGAATACTTGAAGGATGGCCGCTAGAAGGTTGGAAGAGGGAAGGGTGAATGAGGAAGCTCCTCCTCAAGTTGAGCAAGTTGAGAAAGTGCTTCAAGATGGGCAAGGTGTCCAAGGTGCTCAAGTGCCTCCTGAAGGTGGTCATGCCCCTAATGTGGAAGGAGGTAATGAGGTTCCGGTGGTTCCCCTGGAATTGACTAACCAAGATATTAGAGAGGATTTGCTCGCTTTATCCCAAGCCGTGACTACTCAAACAAACATGAATATGGTGCCTAGGGGTCATGTTGTGGAGAGCACTATGTCATCTAGGGTGAGAGACTTTGTGAGGTTTCTCTAAGGTGAAAGAAGATCCCCAAGAATTCCTTGTGGTGTGTACAAGGTATTCAGTGCTATGGGGGTTACATCTAGGGAGAAGGCGGAGTTGACTTCTTATCAATTGAGAGATATTTCTCAAATTTGGTACACTCAATGGAAAGACAATAGTCCGGTGGAGTCGGGTCCTATTGAGTGGGAAGAATTCAAGGAAGCTTTCTTGTTAAGTACTTTCTCTGTGAGAGGAGGGAAGTGAAAGTAGAGAAGTTTATCAATCTCAAGCAAGGAAATATGAGTGTTGAGGAATACTCATTGAAATTCTCAGCTTTGTCAAGATATGCACCTTCCCTATTGTCTAATCGAAGGGATGAAATGAGTCGCTTTGTAACGGGTGTAGCCAACTTAGTGAGGGAGGAATGTCGTATTGCTATGTTGCATGATAAATGACTTTGTCTAGACTAATGGTGTATGCACAATCAATTGAAGAGTATAAACTTAGGAGGATGTCAAGGAACTTGAAAAGGAGCGTTGCTAGTGATCAAGTGCAACATAGGTTCAAAAAGAGGGTTCAAACTCAAGATGGCCCTAGTGTTCCTAAGAAGAAGTTTGACAAAGGAGGGGTTTCTAGCAATGACAAACCTACATGTGCCACTTGTGGTAAGATACATTATGGTGAGTGTCTAGTGGGTACGGGTAATTGCTTTGGATGTGGAAAAGATGGGCACAAGGTTAGAGATTGTCCTAACATTGCTTCTAGGAAGGAGGGTAAGAAAGTTGCTCCTGGTGTTCCAAAGGATGACGCTCCAACAAGGAGGCATTTCTATGCACTCCGGACTAGAGGTGAGATGCCGGATGAGTGTGATGATGATGTTGTTAAGTCCTTATTTCTCTTGTTGCGGTATGAGTTCCTTCTAAGTGGGGGAGTATGGCTAGATAGATGTGCTAGAAGTTGTTGCATGTACATGATGTTTAGGAGTTTGGTTGAAATTGAATTTCATTAACTTCTTGCATTGTGTGTTTTATTGAGTTATGAGCATGTTGTAAAAGCTGTTTATATGGTGTTACCTTGAATATTAGCATGTCTATATCATGAATTGCTTTAGATTGCATTTTTTTAAAAAATTGCCCAAAATCACTGTAGCACTACTCACTGTTCACTGTGAATTTTTTGAAAAGTGGCTTATTGATTCTTTGGTCTAAAATTGTTGTTAAGTGGTTAGAACTGATGTGTAGGAGTATAATAATTAATATGAAATGAGTTTTTTGCCATTTGGAATGAAGCATGTGAGTTTTGTAGCATAATGAGTTATTGAAGTGTATTCTAGGTTCTTGTTGTGTTGTGAATCTCTTGACTTGTGAAATTGATTTTTTCTCCTTGATTGTGAGTTACATGGTTTGGTTATGTTCTGTTAAGTTGATTCTCTAATCTTGGAAGTGTTCAGAGAGTGTCAAGTGTCATTCGAGGACGAATGTTGTCTTAGTGGGGGAGAATGTAAGGTCCCGAAAATGACATAGGTGATCTAGAGCATAACTTTGTTGTCAAGGTGTTCTAAGGTCCCTAATATGTCTATAATGTTGTATTGAGGCAGTATCTAAAGTATTAAGTTCATGTGAAGTCAAACGTCAAGGGTCAACCAAGACGTTTGACGACTAAGTCACCGATGTGTCTCATGTGAGGGTCTATGTGTTTATGTGTGACTCTTGTGGTTCTAAGGTCATAAATGAGTCTAATATGATGTTTATAGGTAGTGTGTTAAGTTTTGAGAAGCTTGGAGGTCAAACACTCAAGAACGTTCATGAAGTTCCGAAGATATGCCTTGAAATGACCTTGTGTGTCTAGGCATGTTTCATCGAGTTTTACGTGTTCGTTTTTTGTGAAATTCATATGAGAGGTCCTAAACTCGTATACTTTCATTTTTGTATTGGAAACGTCCTGGCAAACATCCCTATGGACCAACCAAGGGTCCTTGAGGAAGGACCCATGTCGGAGACCAGGACTGCCCAAGGCAGCCTCACCTATGGATGCCAATCGACGGCCAGTGTTCTGCTAGATGGTCCGTAGGTGATGGGAGTGGGTAGGTACTTATCCTGGGTGTCTAATCTACCTGTCCCATGTCTCTGAACCCATCGAAGGAGGACAGGACGGCCCGTAAGTTGACCTACATCCCGTCGATTGGCAGACCGTCGATGGCAAGACCATGTCCCAAGACCACAGACCAAAGAACGGTCTGTAGGTCCAAGGACGGTACTTAGATGGTCCCGTAGGTTGGGAATTATTCTGGGAAAGGTTGTGAACCACGTCCATCCCTTGACCCAATCGATGGGAGGACAGGACGGTTCGATGGTGCCAATGTCCTACGTTCAGTTTCACTGTTAAGTTAGGGGTGGCATTGTAATTTCACCCCCTACTAAATGGAAGGTTTGGCGGTTCCCTAAGGGTATATTGGATATTTTAAATGTGTTTATAAGGCTTTAACGCTTAAATATTTCATTCTTCAAAATCAAAACCCCAAAATCCCTTAGAAATTCCCCAAGACTCCATTGAAGTCCAAAGTCAAGGAAGATCTTGGTGTGACGTTTTTAGCGGAGATTCTTTATCAAATTGAAAAATTAGATTCATTAAGGTATGGTTTTTTATCCTTGAAACTCGTTTCATCAAGGAGCCCAACTTTCAAAGATGTTTTCTAAAGTTTTCAAAAGATGAATTGACCTTTTTCATGATCTTCCATGGGTTCTTCAGTAGTAATGGTTTTTAAAATTTTCTAAATGTATTAGATTGATGTTGTATTATTATATTAACTCAATTTACCTATGAACCTATGTAATTGATGAACCCTAGTTTTTGACTAATTTATGGGTTATTGATATTGTCTAATGTTGATGAATTCATATGTAGTTTCTTATGGGCTTTCTAATGATAAAATAATTGTATTCAATTGATGTCTAATTAATCTTATATTGTTGAATCTATGTTGAATTGGTTTAGATTTCATTTATTATTATAATTGTGTATTTAATTGGTGTTCATGGTCATGGGTAAGGGCCTTATGATGTTGAATTTGGTGATTTGGTATTGACTTGAAGTGTTGATGATGAAGTGGTGGTACGCTGCCCTAATTCCTTTATTTTAATGTCAATTATACTTCAATTTCGTTATGATTGGTTTGGTCCACATTTGGTGGCGGTGTTATGTGAATTGATGTGGCCTTGTCGGCGTTATTTTAAGTACATTGATAATCATGTCCTTGTCGGCAACTACTTGAAGTTATATGGCTATTTGTGTAGTTGATTTAGTGATGTATGATCATATCTACCCATATATTAAAGTATGTGTTAGACTATTGATACTATTTAGGTAATCATGTTATGTTATGACGATGTGTTAAATGTGTAGTGTTAGAGTTGATACATGGTTGTTTCTGAATTGTCTATGTGAGTCTATAATGGTTATATTGATATTGTTAAAGTAATGAATAGGTTGACTAGATGTTGTTAAGGGTCATTCCTAAGTGTCTAAATAAAGATAGGTTATATGTGTTAAATGGAAGTATGTGATGTCTTATTTAGGTGTACTTGTGTCCCTTACTTGATGCTTATGTGAATATGTGATGGCTTTACTTAGGAACCTAAAGGGTCTTAGTCTTGAATATATCAATATAGGTGAGACCTTGAATGATGATACGAAGATCCTTTATGTGGAACCTTGAACCAAGTGGTAAGGTTATGAAACTTGAAGTCGAAAGTCGTAATGGTATCCTTCATGTAATGAATGATGGACTTAAAGTTCATTGGCCGGAACGTCATCACATCAATCCTTAGGAAAGTCAATATGAGCTTCTTGTCTCCATAGTGAGATAGCCCTAGCGGACCTCTTTGGTAGGGTAAATGTAATTGGGTCATGAACATGATATGGGACCCATTTATATGAACCTTAATGTGAATTAATATATAAGAACTAAGGCTAGTACCGAGTGAGTATGGAAATGGGAAAGTAGCTCTAGTTAAGAATGAGATTAGAGTACAAAGTATGCCCTTCATATTCCTGAACAATGTGCCTACATGGGATGTGTCTAAGTTCTACCATTGGCAAGTAGAACACCTCATCGGAGTAGGATAGAACTCCTGGATTCCATTCTTTGCTACCATGGTGTATGTCGGTTATTGCTTATTCTCATCATATGGGATACATATTAGCATTAGATAAGTTCTATGAGGTTTAGGTGGTGGTATGAGACGCTATCTATACATTGCACAATAGACTTTGAAGATGTTAGTAAGAGTCCCTAGGTCTTCTTCAAGACCATTATTTGAAAGTCCTTTATGTGATGTACGTGTCTTAAATTAACTAACGAACTAATGAATTAATTATATAGAGTATGAATAAGTACCTAATCTAAAGTGACTTAAGGGTTCCTTAGTTAAAGTGTGAAGATGACATAAATGATGGTTTCTTCATGTCTTATCTATGGAAGTCTTCAGAATGACTCTAGTTAGAGAGGATGTTTGGTGTTGTTTACATAATCTAAGCCTTAGGTAGTCTTAAGGACTATTTAGGTAATCTTGAAGATGTCAATCATGGACGTTATCTTCTTGATTTACTTAAGTAGGTCTTTCGATAGCCATTGGAAGTAGAATGTCCTATCATCTATGTGTTGGTGTGTTTAGTGAGAATGATTCTATCCTAGGGACTCTATAGGATCTCTTCAGTGTGTGTTTAAGGGATTGTATTGGCGGTCGCTTCACAACTCACTCAAGCGAGACTTAGAATTCACCTTTGGTAGAAGAATCTTACATTTATGTTTATGATGCTTGTAAGTGTGTATGTGACTCATTATAGGTAATCTTGAGGGTCATTTAGGCACATCTAGACAGGGTGTATGGGCGGTCTCTCTTTGTGTGACTTAAGTGAATCATAGGATCACTTTAGTGAGAAGACTACATGCTAGAAAGTGTTAAAAAGGGGAGAAATGGCCTTCACTGTAACAGTGAAGGGACTTCACTGTACAGTGATTTAGGTCACTGTTAAGTGTCTCCTAAAATTATGTTATTTGGTTTCAATGATTTCTTTAGTGATTCTAAGTTGCTAAATGTTATTCTTATGATGATATTATGATATAAAATGAAAAGATGCATATTTCCAATAAATGTCCGTTTTTCATGATTTTATGCATTATGCCATACTTAGTACATGTGGTTGTACTAATTCCATGCTTTATTTCTATCTATATAGTTCTTGGTAGGTGAAGAGCTTTGGGAAGAAGACTTGGACTAAGAGATCGTTCAAGAAGAAGTTTGAAGTATGTCCTCACTTGACTCGAGGGCATATATGTCATTTTATGTTTCGTTTATGAAGTTTTGTAATAGACTACATAGTAGTATGCTTTATATTCGTATGGGCCGTGTCCCAAGTATTATCGTGTCTTAAGATGATGATTCGAGACTTAGTATTTTCCTATTTCTACATATATGAAAGAGTTTTAAGACTTCTATATTGTTTTAATTCCGCACTACTTTTCATTATGTATATGCGATGAATGATATGAGAGGCTTGTATGAAAACTCCGAGAGGTCGAGTACGCGTGCCACAATCCGAGATTGTGCCCTAACTTCTAGGGTGGGGTCTCGGGTTATGACACTTTTCTGTCATGGAGGTATGTCCTTGACAATATATCCATGCTCAAGTTAATCTGTCAGTTTCATTCAATCATCCTTAATCTACAGCCAACACAACCATCCTAAGTTTTATTATTCATCAAGTCATTATATATTCATTCATAGGTAGATTATAGGATCTTCTAGCCTTAACTTTCTTCTGACATTCTTCATTACTAGGTGAATATAGCCTAATTAATTATTTAAGGTTCAACTCATTAAAGACTAATCTTAGTCAATCAAGTCTAGTGCATTTTATACATAAGTGATTCATTCATGATCAATTAATATAGAATGCAATCAAGTTAAGAATAATCAACACAAAACCTTTATCTAGTCAGTAATGACCTAAGATCACAATGATCACCTTCGATTTCAATTACTATAATTCACCATGAAAACTCCATAAAAATAGTGTATAATCATCATATAAAATCACTGAATGCTACCCACCAGATTGGCATCACAATCAAGCCTTACCCACAATGCAATCACAACTCTCTTTTGAATGGGGTTCTTTAGATTCACAATTGAAGGGATACTAGGGGATTGATGGAAGATTCCATGAATGAATAATATTCACATACCTTAGATTAGAGCCTTAAACCCCGCTTCAAACCTTGGTGAATTCATTCTAAAGCTGCTGCAATCTTCTTCTTCTTCAATGGTGGTTTTGGGAGAATTTTGGGAGAGAAAGCTTTTGATTTGAATTATAGGGTCTAATTGTCTATATTACTGCTTAAAGACTCTTAAAATACCTAAAATAACAGAAAATAATTAATCCTTAAAGTGCCCAAAAGAACCCTGCAACTATTAAATTTTACTTAAAAACGGCGCGCCCAAATCTGGGTGTTAAATGCACGTCGCGGAGTCATTTTGAAATCTTTTTTTGGAAATTTTCAAGACAGAATGGTTCGTGTAGTCCCCGCGTTGCTGGGAATGAATTTTTCCCTTCAAGTGTTGGCTGCGCATCATGCAAAAGCCTCCAGATCTTGGCTGCTTGGCAGTTTCGATGGCCCATGTTTGGGTCTTCCTCCGGGACCCTTAGGCAGTTCCCAGGGGACCCTTAGTATCTTCCCTGGGTCGTCTATCTCGGACCATTCGACCCTTTACACATCAGTATACGTATAGGAACTATGGATACTCAATTTCACCATAAAACCATCTCCAAATTTCCACTACAAAACACTAGACACACCAGTTCAACTTCGACTAGTTTTCGGACGTCTTGGACGTCCTTGAGAGTTCTCTCACTTTATGCCCATCCTTCCACACCCAAAACAAACATCCGTGTTGGCGAGGCACTTACCATAGTGACTCCTTCCACACTTGGGGCAAGTAGATTTGGAAGACTCACTACATTTCTCCTTTTCAACCTTAGAGGTGTTGGAAGAATCTTGGCGGGAATATCTTGGTTTAGTTCTAGGACTACCTTGTCCCTCGGTATTAGCATGGAAAGACTTAGAACCTTCATACCGAGACCTCTTCTTTTCTATAGCCCTCTCCTTCCTTAGTTGTGACTCTTCTATTTTTTAGGCAAACACCATCATTCGGGAGATATCCATATCATCAACAAGCATAGGCTTACAACATTCTTCTTCTACTAGATCGGACACCCTCGTCATGAATCTATTCATCAAGTCTCTAGGATTTGCCACCAAGCATGGAGAATACATAGAAAAAAGAGTGAAATTCAAAGCATACTCCTTAACATTCAAACTACCTTGCTTGAGGTTTATGAAATCCTTCAACTTAGCCTCCCTCAATTCCCTAGGAAAGAACTTATTAAGGAAAGCCAACTTTAAAGTGTACCACTCTATAGGACCCGCTCCTATTGGTCTACTATCTTTCCATTGTTCATGCAAAATTTGGGCAACATCTTTCAATTTATAGGCAGCCAACTCCGGCTTTTCAATGGAATACACTCCCATGATTGCAATCACCTTATACACCTCATCAATAAACCTATTCAGATACTCACCAACTTTAGAGCCATAGAACCCTGGTGGATTCATTCTTAAGAATTCCCTCACTGTATTCCCACACATTAATCCTATAGGATTGGCCGAAGCCAATTATCCTCTATTATCTAGGGTTGTTAAGTCTTGAGAAAACAAAGTCATAGAAGCTCAAAAATTACTCAAGCATAGCATTCCCTATTGGAGGGTCATCAGGAACTTGTGGAGGAACTTGCTCTTTCACTTGGGAGGCACATGCCCTTGCACTTTGGGAGGCACCTCTTACTCCTCACTACCATCTCCTTCTCTTCTAGAATTGTCCCTCGTGTTAGCCATAACCTATAAAATCATAGACAAACATTAGAATAAGGGCTTACTCAAGCAAAACTCTATGGCACGACTTGAAGAATGAAGAAGTGAAATTTTCCTAAGCATCCAAGAGCCTGCTACTCACAGATGTGTCGCGACTCACACCAATGAATAAGACTCTACTAGACGTGGTATTGAGACATCCTAAGACAATTTTCATAACCTTATGCTTTGATAACAATTTTTCACGACCCGCAAGTACACCCTAGATGTTAGGGAAACCCTTGCAAGTAACTCAATCTTCTCAAGACCCTACATGGACAACATTTAGGCAATATGCGTTAGTACAATATGTACTAAGTATGAAAACTATCACAACGAACATAAGATATATAAATGGGTTAGTCGATCATAGACATAATCATAAGAGATAAAGACATAAGCATAGCATACATAACATAAGCATAATTAAAACATCAATAAGCATAAGAGCCCATTCTTAACTCATTGTCTTTCTTACTATTATGAGCTATCTCACAAGCCACCTCCAAGTGTCCATGTGCAAGGCTAAGGTAGCATCCCATACTACTAACAAAGCTCAGTACCTCTCTTTGGTCATATTTGATCATAATTCACTTTCTTTATTAAGACCTAAGTTCTTTATACTAAACATTACTATACTCTTATGATTTCCTTAAAACATGCTTGTGCAATGTACATGAGGCAGCCCATACTACCTCACATACAAAGTCTATCCTGAAGTTATCCTTAACATGTCGACCTTCCATAGACTTATCGTTAACTTACCTTCATTTAATAATTTTATCTCATCTTTAGTCTACTTTACTAGGAAAGGCAACTATAGTCCAATCCTATCTTCAATATCTTCTTCTTTAATGACCCTAGGTTATACATTGTGCAATGCACTTCTGATATCCCATACAATCATTCATGCAAGATACTACTTTTGGATCTTTTCTTTATTACTTATTACTTTGGTGTCTAGCCCCTATCTCTATCTTTTGAACACTATGAGATACTAATTTAAGTATGTCTAAGTTCCTTAATCATATCTGTTGAATGAGAAGAAAACTGACGATTGTAACATGTCAAAGGAATAGGTCCAACGGAGTTTACTCACTTGTCTACAACAAGTGTTGATGAAGAATGAAGCTGAGGATTGGAACATGTCGAAGGAACAGGTTCAACGAAGCTTACTAGCGAGTTACAGCACTGCTGAAGAATTAGAGTCGCACTAGGATCAGACTACCTATGTTAATTAGGATTATATTTCGTCTAGAATTATTTTATGATTAGGATTATAGTACAACTAGGATTAGATTATTTATAGTTGCATTATTATTATTAAAGTAATAAAATATATTATAGTAGGACTCTAAGTATAGTTAACTTAGGAATCTACGATTATTTCTTATATAAGAAGTATGTTATTAACATTATTATTTATCAATAACATAATTATTGATCAATACGATCAATTATCATGATTGATCAATATTATTAATACTACCAATTTTGATCAACATATGAATACTACAAATATTGATCAACATATCAATATATAAATATAGATCAACAAATCAATACTATAAATGCAATCCTTGATTTCTCTAGTCCTAGACATGAGATTTCTACGTGGATTTCTACATGGTATAAGATATTAATGCTCTTCTTCTCTCCGAGTATTGATATAAAACAAATGAAAAAGATATGGAAAAAAACCCACATGTTGCAACGGACCCTTCTAAACGCCAACCTTCTCACGTCACCAAATAATTGTCGCTTGTTCGATTAATCTTAAACCAACAAACTACCTAATAAAGAGGACACACATTTCCCAATTGATTCATATCACAAAGAATGAACCAAGTAAAAGTAGTTGTTCCACTGGACATACTGCTAGGGAAGTTGTAGCGGCTAAGAAGGATGCAAAAGATAGTGACACTATTGATGATTGGAAGGAGAAAAATGTGTTACTAAGGAGTTGGATGTCAAGCACCTTTACCGAAGAAAGCACACAATTAATTGTGGGTTATTCATCTTACAAGGTGATGTGGGAATACTATAAAAATAGTTATATTTAAAAAGAAAATAAAAAGAAAAAAAAGAGTAATTAATTTTGTTACAAGCTTAGTAAGGCATCATATCCCACCCTTGATCAATTTTCTAATGCCCTCACAGGTTTTTATATAAGGGAAGAGGAAGAAAAAGCTTCATAACAAAACCATTACATTGTCTCATCTGCCCAAAAAGGCAGGGGGAGAGGAAACAACAACATCAACATACCGAAGCATTGAAAAAACAAGTTTTTGTTGGGTATTCAAAGTTTTTATTTATTGGATATTCGGAAAAAAAAAACATCAATATACCAAAGCATTGACAAAAAAAGTTTTTTGCTGGGTATTCAATGTTTTTTTGCTGGATATTCAAAGCAATCTAGGAGTCACCGTTCCTATACTCACTAGGTTGAGGGGAAGTGTTGAAGAAGAAGGAAACTGACGATTGAAACAAGTAAAAGGAATAGGTCCAACACAGTTGATTGACTTGAATAGAACAAGTTTTGCTGAAGAAGAAAGCTGAGGATTGGAACATGTCGAAGGAACATGTCTAATGCTTACTGGCGAGTTACAACACTGCTGAAGAATTATATCCGCACTAGGATTAGACTACCTATGTTAATTAGGATTATATTTCATCTAAAATTATTTAAATGATTAGGATTATTGTACAACTATGATTAGAATATTTATAGTTGCATTATTATTATTATAGTAGTAATAGGTATTGTAGTAGGACTCTAAGTATAGTTATCTTAGGACTCTACAATTCTTTCCTATATAAGGAGTATGTTATTAACAATATTATTTATCAATAATATCATTATTGATCAATACGATCAATTATCATGATTAATCAATACTATCAATACCAGCAATATTGATCAACATATCAATACTACCAATATTGATCAAAATATCAATATATCAATATTGGTCAACAAATCAATACTGTCAATACAATCCTTGAGTTCTCTAGTCCTAGACGTGAGATTTCTGCATGGACTTCTATAATATGGATCCTATGAGATACTTTTTAAGGTATGTCCTTATCCCTTAATCATGGACACTACGAGATACCCCTTAGGCAAGTCGAAGTTCATTCATTGCTTTCAACACTATGATATGCCCCTCTAGAACGTCTAAGTTCATAGGATATGGAGATATCTACTAAGATACCTTGACTCTACTACGTGAAGAACTCCCACCTCGTGAGACCTACTTTGATAGTAATCACAACTACTAGGTGTGGCTCTCCTTTCTACTTGGAGTCCGGACCCTTGCTAGACTATCCGTCTCACCTTGCATTTCCACATGGAGTCAAGCATATACTCCAAGGTTTTCATGTCAAGCTTTACTCAATCTTTTCTCTCATCGAGGGATGTCCTTGACAATCTCTCCATGCTCAAGTGAATCTATAACTTTCATTCAATCATCCTAAATATACAGCCTACACAACCATCCTAAGGTTCATTATTCATAAAGTCATTCTATCTTCATTCATAGGTAGATTATAGGATCTTCTAGCCTTAGCTTTCTTCTCAAATTCATGATCAATATACATAGGGAGTTTACATAGATTGCACGCAATAAAAAGCTTACATAGGCTTCTACTTTTATGTCACATATACAATATAAAACAATATAGATTCTAATAGATATGTCTCATATAAAACCATCTAAGCCAAAATAGAAGAATACGGACATAGACCTTAGACAAATGTATAATTCCCACTTAGTGCTTACAACAATGCCTTGAACAATAAGAGTGAAACTAATATTATTAGACTATAGAGAGTGAGATAGGTAGAATGAGAAAAGGCATCATGAGGACATACCTACACTTGGAGAAATGATCTAAGCCTTCTTGCGAATTGTCTCAAATCATTCAACGACCGGAACCTAAAATGTTTTGGAAGAAAGAGAGAAATAAGGGTTAGTACATCACTTGTACTAAGTATGGAAACATATGCACACACAATATAGAAATCATGCCAAGAGGGACAATTGTTCAAAACCATACCAAGTTACTTTGAAAATCCTTATACACAACCACGAATACATTTAAGACAATAATCATATTTAGCATATTCATCAAAAGACCAACATCATCAAGTATAGTAAAGTTAACATGTGTATAACTTATTACAACCATAGCCAAAATCAAGTCTAACCTTAATCAACAAATAGATGAGGGTAACGGGACTTCACGTCGGACTCGGACTCCCATGTTTCTCCCTCAACTAGGTGTTTCCTCCATAGGACTTTTACGGAGGCCACCTCTTTTTTCCTCAATTTCATCACTTGATAATCAAGGATTTCCACCAGAACCTCTTCATAGGAGAGATTCTCATCCACACCTAGACCCTTAATAGGAAGAATGAAGTCGGGATCACTGATACACTTCTTAAGCATGGAGACATAGAACACTAGATGAACCGAAGCTACTTTACTAGGTAATCTCAACTCGTATGCAACCTTGCCAACCCTTTGAAAAATTTCATAGGGACTCACATGACGGGGACTTAACTTTTCTTTCTTTCAAAATCTCATCACCCCTTTCATGGGTGAAATTCTTAGATATACCTTATCACCTTCTTCAAATTCTAAGTCCCTCCTCCTATTGTCGGCATAAGACTTTTCCGACTATAGGCTGTTTTCAATCGGTTCCATATCATATTATGTTTCTACAAAGTTCTATAAATGAATTTGGGACCAAAAAGTGAAGATTCACAGCCTTCGAACCACCCAATCGGATATATACATCTCCTACCATACAAGGCCTCAAAATGAGTAATGAATATACTTGAATGGTAAATACTGTTATAAGAGAACTCAACAAAAGGCAAGTGTTCATCCCAATTTCCCTTGAAATCAAGTACTCAAGCTCCAAGCATATCCTCAAGAGTTTGAATTGTACGCGCGGCTTGACCATTCATTTGGGGATGAGCGATTCTTAACTTCACCTTTGTACCTAACCCTTTTTTGAATGACCTCCAAAACCTAGATGTGAATTGTGCACCCCTATACGATATGATGTATACCACAATGATGACACAAAATCTCATCTATGAAGATCCTTGCATAATCCTCCGCCGAATAAGTGGACTTGATGGGAATAAAATGAGCGGAGTTTTGTCAATCTATCAACAAACATCCATATAGAGTCATTTTGACTTCTAGTCTGAGGCAAACCCACTACGAAGTCCATATTAATGTCTTCCCACTTCCAAGTGGGAACTTGTACTTCTTGAATTAAGTCACTGCTTTTGATGCTCGACTTTCACTTGTTGGCAATTTGGATGTAAGATCTCAAAAATGATATAGGTGAACTAGAGCCTAACATTGTGGTCATGATGGTCTTTTATGTTGTATTGAGGCAGTGTCTAAAGTATTAGGTGCATTGGAAGTGAAACGTCAAGGGACGACTAAGACGTTCGACGACTAAGTCACCTAAGTGCCTCATATGTGTTTCTATGTGTTTATGTGTGACTCATGAGGTTTTATGGTCCTTAAATGAGTTAATATGATGTATATAGGTAGTTTATCAAGTTTAGAGAAGTTTGGAGGTCAAACGCTCAAGAACGTCTATGATGTTCGAAAGATGTGCCTTGAAATGACCTTGTGTGTCTGGGCATGTTTCATAGGGTTTTCCGTGTTCTTTTTAGGTGAAATTCATGTGAGAGGTCCTAAACTTGTATAATGTAATGTTTGGGTTGGAAACGTCCGGGAAAGTATTCCCAAGGACCATCTAAGGGTCCTTCAAGAAGGACATAATTATTTCCTAGTCTGCCCAAGACAACCCAAACCACGGATTGCACTCGATGTCCCGTGGGTCAATCGACGCCTCATGGGTCAATAGATGCCCCGTAGTTTGGTTATGTCGATTAAGACTTATCCTGTGGGAAGAATGGACCAAGGACAAGCCTCAGTCCCAGACCACGGACCAACAGGACGGTCCATTGGTCAAGGGACGGCCCATGGGTGGTATACCGTCATTCAGGACTTAACCTGGGGAGTTGAGATCCCATTGTCCAGTCTATGAAACCATCGACGTAGCACAGGATGGTCCGTGTATGGACTGACGTCCCGTCAATGGGAAACCATCAATTGGTCTGTGTCCCTGCGTGCACTTTACTGCCAAGTGAGGAGTGAACTTGTAATTTCACCCCACTTCCAAATAAGAGTATTGGTGGTTGCTAAGGGGTATTTTGGGTATTTTAAATGTGTTTCTAAGCCTTTAACACTTAGAAGATTTGATTCTTCGAAATCAAAACCCCAAAATCCCTAAGAAATTCTGTAAGACTCCATTAAAGCTAAAACTGAAGGAAGAGCTTGGATTGGAGATTTGAGTGAAGATTCTTCATAAAATTGGAGGATTAGCTTAATTGAGGTATGGATTGTGATCCTTGAAACTTGTTTCATCAAGAAGCCCAACTTTTAAACATGTTTTCTAAAGTTTTCAAAAGATGAATTCACTTATTTCATGATCTACCATGGGTTCTTGCATTAATGATTTTTAATCATTGTTTGGTGATTGAATTTTTGTTATTAAGATGATTTTAACTTAATTAACCTATGAACCCATGTAATTGATGATCCCTACTTTTTGACTAATTTATGGGTTACTTGGTATTGGTCAAATGTTTATGAATTAATGTGTAGTTTCTTGTGGGCTTTCTAATGATGCAAGTGCTGTATTCAATTGATATCTAATTGGTCTTATATTGTTGAAACTATAATGAATTCACTTTGTTTCATCTATTTTTATGATTTATCTATTGAATTGATGTTCATGGCCAAGGGTAAGGGCCTTATGATATTGAATTGAATGATTTGGCGTTGGCTTGAAGTGTTGAGGATGAAGTGGTGGTACGCTGCACTAATTCCTTTTATTTAATGTTATTTTAAATTCAATTATGTTGTGATTGGTTTGGTCCACTTATGGTGGCGGGGTTATGTGAATTGATATGGCCTTGTCGGCGTTATTTTAAGTATATTGATGATCATGGCCTTGTCGAATCTATTAGAAGTATTATGTTGATTGTGTAGTTGATTATGTGAAGTATGAACATATCTACCGATACGTGAAAGTATGTGTTATTCTATTGATTATATTTAGGTAATCATGTTATGCTATGACTATGTGTTAAGTGTGTAGTCTTGGAGTTGATACATGGTTGTTCCTAACTTGGCTATTTGAGTCTATAATGGTTATGTTGATGATGTTAAAGTAGTGAATAGGTTGACATAATGTTGATAAGGGTCATTCCTAAGTGTCTAAAGAATGATATTCTAAATGTGCTAAAGTGGAGTATGTTGTGTCTTCTTTAGATAGACTTGTGTCCCTTAATTGATTCTTGTATGAATGTAAGTATGTGATGTCTTGACTTAGGATGCTAAATTCTATTAGTCTTGAATGAATGAATGTTAGCTGAGACCTTGAATGATGATAACAGGGTCCTTTATGTGAAACCTTAAGCCTAGTTGTAAGGTTATGAAACTTGAAGTCGAAAGTCGTAATGGTATCCTTCATGTAATGAATGATGGACTTAAGGTTGATTGGATGGAATGGCATCATATCAATCCTTAGGAAAGTCATGATGAACTTCTTGTCGCCATAGGGATGTAGCCCTAGTGGACCTTTCTTTGGTAGGGTAAATGTAATTGGGTTATGAACTTGATATGGAACCCCTTTGTATGAACCTTAATGTGAATTAATATATGAGGACTAAGGCTAGCACCGAGTGAGTATGGCAAGGGAAGTAGTTCCAGTTAAAGAATGAGGCTAGAATACAAAGAAGCCCTTCATATTCCTTAACCATGTGCCTACATGGGATGTGTCCAAGTTCTATCATTGGCAAGTAGAACAACCTCATCAGAGTAGGATAGAACTCCGGATTCCATGTTTTGCTACCATGGTCTATGTCAGTTATTTCCTATTCTCATCATATGGGATACCTATTAGAATTAGAGAAGTTCTATGAGGTTTAGGTGGTGGTATGGGACGCTATCTAGACATTGCACAATAGGCTTTGAAGGTGTTAGTAAGTGTTCCCAGGTCTTCTCCAAGACCATTACTTGAATGTCCTTTATGTGATGAATGTCTCTTAAATGAACTAAGTAATGAAATGACGTAATGATATAAAGTATGTAAATGAATGAGTACCTAATCTAAAATGAATTAAGGGTTCCTTAGTTAAAGTGTGAAGAGGGCATATGGGATGATCTCTTCAGGTCTTATCTATGGAAGTCTTGAGAATGACTCTAGTTAGGGAAGTTGGTTGTTATGTTTGACATGACCTAAGCTTAGGAAGTCTTAAGGATTATTTAGGTAGCCTTGAAGAGGGTGTATGGGTGTTCTCTTCTAGTAATACTTAAGTAAGTCTTTTGATAGCCTTGTTAGGGGAGATTGTCATATTATGTATGTTTTGTATGTTGGTGTATTGTAGGTGTGTATGTGTCTCATTATGAGTAGTCTTGAGGATCGGTTAGGCACATTCAGAGAGAGTGTATGGGAGGTCTCTCTTTGTGTGACTTAAGTGAGTCTAAGGATGGCTTTAGTGAGAAGATTACATGCTAAAAAGTGTTAAAAGGGGAAGGAAAGTACTTCACTGTTACAGTGAAGCAATTCACTGTACAGTGAATATAGCTTACTAGAAAATGAGTTCTAAAATATGATAATTGGTTTTAAATGTTTCCTTATGTGATTCTAAGTTGATAAATGTTGTTATTATGATTATATTACGATATCTAAATTAAAAGATAAATATTTCCAATAAATGTCTTAATTTGACTCGAGGGCATATATGTTTTTTATATATTTTTATGAAGTATTGTAATAGACTTAACAGACTATGTTTTTCTAATTCGTATGGGTCGTGTCCCAAGTACTGTTGTGTCTTAAGATGATGAGATTGAGACTTAGTATTTCCTATTACTTTTATATGAAAGTGTTTTTAAAGACTGATATTGTTTTGTGAAAAGTTTTATTTCTGCACTACTTTTCATTATGTATATGCGATGAATGATGTGAAAGGCTTGTATGAGACCTCCGAGAGGTCGAGTACGCCGGTTGATATCAAAGATTGTTCCCTAACTTCTAGGAGGTGGTCTAGGGATGTGACAAGCTTGTTATCAGAGCATAGGTTAGTGAAAGTAGTCTTAGGAATCAAAAATTCACATCAAGTCACATCTAGTAGAGTCTCGACCATCGGTGTGAGTCGCGACACATCTATGGGCGAGAGGCTATAGGACGATATAGTTTCCCTTATTTTCTACTCCTAAGTCGTTCGGTAGAGTAAATGTTATGAGTGTACTTCTAAATGTGTTTCCTTGTGTTTCTAGGAGATTAATACTAGAAGGATGGCCACTAGAAGGTTGGAAGAGGAAAAGGTGAATGAGGAAGCTCCTCCTAAAGTTGAGCAAGTTGAGAAAGTTCTTCAAGATGGCTAAGGAGACCAAGGTTATCATGGTTCTCAAGTTCCTCCTCAAGGTGATCATGCCCCTAATGTGGAAGGAGGTAATGACATTCCGGTGGTTCCCTCGGAATTGACTAATCGAGAGATTAGAGAGGCTTTTCTTGCTTTAGCCCGAGCCGTGACTACTCAAGCGAATTTGAGTTTGGTGCCTAGGGTGAATGTTGTGGAGAGAACTATGACCTCTAGGTTGAGAGACTTTGTGAGGTTGAATCCTCTTATCTTTATTGTCTCTAAGGTAGATGAAGATCCCCAAGAGTTCCTTGATGGTGTGTAGAAGGTGTTAAGTGCTATGGGTGTTACATCTAGAGAGAAGGAGAAATTAGCTTCGTATTAATTAAGGGATGTGTCTCAAATTTGGTACACTCAATGGAAGGATGATAGGCAGGTGGAGTCGATCCTATTGAGTGGGAAGAATTTAAGACAGCTTTTCATGGTAAGTAATTTCCCTTTGAGAGGAAGGAAGTGAAAGTACAGGAGTTTATCAATCTCAAATAAATAAATATGAGTGTTAAGGAATACTCTTTGAAGTTCTCAACATTGTCTAGATATGCACCATCCCTAGTGTTTAATCCAAGGTAAGAAATGAGTCATTTTGTGACCGGGTTCGCCAACTTAGTGAGTGAAGAATGTCGTACGGCTATGTTACAAGATGCTATGACTTTGGCTAGACTCAAGAAGTATGCACAATCAATTGAAGAGTCTAAACTTAGGAGGATGTCAAGAAACTTGAAAAGGAGCGGTTCTAGTGATAAAGTGCAACCTAGGTTCAAAAAGAGGACTCAAACTCAAGATGGACCTAGTGCTCCTAAGGTGAAGTTTGAGAAAAGGAGGTGGTTCTCAAAATGGCAAACCTACATGTGCTACATGTGGTAAGAAACATTATGGTGAGTGTCTAGTGGGTACTGGGATTTGTTTTTGATGTGGAAAAGATGGACACAAGGTGAGAGATTGTCCTAACATTGCTTCTACAGAAAAAGAGGGTAAGAAGGATGCTCCTAATGTTCCTAAAGGATGATGCTCCAACAAAGAGGCGTTTCTATGCACTCCGGACTAGAGGACAGAAGGCGGATGAGAGTGATGATGATGTTGGTAATTCTTATTTCTTTTGTTGTGATATGGGTTCCTTCTAAGTGGGGGATTATGGCTAGATAAATGCGCTAGATTGTTGCATGTGCATGATGTTTAGGAGTTTTGTTGAAATTGAATTTTATTAACTTCTTGCATTGTGTATTTTATAAATCTATGAGCATGTTGTATAAGGTGTTTATATGATGTTAACTTGTGTATTAGCATGTCTATATCACGAATTGCCTAAAATTGCATTTTTAGAAAATTGGCCTAAATCACTGTAGCTAGACAGGTTCACTGTAAAATTTTGAAAATTTGACTAATTGATTATTTGGTCTAAATTGTTGTTATGTGGTTAGAACTTATGTGTATGACTATAATAATGACTATAATATAAGTTCTTTCTATTTGGAATGAAGAATGTGAGTTTTGTAGCATATTGAGTTATAGAATTGTATTCTACTTTCTTGTTGTGTTGTGAATATCTTGACTATGTGAAATTAATGTTTTCTCCTTGATTGTGAGTTATATGGTTTGGGTATGTGCTGCTAGTTGATTCTCTGTTCTTGGAAGTGTTCTGAGAGTGGCAAGTGTCATTCGAGGACGAATGTTGTCCAAGTGGGGGAGAATGTAAGATCTCGAAAATATCATAGGTGAACTATAGCCTAAAATTGTGGTCATGATGGTATATTATGTTGTATTGAGTCACTGCCTAAGGTATTAGGTGCATTGGAAGTTAAACGTCAAGGGACGACTAAGACGTTTGACGACTAAGTCACATAAGTGCCTCATATGTGGTTCAATGTGTTTATGTGTGACTCATGAGGTTTTATGGTCCTTAAATGAGTTAATATGATGTATATAGGTAGTGTGTCATGTTTCGAGATGTTTGGATGTCAAACACTCAAGAACGTCTATGACGTTCGAAAGATGTGTCTTGAAATGACCTTATGTGTCTAGGCATGTTTCCTCGAGTTTTCCGTGTTTGTTTTGGGTAAAATTCATGTGAGAGGTCCTATACACGTATACGGTCATGTTTGGATTGAAAACGTTCGGGAAAGTATTCCCAAGGACCATCCAAGGGTCCTTGAGGAAGGTCCCAAAGTTGGTGCCTAGGCTGCCCAGGATAGCCCAAACCACGAAACGCAGTAGACGCCTCGTGGGTCAATCGAAGCCCTGTAGATTGGGTCTGTCGATTGGGACTTAGCCTAGGGGAAGGATAGACCAAGGACAAGCCTCAGTCTAACACCACGGACCAAGAGGACGGCCGTTGGTCAAGGGATGACCCATGGGTGGAATACCGTCATTTGGGACTTAGCCTGGGGAACTAAAACCCGTTGTCCAGTATCATAACCCATCGTTGGAGGAGAGGACGGTATGTGTGTGGACTGACGTCCCATCGATGGGCAATCGTCGATTGGTCTGTGTCCCTGCGTGCAGTTTATTGCCAAGTGAGGGGTAAACTTTTAATTTCACCCCACTTTCAAATAAGAGTATTGGTGGTTGCTAAGGGGTCTTTTGGGTATTTTAAATGTGGTTATAAGCCTTTAACACTTAGAAGATTTGATTCTTCAAAATAAAACCCCAAAATCCCTTAGAAATTCCCTATTACTCCATTAAAGCTAAAACTCAAGGAAGACCTTGGATTGAAGATTTGAGTGAAGATTCTACAAAAAATTGGAGGATTAGCTTCATTGAGGTATGGATTTTAATCCTTGAAACTCGTTTCATCAAGGAGCCCAACTTTCAAAGATGTTTTTATAAAGTTTTCAAAAGATGAATTGACCTATTTCATGATCTACCATGGTTTCTTGCACTAATGATTTTTAATCATTGTTTAGTGATTGAATTATTTTTATTAAGATTATTTTAACTTAATTAACCTATGAACCCATGTAATTGATGAACCTTAGTTTTTGACTAATTTATGGGTTACTTAATATTGGTCTAATATTTATGAATTAATATGTAGTTTCTTATGGGCTTTCTAATGATGCAAGAATTGTATTCAATCGATATCTATTTGGTCTTATATTGTTGAATCTATAATGAATTGACCTAGTTTTATCTAGTTTTATGATCTATGTATTGAATTGATGTTCATGGCCATGGGTAAGGGCCTTATGATATTGAATTGGATGATTTGGCATTGGCTTGAAGTGTTGAGGATCAGGTGGTGGTACGCTGCCCTATTTCCTTTTAGTTAATGTTATTTAGACTTCAATTATGTTGTGATTGGTTTGGTCCACTTATGGTGGCGGTGTTATGAGAATTGATGTGGCTTTGTCGGCATTATTTTAAGTATACTGATGATCATGGACTTGTCGGCACTACTTGAAGTATTATGTTGATTTGTGTAGTTGATAATGTGAAGTATTATCATATCTACCTATATGTGAAAGTATGTGTTATTCTATTGATGCTATTTATGTAATCATGTTATGTTACGACTATGCGTTAAGTGTGTCGTCTAAAAGTTCATACATTGTTGTTCCTAACATGGCTATATGAGTCTATAATGGTTATGTTAATGATGTTAAAGTAGTGAATAGGTTGACATAATGTTGATAAGGGTCATTCCTAAATGTATAAAGAATGATATGCTATATGTGCTAAAGTGGAGTATGTTGTGTCTTGTTTAGGTAGATTTTTGTCCCTTACTTGATGCTTGTATGAATGTAAAAATGTGATGTCTTGACTTATGATGCTAAATTATCTTAGTCTTGAATGAATGAATGTTAGGTGAGACCTTGAATGATGATAAGAGAGTCCTTTATGTGAAACTTTGAACCTAGTGGTAATGTTATGAAACTTGAAGTCCAAAGCCGTAATGGTATCCTTCATGTAATGAATGGTGGACTTAAGGTTGATTGGCTGGAACAACATCATATGAATCCTTAGGAATGTCATGATGAGATTTTTGTCGTTATAGGGAGGTAGCCCTAGTGGACCTTTCTTTGGTAGGGTAAATGTAATTAGGTTATGAACTTGATATGGAACCCCTTTGTATGAACCTTAATGTAAATTAATCTATGAGGACTAAGGCTAGCACCTAGTGAGTATGGCAAGGGAAGTAGTTCTAGATAAAGAATGAACCTAGAATACAAAGAAGCCCTTTATATTCCTTAACCATGTGCCTACATGGGATGTGTCCAAGTTCTATCATTGGCAAGTAGAACAACTTCATCGGAGTAGGATAGAACTCCGGATTCCATGTTTTGCTACCATGGTCTATGTCGGTTATTTCCTATTCTCATCATATGGGATACCTATTTGCATTAAAGAAGTTCTATGAGGTTTAGGTGGTGGTATGAGACCCTATCTAGACACTGCACAATAGGATTTGAAGGTGTTAGTAAGAGTCCCTAGGTATTCTCCAAGACCATTACTTGAATGTACTTTATGTGATGAATGTCTCTTAAATGAACTAAGTAATGAAATCACTTAATGATATACAATATGTAAATGAATGAGTACCTAATCTAAAGTGACTTAAGGATTCCTTAGTTAAAATGTGAAGAGGGCATATGGGATGATCTCTTCATGTCTTATCTATGGAAGGCTTGAGAAAGACTCTAGTTAGGGAAGTTGGTTGTTATGTTTGACATGACCTAAGTTTAGGAAGTCTTAAGGATTATTTAGGTAGCCTTGAAGAGGGTGCATGGGAGTTCTATTATAGGAATACTTTAGTAAGTCTTTTGATAGCCTTGGTAGGGGAGATTGTTATATTATGTATGTTTTGTATGTTGGTGTATTGTAGGTGTGTATGTGTCTCATTATGAGTAGTCTTGAGGATCGGTTAGGAACATTCAGAGAGGGTATATGGGGTGTCTCTCTTTGTGTGACTTAAGTGAGTCTTAGGATGTCTTTAGTGAGAAGATTACATGCTAGAAAGTGTTAAAAGGGGAAGGAAAGTACTTCACTGTTACAGTGAAGCAGTTCACTGTAGAGTGAAAATAGCTTACTGGAAAGTGAGTTCTAAAATATGATAATTGGTTTTAAATGTTTCCTTATGTGATTCAAAGTTGATAAATGTTGTTCTTATGATGATATTACTATGTTTAAATGAAAAGAGGCATATTTCTAATAAATGTCCGTTTTCATGATTTTTATGCATAAAGTCATACTTAGTACATGTGGTTGTACGAATTCCATGCTTTTATCTATCTATATAGTTCTTGGTAGGTGAGTAGTATTTGGTAAGAAGACTTAGATTAAAATATCGTTCAAGTGAAGTTGAAGTATGTCCTCATTTGACTCGAGGACATATATGTCTTTTATGTTTCTTTATGAAGTATTGTAATACACTTAATAGTACTATGTTTTTCTAATTCGTATGGGCCGTATCCCAAGTACTCTTGTGTCTTAAGATAATGAGATTGAGACTTAGTATTTCCTATTACTTTTATATGAAAGAATTTTTAAAGACTATGATATTGTTTTGTGAAATTTTTTAATTCCGCACTACTTTTCATTATGTATATGCGATGAATGATATGAAGGGCTTGTATGAGAACTCGAGAGGTCGAGTACGCCGGTTGCAATCCAACGTTGTGCCCTAACTTCTAGGGGGTGGTCTCTGGATGTGACAAGCTTGGTATCAGAGCATAGGTTTGTGAAAGTAGTCTTAGGAATCAAAAAGTCTCATCAAGTAACATCTAGTAGAGTCTCGACCATCAGTGTGAGTCGCAACAAATCTATGGGCGAGAGGCTATAGGATGATATAGTTTACCTTATTTTCTACTCCTAAGTCGTACGATAGAGTAAATGTTATGAGTATCCTTCTAAATGTGTTTCCTTGTGTTTCTAGAAGATTTATAATAGAAGGATGGCCGCTAGAAGGTTGGAAGAGGAACTGGTGAATAATGAAGCTCCTCCTCAAGTTGAGAAAGTTGAGAAAGTTCTTCAAGATGGACAAGGATACAAAGCTTATCGTGGTTCTCAAGTTCCTCCTCAAGGTGATCATGCCCCTAATGTGGAAGGAGGTAATGACATTCCGGTGGTTCCCTCAGAATTGACTAATCGAGAGATCAGAGAGGCTTTGCTTGCTTTAGCCCGAGCCGTGACTAATCAAGTGAATTTGATTTTGGTGCCTAGGGTGAATGTTGTGGAGAGCAATATGACCTCTAGGTTGAGAGACTCTGTGAGGTTGAATCCTTCTATATTTCTTAGATCTAAGGTAGATGAAGATCCCCAAGAGTTCTTTGATGGTGTGTACAAGGTGTTGAGTTCTATGGGGGTTACATCTAGGGAGAAGGCGGAGTTGGCTTCGTATCAATTGAGCGATGTGTCTTAAATTTGGTACACTCAATGGAAGGATAATAGGCCGGTGGAGTCGAATCCTATTGAGTGGGAAGAATTTAAGGAAGCGTTTCTTGGTAAGTACTTTCCCGTGATAGGAGGGAAGTGAAAGTTGGGGAGTTTATTAACTCAAAAAAGGAAATATGAGTGTTGAGGAATACTCTTTGAAGTTCTCAACCTTGTATAGATATGCACCATCCCTAGTGTCTAATCCAAGGGATGAAATGAGTCGTTTTGTGACCGGTGTCGCCGACTTAGTGGTAAGTAGTAATTCCATGCTTTTATCTATCTATACAGTTCTTGGTAGGTGAGTAGCATTTTGGAAGAAGACTTGGATTAGAAGATCGTTCAAGTGAAGTTGAAGTATGTCCTCATTTGACTCGAGGACATATATGACTTTTATGTTACTTTATAAAGTATTGTAATATACTTAATAGTACTATGTTTTTCTAATTCGTATGGGCCGTGTCACAAGTACTCTTGTGTTATAAGATTATGAGATTTAGACTTAGTATTTTCTATTACTTTTATATGAAAGAGTTTTTAAAGACTTAATGATATGAAGGGATTGTATGAGACCTCCGAGAGGTCGAGTACGCCGGTTGCAATCCAAGATTGTGCCCTAACTTCTAAGGGGTGTTCTCGGGATGTGACATTGGACATTTTGCAACAAATATTGCTATGTCCCTTTTTAAACCTTCCCACCAAAACACATCTCTAAGGTCATGATACATCTATTTACGACCCACATGTGTACCCTATAAGTTAGGGTAATCTTAGGTCATGGCACGGCGTACTTGACCTCTCGTTGGTCTTGTACAAGCCCTTTGACAATATTCATCGCATACATGTATGAAAAGTAGTACGGAATTACAACTTTTCACATGAAATATGATAAAACATCTTTCATATTAAAATTCATAGAAAACACTAAGTCTAAACATATGCTAATCTTAGACTCAAGAATACTTGGGACACGTCCCATACAATACTAATATAGAAAATACTTAGTCTATTACAAAACTTAGAATTAAAATAAATGTAAAGATTATTATGCTCTCGATTCAAGTCAGGACATACTTCATCTTTGCTTGAAATATAACTAGATTCCAAGCTTTCCTTCAAGACGCTCCTCACCTTCCACCTACACCTTTAGACAAAACAAAATGTATGGAATTAGTACCAATACTTGTACTAAGTATGACTTAATGCTTAAAATCATAAAAATGGACATTTATTAGAAATATACTTTTTTTGATTAATACATCATATCATAACCATAAGAACAACATTTAGAACCTTAAGAACATAATATATCACATAAGAATCTTTTCACTTTTTAAGAAACATTACAATGAAATAATCCCAACTTTACAGTAAATTCATTTAGCATACCACCCTCTAGCTAAAGGCTATCCTAAGACTCACATAAGTAAGAAAAATTGAGACCGTCCATAAACACTCTCTAGGCACACCTAAATTATCATGAAGACCACATATAATTAGATAAATATACTTACGATACACCAAACACATAAACATGAGATCTTCCTATCAAAGGTGATTCTATGGTTCACTTGAGTGAGTTGTGAAACTATCGCCCGTACAATCCCTTCACACACATCTAAGAGATCCTTTTAGATTACCTAGGATAGAATCATTCTCACTACAAATAATAGTATAGATATATATGTAACATTTTCTTCCCAAAGGTTATCCAAAATACTTACTTAAGTAATGCAGGAAAAGAACGCCCATACATCCTTTCCAAGCTTACCGATATAATCCTTAAGACTACCTAAGTTTAGATCATGTTTACTTACTCAAGTTACTTGCCCTATCTAGAGTCATTCTTAAGACTTCCCTAGGTAAGATATGTAGTGACCATTACTATGCCCCCTTCAAACCTTAACTAAGCAACCCTTAAACTACTCTAGGTAAGTACCTAGTCCTTAACATATTTTCCAACTTAAGTCATTATCTTCATTAGTTCAGTAAGAAACATTCATAACATATAAGGATATTCAAGTAATGGTATTGGAGAAGGCCTACGGACTCACTCACTAACATCTTCAAAGTGTAGTCGTGCAATGTCTAGATAGCGTCCCATACAACCACCTAAACTTCATTGAACTTCTCCAATACTAGAGGGTATCCCAAATGCTGAGAATAGGCAATAACCGACATAGACCGTGTTAGCTAGGCATGGAATCCGGAATTATAACCTACTACGATGGAGGGTGTTCTATTTGCCAATGGTAGAACTTGGACACATCCCATGTAGACACATGGTTAAGGAATATGAAGGGTTTCTTTGTTCTCCATTCTCATGATTAAAATAGAGAAACTTCCCTAGCCATACTCACTCGGTGCTAGCCTTTATTCTCATTGAGTAATTTATATAAAGGAGTACATGAAGAGGTTTCATATCTAGTTCATAACCCAATCATAAAACCATACCAAAGAGGTCCCCTAGGGTTGCACTACAATGTTCAAGAGGATAGCTTAGTGATTTTCCTAAGGATGATTTCATGCCTTTCCATACAATCAACCCTTAAGTCCATCATTCACACCAGAAGGATACCGTTATGACTTTCGACTTCAAGTATATCTTAACCTTACAACTAGGTTGAAGGCTTTACATAAAGGACATTCTTAGCAACTTTCAAGGTCACATGTCATTCATACATACAACACTAAGAAGCTCTAACATAATAAGTCAAGAAGTCATATTCTCATTATACATGTATCCAGTAAGGGACAAAAGTCTACCAAAACAAGACACAACATACTTCACGTATAACATATCATTCTAGAAGCACATAGGCATAACCAACATCATTTTTTGGTCACCCTATACACTACTATAACATCATCAATATAACCATCATAAGCCTCACATAGCCAATTAGGAATCATGCATCAACTCTAAGACTAGAGACACATAAAGACATAGTCATAGTCTAACATGATCACCTAATATCAATAGAAGAACACATACTTCCACATTACTCACAAGTAGATAGATATGATCATACTTCGCATAAATCCACTACACAAACCATCATAATATGTCAAATAATTCTGAAAAGGGTATGATCATTGTAATACATAAAGTAATGCCACGAGGCCACATAATTCACAATTAAAGCACATAGAATATCCACCATAAGTTGACCATACCAATCACAATTTAATTCAAGACCTAATTTACATAATATAATAAGAATTAGGTAATCGTACCACCAATCCATTCTCACCACTTTAATCCATAGCTAAATAATCAAATACCATACCAAAAGGACCTTACTCATTGTCATGATCATCAATTAAATAAAAAAATCATAATACTTAATCTAAATCAATTAAATATAGAATTTATCAATCTAATATAGCCTATACATCAATCCAATAAAATTCTTACATAATTCAATAACCCAAAGAAAACTACAATAGAATTCATAAGCATTGAGACATGATCATAACACCCATAATATAGCCAATTTGAAGAGCTTAGGTTTTGCATGGGTTAATGAAGATTTAGATTAAAATAATCTAATTAACCACAATTCAATAGATATTCAATAATTTAAAACCTTTAATGCAAGAACCCATGGATAGATTACAATTTATAAAACTCATCTTTTGAGAAATCTTTGAAAAACACTTTGAAGATTGGCTCCTTGATGATAGATGTTTCAAGGATGAAGAACCATACCTTAACTGATATTAATCCACGAAAATTAAGAGAAATTGGTGGATAAATCAACCTTTTAGCTTTAATGGAGTTCTAGAGAGATCTGTAGAGGTTTTGGTTTTGGATTTTAGAATAATGAATTCATATAGGTAGTTAGGACATATAAACCCACTTAAAATACCTAGAATACCCTTAGGAAACCGCCAAATTAATTATTTGGATCTGGGGTGAAATTACCACTTCACCCCTTTACTTTATAGTGAAGCTACGAAATTGCAAACTTCACCTACGCCTGCCAACCTAGGCCCTGTCACCCAACCAATGAACCGTCATGTTTGTACGTGGTTTGGGTCAGAGGCTGGTCTTCGGAAGGCCATCCTCCCCAAGACTAAGTTTCCACCTATGCCCTAACCTACGGGGCATCGACTGACGTACTGGTCGTCGATTGCCAACCATAGGTTGGGCTGGTTTGATAGCTTTTGGCTCTTGTGGAGGGTTCTTCCTCAAGGACCATTGGTAGGCCCTTGGGGATGTTTGCCCGGACGTTTCCAACTTTATTATGTTCATATATAAATTTAGGACCCCTCACATCAATTTCATCCAAAATGAACACATAAAACTTAACAAAACATGCTAAGACACACAATGTCATTTCAAGGCAAACCTTTCGAACGTCACGGACGTTCTTGGACGTTTGACCTCCAAAATTCATGAAACGCATAACACTGCCTATTAACACTATTATCACTCATATAAGGACCTCATAATCTCATAATACACACATAAGCACATAAAAACACATAAGGCATATTGGTGACTTAGTCGTCGAACGTCTTGGTCAGCCCTTGACGTTTGACTCCCAGTTCACCTAAATCTTTATAAACTGCCTCATTGCAACATTATAAACCATTTTAGGACCTTATACCCTTTTACAAACATGTTAGGATCTAGTTACACCTAAGTCATTTTAGAGGTATTACATTCCCTCCCACTTGGACAACATTCGTCCTCGAATAACATTTACCACTCTCCTAACACTTCCAAGAGTAGATATTCAGTTAACAGCTCATAACCATACAACATAGCACATTATAAAATACAATTTAGTATAAAACATCAATTTCACATAAATTTAGAGACTCACAACACAACAAGAAACTAGAAATAAATCTACGACTCATAATGTCATAAGACTCACACCCTTCATTCCAAATAGCAAGAGCTCTTTTTATATTTATTAGCATTCTCATATGCATAACTGTATACTCATTACAACAATTTTAAACCAAAGAATGATTTCGTCAATCTTTGAAAAACTTCACGGTAAGCTGAAGTTCCAGGCAGTGAACATGCTTCCAAATTCTAAAAATGCAACATTTAGGCAATTGATGATGGAAACATGATAATATGCAATATAACGATATAAAATCTTTTTACTAGATAATCATGTCTTAATGAAATGCACAATGCAAGGAATCAACGAAATTCAATTCCAACAAGACCTCTAAACACCATGCAACATGCTACTATGACATTCTACTCTAAAGCTTGAGTTGAATAAAAGATATGAGACAATCAATCAAAACTCCACTACTCACCATACTCCCCCATTTTGGAAGGAACTCATAACAAGTAAAAGAAAGAAGTAGTACTTACCAACATCCTCATATCATCCAGCTTTGACCCTCTTGCCCGGAGTGCATAGAAACTATTCTTTTTTGAAGCATCATTACCCGGAACACTTGGAGTAACTTGCTTACCTTCCTTTCATTTAGAAGCAATAGTAGGACAATCCCTCACTTTGTATCCATATTTACCATAACCGAAATAATTTCTGGTACCCATTAGGCATTGCCCATAGAGCTTATTCCCACAATTAGCAGAAGTATGCTTACCATTTTTAGAACCACTTCCCTTCTCAAGTTTGACCTTAGGATATCTAGGTTCATCTTGAGTTTGAGCCCTTTTCTTGAACCTAGGTTGGTTTTGTTCACTATGTCCACTCCTCTTCAAGTTTCTAGTGATCCTCTTAAGTTTGGACTCTTCTATGAATTAAGCATATACCATAAGCCTTGATAGAGTCATATCATCATGGAGAAAGGTCGTACGACATTCTTCTTTCAAAAGGTCAGAAACACCGTTCACAAACCTACTCATCTCATCGCTAGGGTTAGACACCAAGGATTGAGCATACCTAGACAACATAGTGAACATCAAGGAATACTCTCCAACACTCATGTTGCCTTGCTTGGGATTAATAAACTCTTCAACCCTCACCTCCCTCCTCTCACGGGGTAAGTAAATTACTAAGAAAGACTCCTTAAGCTCTACCCACTATATAGGACCCGAATCAACATGCGTATTATCTTTCCATTGAGTGTACCACACTTTAGCAAACTCCCTCAATTGGTACGAAGCCAACTCCGCCTTTTCCCTAGAAGTCACTCCCATGACACTCAACACCTTGTACACACCATCTATAAACTCTTGGGGATCTCCTCTGTAACAACCCTAAGTACCCCCTAGTAGTTAGAGATCTCTTAGATCGCCACATGGCGTCGTCGACCTCACTGTGGTCTAAAAAAGCCTTTAGACATTTTTCATTGCATAATCGTAATAAAAAGAGCGGGAAATTTAAAACTTTTCATAGCACATCATACGCTAGAACATTACTTCATATCTAGAAAATATCATAATACATAATTAGACTCTAAGTCTCTTTGCCATCTTAAGACACAACTCAATAGAATAGAATTGGGACACGACCCTTAACAACATGAAATATAATTCTAAGCTATTACATCAATTTAAGAAATATGTTGACATAGGCAACCCTTGAATCATAAGGGTCCTTTACTTGAACTTGGGAGATCTATCCAAGCTCTTCACTTAGGAGACACCCACTAGCCATCACCACCTACACTTGTGTAAAAATGTGAAGAAGAATGGTATTAGTACAGGAATGCACTAAGTATGACAACCATGCAAAAATATGCATTTAAAAAGGACATTTCATTTGAAATCATGCAACATGTCTTTATAGTAAAATTCACGAACATAGGCACATATAAGCTCAATATAGTTCACATACATCATAAAGACATGGATACTACTCATAATAGTACATAAAGCCAATTATCATACTTTGAAACATATTCAATACACATCATACATCACTTCTCTTTTATTGTACTTCTTTTCTTAAGTAACCCTCAAGTATACCTTGTGCAATGCATCACCTTGAGGTCACCTTACAATAGTATTTCAAAATATCCTTCATAAACACAACCATATATTCACAAGTCATAAACACATCAAAGAAATCATCTTCACATAAAGTCCATCACCTAAGACAACTCCTAAGTCACACTAGTGCAATGTGTAGGTAGAATCCTATAATACTACTTCCACCAAGTGTACCTAAGAAGTCACCCTAGACTAGACATAACATACTCAACAAGTCACAACATATTCAAAAAGTCATAATATATTCACTTACAACTAGTCATAGGACATATACTTCATATAATCATATAAGGACTCATCATACTTGATATAACTTCATAGGAAGACTCATCATACTTCATACAATTTAGTCATAGACTTACATAGTTCATATAATATGTAAACCACCCTCACTCATAAGCTTACTTCTGCAATGTACACATGGAGTCCCAAAACCCCACATAGACTAAGTAATCCCATTTAGAAGCCACAAGTGTAATTCACATGCATAGTCATAATTCATATCTTAACATAACAAGGTCACTTAACATGTAATCATACAAGTCATACATATCATATGTCTTTACTTCATAAGGGTGTCCAATCCTATCCTTTCTTGAAGTCATCTAGTGCAATGTATAGGTAGGGTCCATAGTCCTCCTATACCAAAGTACAATTGTCAAGGAATTTAGATTAGAGTTCATATTCCTATCTTAGCTAATTATTAACCTTCGAGAGACATATACATAAACGACATAGACCATGTGATCTACATGGAATCCGGTGTTCTACTCCCACACCGAAAAGAAAAGGTTAACACTTGCTTAAGGTGCAACCATTCATACATAGATTATCTAGGTGGAAACCACAAGCTATAACCTACGGGGGCACATAGTTATGGAACATAGAGATTGCTTCTAGAAACAATGACTTACTAGAGGGGAGGTTTCCATCTCATGAGACAACATCTATGTTTTGAACCCGAACTTACTAACGTGAAGGTTCTCTTGTAGGAAGCCGGACTTTCTAATGTGAAACTCCCACTCTCATTTGTCATGTGCGCTTGGTGCTAGGCTTTAACTTCCTTTTTACATATATTTAAGCCTTTAGTATATAAATTCATAAAGAAGGATTTTGGATCTTGCTCCTTCATACATCATATAGCTTAGAGGATTCTAAGATGAGAATGTCATTTCATCATAGACCCTGCTTCATGTCAGAAGGTCCTTCCAAATAATCATACAATCATACATCATGTGTGTGGGCATACAATGTGAGATCTATCTTCACATAACACCTCTAATCACACATGTTCATAGCTTCATTAATCACTGTTGACACCCAATTTTGACCCTCCCCATGTAAATTAATCAACTCGAGCTTCTTCTACTTCAAACGACTAAAAATAATTAGTTTTATAAAAACTTTAAGAAAAAATATGAAAAAAGGTCTTGCAAATTATTTTAAATAATTTTGGTCATCTTTTGTATTTTCAAGCAATATATATATATGTTTTATATAGTTTTGCGCATAATTAATTATTTTATAAATATTTCGAAAAGCATCTCAAAGGATTTTAATTTCTATTAGGTATTTTGGCTAAATTGGTTCAGTTTAAATTATGGTTACAACTTCGAACCATCGTTTTATAATTAAGTTAATTATTTTATCTTGTTAAAAATTGAGAAGCTCCTAAGTTGATTACATTAGTTCGTCTTGTTTTGGTTTTAACTAAATTTAGAATTTAATGTGATTTGGTCGAATTAATAATCCATTGTAGTCATTTGAAAGACCAATTGTGGGCCTTCATAAATCTTTTTGTTTTTGCTCAGCATCCCACTCCCCATAATTCGTCATCAGCGGCCCACTCCCTAGCCCACTTTGTTTTTTTGCCTCTTATTAATTGACCCTACCCAATGTATTTTGCAATTTTCAGAATTTCAATTCCCAGACACAGATCTCCAGACCCGACCTGTTTCGATTTTTCTTTTCTTTTGTTTTAGGCGAATTGATCTAGGGAACACGTAGAAGCACGCTCGTTCTCTTTATCTCCCTCAAACGTCCAAACCCAGAAATTCCAGTGATTTCTACAGGGATGAAATACAATCACACGTGTTCGTCTCTCTCCCTCTCTTCAATTGCGTGTCTCTCTCTTCTTTCCCCTTTTCGCGATTCGTGCAATCTTCAGGGAAAATCAGCCTGTATGTTGAGCAGGCCAAATGGAGCGATCTCCGAAATTTGTGCGTCCTTGGCTCAATATCGGATGGCCTTCCTTCAAGTTTCGTTGAGATTGGTACGATTTTGTACTAATTCCAGCTTGCTCATCCTTATCCTCTGGAGAGAATTTGAATTTTGTTCAAAAAAATCGTCTTCCCCTTTCTACCTTTTTCCCCCAAAAAACTCGACCAGAAGCCTCCCTATATAAGTTCTATTCCTATTCGTTTTTAGGGTCAGAAAATAGGGGGAGAAAAGAAAAAAATCTGGAAAAGAGGCAGCAAATCACCAAGGGGAAAATTTTTGGAGATTGTTCTTCAAAGTTTTTTAAAAAAATAGAGATATAAAGTAAGAATATAGGAGTCGAAGACACTCATATGTTAAAAAATATACACTCCCTCCTCTTAGTGACGATTTGTTGGGAATCTGCTAGGATCCCCAAGAGCTCTTGAGGTTGCATCTAGTGTTGAAGTCGCTTCCAACTGCTTGTGTCCCTGTTTCGCTGCTCTTAAGAAGGTAAATGTCTTTGACACCCCAAATCATTTTCGGTCGAAATGTTATTTAGTCCATAAATTCGAACGTCATTCTGGTTGTTTCCTTCTCTATTCGAATTTTTTTCGCTGACTATTTTATTACTTTTTCAGTTCTCTTTGATTAAGTGTAAAATCTGGACAAGTATTGTTTGAAGTCCTTATTTTCTTGTGTGTTACTCTTCATCCTGTTGTCTTCTTTTATCGTTGTTCGTTTTGAATCATAGTTGAACTACGTTGAGCTTGTCTATTTTTATCCATGCTATAATCTAAAGGTCATTTTCCCCTGTTCTTCATGTAAATATTCCCACTGAAGTAACATTTTATTCTTCATAACACTCTTTCATTTTTTTTGGGATGACAACGTAATGTTTGAAAACGTTTTGGGGCTGCTCATTAGCATCTCCCAAAGGATCAGTCGCAGATCGGCGGAAGCTCTTTCATAAGTTTTTTTTTTCAACTCTTTAATTTGTTACCCACAAGACTCATATCTAAGTTCGTTGGGATTAGAATTTTGTACTACTAATCGAATGTGTTTTCTTAAGTAAATGGTTGTCTTTCCTTCTTTGTTTCCAAAGTTTATTTGTTTGGTTACTTTTTTTTTAAAAAAAAAAATATGAACCTGCCGCGATAAATTTATTTCCTGTAATACTCCCCCTTTTTCGATATTTCCTCACCTCTGTCTCTGTTGTGATATTCTCAAATGTTGAAGAGTTTTGGTCTTATGAACATTCACTGTTAATGCTTGCTGGCCTGCTAATGATGGGATATGCATATGTTTTCTTAGTCGTTTTAGCAATTTAGTTGGAATGTCGAGTTAAAAGAGTCGTGAGTCCTACCTTAGGTGCACCCTGCTCTTCCTATTAGTATAGTTTTCTTTAATTTTATTTCCCTGCAAATCATGCTAAATGAATTTCTTAACAGTCGTCTTTAACCTAGCTCGATTTGAAGTATTTGGCTGCGTTCTTTTCTTTGATCTTTCTTTTGGGGGTTTCCTTTTCCTTTTATCATCTGTTGCTGGAAATATCTACTTAAAGAAATTATTTGTTATAGCTGAGTTAGTATAGAAAATTCAGATCTCTTGCCATGTCTTATTCCTCACTAGTTTTCTAGTCTGCTTTCAAGTTGCACGTTATTGAATACCTTTATTTCACCATTGTCTTTGTCTTGAATTTTCTTTAAATTTGATATGTTGCTCTATCGTTTGGTTAAGGATTTTGGAATCTCAATGAGGTATCGGTTATGTTCCATCCTAATTTGTCCCCTGTTGATTCACGATCATGGAGTATTTTTAAGTTTTAACAAATAAATTGCTTTCAGTATTTGTCTTGTCAATTCTCACATTATCATATGTTAGTCTTGACCTTGTTCTCATAGCATATTGATAACATAAAATTGGTCATTGAGGTTTTGTTTTGGCTGTAGTTTGCTAGGTAGCTCTAAGTGTTACTTTAATGAAAAGCTCTCAGTATTTTGATTAACAATTGTTCACTTAGCTGCTGCCATGAGAATTAGTAACATGTTGCTTATTATCTTACACTTATCGGGTTGCTTAGTCATTTGAGAAAGGGGGGATTTTATTTATATTTTTTGTGTGTGTAAGCACGCCATACAGTTTCCTATTGCTGTGTTAGTGATGAGTGATTTGTTCCTCTTTCGGTCATTCCTTTAAAATTGTTGTTTTCCAGCACGTCTCTTTATCCCGTGTTGGATCGTTCTCTAGTCTCCTTGAATCAATGCGCATATATTTTGTAGTTTGATTTTCTTTTCCATTCTATTTATATTGGATCATGTATTAATCTTTTTTTTCTTCTTTCTTTTTCTTGCTTCATATGAAATCCGTCCGAGTTCACAATGAACTCCTCCCTTTGCATTTTCGAGAGAGCCATAAAGTATCAAACTCCCTTATTCGAGTCAGCCGGCCATAAAAACAAATGAACAGATCTCGAAATGAATGAAGTCAAAGTAAAAGAAGTGAAGAGATTGGGCTATGAAGACCCAAATTTATTTTCTGAAATTTTGTATTTTGTTATTTTTAGGCCTAAACCTTCTAAAACTTCCTATATTATTATTATTTTGCTAGATTTAGGACAGGTGAAAATTTTTGGTCTTAGGCCCAAAGATAAAAAATATTATTATCCAACTAAATGGGCGTAAGACCTAAAACAAAATGGGTCCAAATACAGGTCCAGGCGGACAAAAACCGGATTTGGACTCAACTCTCTCTCTCTCTCTCACTCTCTCTCTCTCTGTTTATCTTATTTTTTGTTTATTTATTTGCTATTATTTTTTGTTAGCTTTAGGGTCGCAAATTCCAAATTCCCCGCGAAATGCCGTAATATTTTATCGACTTAAAATTGAATCAAGTCCAAATGTATTTAAAAAGAAAATAAATTCCGCAAATCAAAGTTCACTTAGAAAGTAAGCTAATACTTCATTTTCAAACAAACCTTAGAAAAAAATTATCTTAGAATTAAGTTAGACGCTTTAGTCAAAAAAAAATTAGTTGACGGAAAACCGTATTAACGGATATCTTAGGTTCCTGAAACACCTTCCTAAAATATAAATAGTAATCCCCGAACCCCTTTTCAAAATCTTTCAAATTGATTTTCTGTTTAGTCAAATTGAAAAAGCAGTTTTCTTGATTTTTCTTTAAAAATTAAGTGGCGACTCTAACAAAGTCAAAATAAAAATATGATATTTTCCAAAATAATTAAAACAGTAATGGCGACTCCGCTGGGGAATTGGAGGATTCTAACCTTAAAACTAATTTTATTTGGCTATGTGGTATAATTGCTTACTTGTTTACTTTATCTTATTATTGAAACTGTTGCATTTTCCATGGCATATTCCGCTAAATGGTAAATAGTTGCATTAGGAAAATGGGAGTAACATGGCTTACCACGACTTCTTTAAGAAATACACAAGTGTTCATTTGGAAGTAGCAAACGAATAGTTGGAATGCGGTCATCCAACGTCGTTTGTTAGATTCTCCCCGTTATCTGTCCGACTAGGGTAACTGTCACTTTGAAACAAATTCTAGTAAGCCTAAGATAGAGAGAAACCAAAACCAAAACTTAAGCATTAGCCTAAGACGACTTAATACCCAAGGTGTATTAAGTCTATTAGTTGAAACCGCTAAAATCGTGTTTAAATTCTCCGACCTCACGACATATCATTTTGCTTGACATTTAAATGATGTACATGTGGAAACCAATGTGGGGGTGGGTTAACTTAATTAGTTTCTGTTTTGTAGGTATGGATCGATTCTTAAAGTTCGACATGATTGTAGAAGCACCGCTTCAACTCAAAATGTGGTATAATGATCTCGACAAGGATCATAGAAAAACCCTCAACAAATACGTGGGTGCACTAACTGAGTTGATCAACATGAATGGTTGGCCTGAACTGATTGAGGTCCTCACAGGGTATTGGGATAATGAAAGAATAGTGTTCCGATTCGAAACTGCGGAAATCACCCCAACTATCGAGGAGATTCGAGACTTCATTGACACAGTGGGCACGAGGTTGGAAAGAAGAGTAAGAAATCAAGAGGATATATTCATCCCTAACAAACCATCTGTAGAGGATATCACATATTGGCTCGGGTTAGGAAAAGATTATGTCTACTGGTGCCAAGAGTCTAACATATCATTCAGAGGCATTTATGTCAGATTTGGGCATGCGAGTTTTTACGCCAATTATAATCAAGAGTTCAAGATCACTTACAGAGAATGGAACGAGATTCGTCCTTTAGCATTTGTTGTAGCATTGTTGGGAACAATGGTTTTTCCACATGGCCAAAGCCTGAGTATCAACACTCGAGTTATAACGCTCGCACGCACTCTGTTCAAGGGATACAATAACCAAGGACAAGTGAAATAATACCCTATATCTCCGGTCATTTTATTGGATATGTTTCGAGCCTTGGGAAAGTGCAAGGAAGGGCATCGCTACTTTCAGGGTTGTAATCTACTCTTTCAGTGGTGGATTTTGAGTCATCTAGCAAAGGTGGCTGGAACTGAGGAGTTGCATACTCTAGACAATAAGAACACTCTCAGAGATTTGAATGATATGTTGTACTGGCGAATCTGGAGAATTGGAGGACAAGGGAAAGATGGGGTCAGTTTTTTCCGAATTAAGAGAGGAAGATCTCCAATGGATGCTCGATCGTTTCATCTCGAAAGAAGTCGTAGTAGAGAGCCAAAGATAGCTTGTGCTTCCTCTACCAGGTATTCGGGGAATCCGCCCTTATGCACCCTTTCGCGTCTTACGACAGTTTTGGAGGATGCAAACCACACCTCCAGAGGCATACTATGGCTCCTATGTATAGGATATTGGGGACGACAGGGTGCACGAAGCTTCATTATGCTAAGAGAATGGAAAGGTGCTAAGTGGATCGACAAAGACATCATTGCCCCAGATCGATTCAACCCCGGATACGATAAGACTTACAAAGCCTGGTTGAAAAATAACATACAAAGTATCTCTTCTCCAATCCCGCGCAGTTTTCGCAGTATCAAAGAAGAGGAGGCTAAAGTTGTACTTGAGCTAAGGGAGGTAAAATGCAAAGCCCAAGAAATGTACGCTAAATTTATTAAAAACCAAGATGCTCTTGAAAAGACAACTCAAGAAGTGGAAAAGTTAAGGCGTGACTATGATGAATTTGACTCATGGGTCAAAGAAAAGATTGAAAGGATGCAATACGAGAGCTAGGAAGAAAAAGGACGCTTGGGTGAAGGTTTCATACTGATACTACGTTGCATGTTTGAGCAATACAGGACCCAGGAAAACAGCGACGGAGCAGGGCCATCTGGGATGGCATAGTGGACTTCTCCACTGTGCGGGTTTTTTATACATGTATTTTGTCATTTTAGCCCCTGCGTGAGCCTGTTTTATTGCGTTTTAGTACATTCAAATGGTCCCTGCGTGGGTCTGTCCTTTTATATTTTTCCTTTATGTACCCTTGTGAACATTAAATATTTCATTTGTGAAAATTTGTTCGGCGGGTTGATCATATGGTTCAAATTCACATGTACATCATTCAAATGCGCTAGGCCTACCCTTGGCACAAAAAGAGTCCCTTATATGTTTTAGGATGCGATATATGTGTTATTGACTGCTTATGTGCTATGTTGCTGTGAATGAGGATATCGGAAACCCACTCCTTGCCAGAAAATTCCAGAAATATATAAGTCACTATCACAAAAACGTCCGACCAAAATTTTCGGAGTCTTAAGTTTCTCAATCGAAAAACAGAATCCTATCTCCAAATACTAAAACATTACTCTACTGTCTCAGGAAAAGCAAATCACTGCTATGGATAAGGGTAAGAATATCAAGATGGAACTCACTGGAGAAGAATTACAAAGAAAGATCGGACAAATCACGCGAGAAATTCAAGAGGCCAAGGAGGAAGGGCTCAGGGTCGAAATTGCCACAACGATCCACAAAGCTGCAACTGCGACGCTGGATGAGGATCTGGCATCAAAGATAAAGAAGACGTTGAGATGGAGATAGAGGATTTGAGTGAAAAGTTAGATATGCTTCGACTGAAGGTGCAAGAAAGGGAAGCGAGAGAGGCAAGGATAGAGTCAGAAACCGCTAGTCTGTTAGCCAAAAATGTGTCACTTGACGAGGAGCTGACAGCGGAAATGGCAGAATTCACCTCCATGAGGTAAAGAATGGCCTCTTTGAGGAAGAAGAACAAAGCCTTCCATAACAATATGATCGACAAACTTCAGAGAATGCGCGGGAAATACTCTGTCCGCGAGCAGAAAGCTAACAGTGGTCCCGATTACGCTCACCCTGGAGCATCTGGGGAAGACGCCGACGAGGAAATCGTGTACAAGCCTCAATTCCTAGGGCCGTCTAAAAGGAGAAGACAGATAGATCAGCCACCCGGCCTATGAACCAACAAATAGTATGGGGGCGAAGGTTATGTCTTGCGCCCTTTTGTACGAACATCTCGGATGGATGCCTCATGAGGGAGAAACTTTAGTCGTTGGGAAAGAGAACTATTCTAAGTTGTGTGCCTTCCACCCAAACCAGCGAGGGCATACTATAGAGGAATGCGTGCAACTTAAAGCAAGTATATGCCGCCAGATCGACTTCGGGAACATCCCGCACACGTGGGGTAATAACACCGTTCTCACCTATGATCAGTCAGAGCCAATTGAGCGCACTCAGTTTATTTTTCATTAATTCACACTGTTCAGGATGTCAATGCTGGAAATCTACAGTGATTTGGTTCAGAATGGGGTCTTAGCTTCTATCCACGATGAGGAAAGAGGTCTCGATCCTGTTGAGGAAGAAATCTGGAAGCCTTGTACCTACCACAATGCTATAGATCACAGCCTCTCAAGGTGCCTCAGTTTTTGCTACGACGTCGAAGCCCTCGTCAACATGGGAAAAATTCTAGTCGAGTTTGTTCCAAAAGGCTGAGATGACGTTGACCATACCTAGTTTGAAATGTCGTTTAAGGTAAATCTTCACCTCTCACCCTAAGTTGGTGATACCCCGACCTCAAATAAATCTTAGAAAAGTAGATTGCCCCTTGGAGTTGATCAAACAAGTCGTCAACCCGAGGGATAGGATACTTGTTCCTAATGTTAACCTTATTGAGTTGACGATAGTCAATGAACATCCTTAGATACCTATCCTTCTTCTTAACAAACAACACTGGATCTCCCCATGGTGAAATACTAGGTTGAATGAAACTCTTATCTATTAAGTCTTTGAGTTGAAGCATTATCTCTTTCAACTTCGCCGGAGCAATTCGATAAGGAGGGATCGCAGTGGGATTCGTATCCGGTAAAAATTCAATACCAAAGTCTATTTCCCGCTCGGGAGAAATTTCAAGCATGTCATCGGGAAAGACTTCCAGAAAGTCCATCACTACCAGGACCGACTCTATAGGAGGAATGTCGGACTCAAGGTCTTTGACTCTTCAAATATTTTAAAGACACCCTTTAGATATCATTTTATAAGCTTTTAAACAAGAAATTATACAACCTCTAAGAATTGAATTATCCCCCTTCAACTCTAAGACGAAATTATTAGGAAAATTGAATTTAACCACTCTTGTTCGATAATAAATGGAAGCAAAACAAGCATGCAACCAATCCTTTCGGAAAATAACATCAAAATCAACCATATAAAGCTCTACCAAATCAACCCATGTAACTCTATTGGGAAAATATATAGGAGAAATCCTAAAGACTCTTCTAGCCACAATAGAGTGACCCACCAGGCTTGTAACCGAACATGGTTCAATTACAATATCGAGTAGAACACTAAACTTTTTAGCTACTAGAGGAGTTACAAATGATAATGTAGCACCGGGGTCAAGTAAAGCATAAATATCAATAGAGAAGACTTGTAACTTACCGGTGACCACATCAGGGGACTTTTCTTGTTCATCCCTAGAGCGGAGAGGATAAAAGTGGTTCGTCTTTGGAGCATAGGAACAAGGACCACTTTCTTGAGCTTGACCACTCCCCTTCTCTTGAATCATCACATTAGGAAAATCCCTAACCTTATGGCCACTTTTACCACAACCACAACATTTTTCCGTTCCCACCAAGTATTCACCCCTATGTTTCTTACCACAGTTTGCACAAGTAGTCTTGTCACTTTGTGAATTTCCACTTCTTTCCTTTTGGGACCTAGGGTTAGACACCCTATCCTTTTTGCCTTAGGGAAATTGGAAGGAACTTTGTTGGAAATCCTCTTCTTGAACCTAGGGTTGTCTTGAATCTCAAGCCTACCCTTCGAAGTAGCTCTTTCATAAAACATGGACCTCTTAAACTCTCTATTATTCCTGTTGAGTCTAGACTTTTCAACTCGTTGTGCATGAACCATCAACTGAGAGATATCCATATTGTCATGTAGCATCGCAGAATGAAACTCTTCAACTAGGTCATCGGACACACCCATCACAAAGCGACTCATCTCATCCCTATGATTAGATACCAAGGAAGGAGAATACTTGGAAAATTTAGTGAACTTCAAGGAGTAGTCTTGCACACTCATACCTCCTTGACGAAGGTTGAAGAACTCTTCCACTTTCGCCTCCCTTTTCTCCCTAGGAAAGAACAGATCAAGGAAAGCCCTCCTAAACACCTCCAAGGTGATAGGACCCGCTTTTTCATTCTTACAGCCCTAATGCCCTTGAATTGGTCTTGAATGGAGTTTTGGGAAAATAGAGAGAGAAAGCAGAGAGAAGGAAGAGAGAAATTTGAGTTTGCGAATTTGGGTAATGGGTTAAGTTAATGAGGTTTAGATCTTTATATAATCCCTTAACTAAATTAGTTAGACAACCCCTAACCCTTAATTAACCACCTAAGATACTAATTAATTAATTCCCTACTTTAAAACTCGATTGTCAAAACAAGACCCTGACATTGAGACCTCGACCTTCGTTCCATAGGTCAGTCGACGCCCCTGTACTGCACAACTGTGGAATCATTCAAAGACTGTTCTTTTGGACGAGTTTGGGATTTTGGTTATGTGATGGACCACGGATCCATCAAATCCTCGCCGATAAGACGGCGGCTCGTCGATTGGTTTTGTAGGTAGCCACTATCAAACATAGCTTTTGGGGTCAAATTGAGGGGTCCTCTCCAAAGAACCTTAGGGTGGTCCATGGGGAGTCGTACCGAAACATTTCTACCCTAAAAACACTATAATACTTCTTTAACACATTTTTGTTAATTTTCATTAAACTCCGACTCCTAAAACACATTGAAACATGCCAATGCACACTAGTGCACATTTCGCAATTCACTAGACGTCATGGATGTTTCTTGACGTTTTGAATCTAACACTTCCTAAATGTTTCAAATACCATTTTATGCCCTAAAAAAGTCTTCTAAGTATTAGTTCTTCAGTGAGGCTCTTGATTAGTTCTTGGACTTCCGAGTGTTATATGTCTTTCCAAAGCAAGTAAGTAAGGGTGGCGGGTTTTGAAACAAATTCTTTTAACAATGTAATTTTTCACATTCGGGGTAAACCCCCTAGAAGTAACATGGTGTACTTGACCTCTCGGAAGTCTTATACAATCCCATAGTTATCATTCATTGCATTCTCATAGGTAAATTTAGCGGAAAATCTAAAACTTTCTTAGCACATCATATACTAGAACAACACTTCCATTATATATAAAATATCATAATACATTGTTAAAGACTCTAGTCTTTTTTTGTCATCCTAGACTCAAAATCATAAGAGTACATTAGGGACACAACCCTTATGACATAATACATAACTATATAATTACAAGACTTTACATTAAACCATAAGATGACATAGGACATCCTTGAATCTTAAGGATTAGTTTTACTTGAGCTTGGGAATCACATATCAAGCTCCTCACCATTAAATACATCCTTTAAGCATCCATAACCTACACTTCGCGTAAAAAGTAGAGAAGAATGGAGATAGTACAAGAATGCACTAAGTATGACAACCATGCAACAACATGCATTTAAAGAGGATATTTTTCTTGAAATCATACTTCATGCCTTTTTGTGAAAATCTTCATAAAACCTTTATACAATAAGCATTATATCATTTACAAAGTTCATATAAGCGTATTCATATCCAAAACATCATATAAATTCACACATAGAATTTAAGCCACATTTGGGCTCATTTTACAGTGAGTTATTTCCACTCTACAGTGACTAATTGCCTTTTACAGTGAACATCTTTTCTTTAACTCGGTAACCTCCCAAGTAACCCTCTAGTGAATTTTTTTTGCAATGCATCACCTTAGGGCCACAAATAAAGCATACATACAACCTTCATAAGCCAACACATACCATCATAGAAGTATAATACATCAAAGATACATTTAAGCCAACACTCTAATGGCTTTACAGTAAAATACATCAACTTACACATCTATTAACTTCATTTCACATAAACCATTATAAGAACTTACTCACAATCCCAATCTAAGTCCACTAGTACAATATATATGTGAAGCCCTATAACCTCAGACATACTTAGTAAACCTATCATGAGACCACAAGCCATAACACTCTATTTAATACATCAACAAGTAAGTGAAGAAAACTTCATTCATTTCAAGCAAGACCTTCATCGTACAGTAATTAAGACCAACATAGTGCATATAAGAACAAGACCTCATCACATAGATCCATTAGCACTCATACCATGCACTTCATCACACAAGTAGACAATTACTACAAAGTCATGCATAAGGAACATGTAATAGACACGTGCATTATAACACCTTCCTAGGACTTCCCTTAAGAGCTACTTGTGCAATGCATAGGTGAAGTCCCATACCCCCACCTACACTAAGCAACTACCCTTAGGTTATCCTAGTTAGGATCCTTACTTTACTTCCATTGTCCATTTTACTTTAGGAAAACTATAGTCTTAACCGACACTAAGACCATGGGTGCTACACAAAATTTGGTGTTGTAGAGACTTACACCAAGGGAAGGTGTTCTTACCCAGCCAAGGTAAAACATTAACACATGGTAGCTTACTAGTGAAGTTACTTTCTAGATCCTATGTGACAAGAATAGTTATGGAACTTAGATGTACATGTGAAAACCCTCGTTATGCCTAAATGATGTATTATGGTTATTCACTAATGGAAACCCTATTTATGCCTATTGAGGCATTGAGTTTATCAACCTTATGAGGATTATGGTGACCTACCTTCCTACAATGGGAAGGGACACCCCTCATCTTCAAGTTCACTCGGTGCTAAGCTAAGTCCCTTCTTATTTAAAATCCTTTATTAACTTTACTTTATAAAATTATGCTTAAGAGAGTCATCCTCTCACATGCTTAGCTCAAAGGTCATAAATGAGAATTTATCAACCTATATCATGTGAGAAACCCTTTCACATGGACATATTATATTTAACCACCTATCTAATTTAGGGTACACTTGAGCACACCTTTCAGGGCCCCTCTATTGACTAGATCTTCATACATTTGTGTGTGTGTATACTTATATGTGAGCAAACCTTTCACATAACACATAAATGTCACACATGTTCATATATCAATTCATAAGTCTATAGGTATAACTTTATGAGCAATCTTTTCATATAAACGCACCAAGACACTATGCACATTCATACTTCATCATAACATATGCTTAACATCATAGCATATAAGTCATATTCATAACATGTTCATAGAATCATATTCATGTACTTTGAAGACCAACCTAGGAACTATCCTATCAAGGCACACATGTGCAATGCATATACAAGGTTTCATACCCTTGCCCGTACTAGTACACCTATCAAGTCATCCTAGTGAATGATGCATCACATAAAATCATAGAATAGATAACATAGTACAAGACTCATTTATTCAAGACTTACAACATCTTACAGTAAGCTCTAGTCTTTATGCTCCTTAGCTTTACATCACATATAACATTATAGGACCTCATCATAAGCAGCACATATATATAAAGTTAACATAACCATTTACATGCTCATAACATTAACCATACAACCTAGATCATTGCAAGAATAGGAAATTAGGCATAGGCTTCACATAGGATGATTCATCACCAACACACATTCATAGTATAATTATCTTCAAGTCCATTTTCACATCACATATATATTGGCAATAAAGTAAACACCGCCAACATAAGTGTACCATACCACACAATGCCGTACAAGTCCACTTCTAACAAGAATACTATATAGAAGTAGAGAAGTAGAGCAATTCTTACCAATCCTTTAGCCGTTGTTCATCAATTACCATTACTACTCTTTCATCCAAAAATCAAGTATAGGGTAGTATCTAAAGTACAATAATCATATACCAAGTCATGCATAAGCTACTACAAGACCATGCTACAAACTAGTACAATACATCACCAGCATACTGGAAGGTAAAAGGACATAAACCATTAACCAATTTCACTTGCATGGATCATCAATCATATTTCATCAATAATATTAATCTAAGGTATTAGCTAAATACATAATAATCAAGTCTAACTAATGCTTTATCTTCCCTAGAATTAAGATAACATCATGTACATTACAACATTTAATGTATAGTCTAGAAAGACCTAGATCAACCCTTACCAAGACTCCTTTACTATGATCATGAATGATTCATACCCACAATTCATCAATAACATTAATATAAGGCAATAGTTAAAGAAATCATCACAGAAACGAAATCCTACTACAATTGCCACAAACTCGAGATTATAGTGAGCATGCTACATTAGGAATCCATGGAAGATAGAAGAACATAGGCTAATCAAACCTTGCTCCACATGGATCACTTATCAACAATTCATCATTAATATTCATGTAAGGCAGTAGCTACAATTATACTTTACCTAAACAAATCCTATACATATGTACTATAGAATTGATGTTACAGTGAAGTCCATACTTTAACAATCAATAGGAAGTGGAGATCAAGTATTCAAGCCTCAATGTACATGGATCAAATATCACATAATTGATCATCACATTACTATGTGGGCAGTAAATATAATTAATTCAACGTAATAGAATCACAATTCCATCAATACACATTCACGATCACAATGCCCATGCATAGGCTAAATTAAGAGTTGAAGAGGACATGGGTTCATAATGCAATTGGATTGAAATTCACGTTTAAACCAATACATTATCATAAATTCATCATGATAAATACTTTTAAAACATTTTGAAAAAGAACCCGTTGCTAGATTTAAAGTTGAAGGTTTGATCATGAAATCTTCTTTGAAAACTTTGAGATTAACTCTATAGATAAAAGGATAACTAGAGATGAAGGATCACCATACCTTAATGTAGAATAAAACCTCTAAGATTTTATGAATAACCCATAGGAATCAGAGATCCAACCTGTTCTTGAGCTTCACCACTAATAGAGGTTCTAGAGAGAATATTTTTGGAGGGAAAGTCTAATTTGTGAAGAATGGATTTGGGATGGTGTTGTCACTTATTTTTTCACCCAAATACACCCAAAAATAACTAAATAAGCAATTTAAGGTCAGGTGAGAACGTGGGGTGAATTCCCATTCACCCTTTTAATGAAGCAGCGTGCAGGCTGCAGTTGCAGGAAGCATAGACGGACACCATCGACTGGGAGTCGACTGGACAACGGGCGTCCTGCTGCTCCGTTGTTGGTGACTGAAGCTCCTTAATTGATACAAAAGGCTCAGAAATCCAAGTGTTTATCTAAAACTCCCATCGATGGGGCGTCGATTGGGAAACGGGGCGTCAACTTGGCTCGTCTACTAACACTGCCAAGGCAGTATCTCGACAACCTTTGGGTCCTTGAGGGTCTCTTGTGGTGCCCTTGGGGAGTCGTAACCAGAAGTTTCCAACATGAATATACACCTTAACATGTTAAATACCTTCCATGCAAGTTTTACCCCAAAAAATTACACGGAACACGTCAAAACATGTTAGGCACAATAAGCACACACACATGCATGTTTCAAGAGCTAACTTTCGAACGTCTTGGACGTTCTTGGACGTTTGACCAATAAACTTCATAAAAATCACCACAATACCTAGAAACATCATTATTACTCATGACACACACGTAATCACATAAAAAGGCATAAGGCCTCTTTGGTGACTAGTCGTCGAACGTCTTGGTCATCCATTGACGTTTGACTTCCAAATGACTTCAAGTAACTGATGCAAACTTTAAAACACTCTATTAACATAACAAGATTATAGGCACAATTGAGGCTCTATACACCCTAACTTATTTTGGGTGTCTTACATAACTAATAGTTTAATAAACATAAAACGTTGGTTTTATCAAGATGAGAGAGTAACTAGTGCTTATGTGTTCCCCACAGGTTCATAACGTCGTATTCCTAGGAATAGCAATTCTTTCCTAGTGTTTTACATGAAAAGTGATAAGTTAGGTATCTCTAAACTTTTGGTCCGACATCTAGAGAATTTCACCTCGCACCTTGGTCCGGCTACATGTGTATAATTTACTAACCCTTAACCTTTACATCATATTAGATATCATAATAGATGTATGGCTTAGTTATTACTTCGCACCAATTGACACTAGCTTATTGAATAGTATCACACTAAATCTATGTGATAATTCTTTTCCTATTACTACCTCTTTGGTACAGCAAGTAGCAACAAGGCGAGTTCTAACGCGTGCACTCGTTAAGAAGACATCTAAGCAAAACAATTATCAATGCATGCAACAACACCATTCGAAAATTTCTTAATTACTAGGATTACTTTGTTAATTACTCATGGTTCCCACAACCCTAGTTGTGGATGTAGTTACCCATGTTAGAAAGATCACAATTCATATGTTTAGATGAAGAAATCATGAACATACTCAACAAGAAGAATAAACCCATATATCCAACTTGAAATTGCAAGAAAAATCCTTCAAAGCAAACTCGGAAATTAATTAATTGCCAAAGTTGCAACAACCAATCTCCAAAACACAAATTAGAAAAAAATTAATAGTAGCTAACTCTAAAATGAGATTTTAATACCCTATATATAGAAAACATAGTCCTATAGAAAAAGGAATTAAAATAAGGAAAGTTTTTTTCAGGATGCAACATCAATCTACGAACCAACTGAATCGACGGTCCGTAGATTGCCTCTGTTAGTCAGGACATAGAATATTTTTGCCTACTCGGATGGCACCCTCTCTGAATCAAATGACGGACCAACAGTATGGTCCATTGATCCATATACGGGCCGTCGATGCTCCTCCGTAGCTCCATACTTAGAATCTTCCAAAATCAGGTACCGGAACCTTTTCTGGAACAAATGATGGTTCACTAATACGGTCCGTCGATTAATCAACGGAGTCGTTGTCTCTTGTGGTTCCACACTAAGTCAGACTTCCCTTATTTTCCATCAATGTCCTGAGCTGCTCATCTAAGGTCATCACCTACACTCCGTCGATTAAACGATGGACTGTCGATTGCATCCATAGTCTGGTTTTGCACTATTTTCCAATTTTTTTCTTCTCTTGCCACTTGAAAATTGTTCCTACAAAAGAAAAAACAAAACTTGTTAAAATCACTACAAAAGGGCATTATACAGACACAACTCTTAAGTGAAATGCATTAGAAATTCCATGAAATCACGACACATCAACACCCTCAACTTAAATTTGTTGTTTGTCCCAAGCGACGCACTATCACCCAAATGACACTTGTACAGAAGTATACATTTTTCAAGCTCTAGAAATCACATGACTATCAATCCCGACTCTTTCTTCACTGAGTGTAGGCTTACGCTCTCAGACATGACAAGCTAACTCATTTGGATCACATCACGACACAAATTCACCATGCAAGAGACAATTCTACTATTTTTTCCCTCACCAAAGTACCAACATTCTCAAAAAGCAACTAGTGCCCTCACTTCAAAACAAATCCTCATTTTTTCACATAGTGATTATGCATTTTGGGTACATGGATGTTTCTTTAAACACTCGCATTCAAGAATAAATTGAAATACAGTAAGTACCCTACGCCATAGGCTTGCCCTTATTTTCGCTATTTAGGTTCACCACACTAGACTCTAGGATCACTGTAGGGCTTTCTTGGCTTGTAATGTAGGCTCAGGGTCAAGTGTGGTACATTTAAGTACATTTTTAGTGACTTTCTGCCCTCTTTTACATTACTGCTAAGCTTCTTACCTCTTTTCATTGCCTTTGACCCCCTATTTCTCTTCTCTTATTTTCTTTGCCGTGTTTCCCTTTTTCTTTAAATATGACTTTCACTTTTCTTTTGTTTCTTTTTCCTAGAAAAGTCTTTTCTCTTTTATTGTTTTTTCTTTTCTTTTTCATCTGTTATTTCATTTTCCAACAAGTCACATCTTTCACTTACTTAAGCTTTTCTTTTCGACATCCAACTCTTTCCATACATATTTTTGGGTCCGCACTAATAATAGACACCCTCAACTAATGGCTTTGCCAGGGTTGAGGTGCACAATATCTAAAGTCGGGTCAGGGCCAAGACAAGGTCACATTCTGCATTATCCACCCTAAACATAGGCTTTTGGCCTAAGTCAAGGTGCACATGTCCAAGGAGGGACTGGGGCCAACACATTAGACCTTGGGAAGATGAGTTTGTGACTCAAAAAAATTGTTCTATTACAAGATCAACATATTTGGATCAAAAGAGGATAGTTATTCATTTGGTTAACTTCTTTTAGGTTAGATATTAGCTATTTTGAACAATTGCCTATGATCACTTTCTAGTTTCTAGAGTTGATTCCCTTCACATGACTAACCGGGCAAGTTCTAGCTAGGCACCAACTGTTTGAACACTCTAATCTCCTCACACTCTCTGGGCACATCATTGCACTATCAGATTATCAGATTTCACAATTCAGGTTTTTGTCCAGGGTCATGTAGTGGGTGCCTAGGTATGTCATTGTTAGAGCCAACACATTCAACTTATCTTAACATATACATGCAAGAAAAACAATGGATGGGGTATCATTTTTATTAGCCATCATGCTCTGTTTTATTATGCTTTTGTAGTTGTACTTCTTAAGACATGCCATTTCGACAGAAAATTAAGCAGTCTCTTGGGGTAAAATAACAAAGGTAAGAAAACCCCAAGAGAGGATTTTGAGTTGGGTTACTCATACTTCACCGTATCACTCATTTTCCATTTACCCCCCACCCACCCCAAAAAAAAAAATTACAATTGTCCCCAATGCATAAGAAATCAAAGAAACAAACCTGTGGTGCATAACTTTGAAGAACTCTCAATACAGGAGTGGTCCAATTTCTCGGAACCCGTAGGATCATAACTTGGTCCACCCTCAGTAGTACCCATATCAACATCCGCATCATCAGTAGTTTTCTTCTCACCCCTCACCGGTATAGAACTGGATGCCCCAATAGCCATGTCAGCACTCTTCTCTTATGTATCTCCTAATCTAAAAAATATTCCATCCTAGTCCACTCCAACTCCGTCCTCTCTCTCTTTCTCGGACGGGCCTAATCACCAGTCTCAATGGTTTGACTAAAGCAATGCCTCTTGGTACAAACTCGTTGCTCAGACTATGGCTCAGTAGGGACCTTGAACAAGTCATCTAGCACCGTTTCCTCTGCTAGCTTAGTGGGAGCACTCTCTAGCTTAGTCCCCGCATCTCCAACATGACATAAACTTCAGATTGCAGGATAGCAATATCAGCCTTAATAGTTTTGAGGTCAGTGGCAAGGGCTGGCCGTGCTAGCACACGCAGCTTAAAAGCGTCAAGGCGTTTCTGAGCCGCCTGAATTTGCGACTCAGCGTGCTTGGCCACCAGCTTCTCTATGCGGTCCTCTGCCTTAGCATGGTGGCCATCTGTGCCTCCAACTTCATGTGTCAAGCTATAGGGATCAATGTTGTAGATTGTGGCGTGGATCGAGACAAAATTGGGGCCTTGCTGGCTGCATGTGAAGAAGATGTCGTAGTGGGGTTAGCATGCTCTGGTGCGGCAGGGTCATACCCTTGGGCTAGCTCCAGCGTGTTTGCCAAGTTCTCGCTCAATGGAGAAACCTCAATCCTGGGCCCTTTGCCTGATATCGCTACCTTGACAGAGTCCCCGCTGGTTGACAGAGTCTATTAGACTGTCAAATTGTCACTCCCGCATCCCTGCATAGATGAAAGATTAAGCATGGAAAGGGGTAAGTGTTTGAGGTCTGAAAGTCCCTCTCATATAACACTGCAAACATCAACTTGGCGAAGTCAATATCTAGCCCAGCCACCATCGCTGCCACTACTACTGCCCTATTCCAAGTAAGGAAGTTATCAGCCTGAATCGGTGACACTCCGCTTCGAACCATAATCCAGAAGAATTTTGCCTCAAAAGTCAGGGTTGCCTTTCGAATGCTCACTCGATGTGCTATGAGCCAGTCAGCTCTCTCAACATCTATCGCTATACATTAGGCCAACCATATTTTAAGTGTGTCTCGCTGCTCTGCACTCCTCTGAAATGCACCACTCTGATCAATTTCTCACCTATAATCAAACTCTAAATTATTTCAAGTCCACTGTGAGCCTGTGGTGGGGCTGTATAGGAATTGGCAGATGATGGACTTTGATATGTCGACCCAGCAGCTCCGGACAACTGTAGAGGTGAGAGGAGTTGTTTTGCGGGCCTTACCTTCCTATCGATGGACCATCAGAGAGTGGTAGCATAGGAGGCATAGAACTCCCGCACGATCACCTCAGTATATGTTCCCAAGTCCTAGGCCATCCATCCACACTTGTGGAGCTCAAAGAGTCGGTTCACCTCTAGCATTGTGGGCAAACTTTCTATGAAGACTCGACGCTCCTCTGTAACCAACCGTGTCATCACACCCTTCTCGTTTAACATCCTCGCATCCTTATACTCTTGCCATTGCCCCTCTATGCACCACCGGTTTGGTTCATCTGCAACTGGAGTAGGGTCATCCGTTTGGGGTGCGGGTGTAGACTCTAATCTAGTAGCCTTATCAGACAAGTCTTGGTTGTCTTCATCCCTAGATCAAGTGGTTTCCTGAGAGTTTGAACCAGAGGTAGTGGCGGTCTTCGACCCTGAGACTTGGGTCAACCTGGAATCTTTTACATCCTCAGAGTCCGATGCGGAGTCCCTTTCTGAACTAGAATCAACCACGATTGGTGAACTGATCAATGTGCGCTCCTCATCAAACTGGGAGGCAGTGACTATGTCAGAAGTCACCTTCTGGGGGGGTTTCCCTAGTGACTCAGGATGCAGCTGTTGGAGTGTGCCTACTTGGAGGAACATAGGTAGGATCCTTCTCATTCTCGGTTTCTTCGTTGATTAACTGAAGAGACGGGGAGACCGATTTAGATTTACCCCTCTTGATATACACATTGTTATTCTATGGAGCCATCGGTACCTGTGAAGTAGTTGTTAGTATCATAGAAGCATAACAAAACACTCTAAAGATAACGGAATAAGAAAACTTGAGACTCAGAAATACAGATCGTTGCTGTAGAGTCAGATCGACGGACACCATTGACGGTACGTAGATTATGTCCGTCGTCTGACACTTAGAATTATTCTTGGATAGATAGAAAACAAACTTCTCTGATAAAAACGACCGATGTTCTGAACGACACGTTGATCAATTGACGGACCATAGTCCACTTCCGTCATTTCGAACATAAGGTTTTTCAGGGTATTTCAATTGATAGACCCTATCGATGGCCCGTCAATTGATCGACGGTCCGTTTATGGGGTCTCGTAATGTGGGCCTTGTGAAAGAATTCAGGCCTTTGTCAAATTCCATTTTTACTTTCAATTGTGACCTATTTTATCACAAACAAGTTTAGCACGTGCATTTTAACACACCAAATATTAGTTCGTCATTCCTAGAGTTCCTATTTCGTGCAATTATCGAGCCTAATTTAGTAAAAACATGGAACCCTAAGTAAGAAACTGCAGACAAACTGAGTCAAACAACATTTTAGACTGACCAATTTGCTACACAACCATAGTCTATCATTCCAAGGGAACGAAATACACAACTTTTAGCAAGCAAATTCACTTAATTCAGTCCCAAGGTCAAGACCTACTCCAGAATTTCTATATACAACTACGAACGAGAATTCAGAGTTAATGGAAATTGAAGTACCTTTCGTAGTAGTGGTGTGTGACCTTATGAACTTTGAATAAGTAGCCTACGCATCTGAACTCGATCATCAGCCTCTTGAGAATGGAGGAAAAGTGAATTTTGGGGGAGAGTGTTTAAGAATAATGGGAAACTGATAGGACAAATTGAAGACATATGGAGTTTATTTTGGAAGTAAAATATGGAGGAAATGATGGGTTGAAACGGTTATGGAAGGAAATTTGAGAGAAAATTTAAGGAGGGAAGGAATTTGAAAGGGGTGTCTTTTAATATTACCGGCCAGGTCGGGTCAGATCACAGGCAATCTTGGATCCTAAAACCCCGTCGACGGGTCGTGGATTGATAGACAGTCCGTTGATTGGAACCGTCGATCACTTTAGACTAAGAGAAAATTTAAACATACCTGGTATCTACGAACACCATCGATGGTGCGTCGATGGAACGACGACCTATCGATGGGGTCTGTAGACCTCTACACCGACCATTTTCTACAAATATGTGTTTTTGCTTTCTGCACATGTAACACCAATTAGGCCATTCTTTTTGTATTTTTCTACACACTTTTGAGACACTGACCCTATACTAATCTCTACCCAACAATAGCACATAAACAAAAAAATGAAATAATGAGAACAACTAAACAAGATTATGACTAATTCTACAAGGAAACACAACCTATAGTTTGCTAGAAAGTACACCTTGGGTTGCCTCTCAAGAAGAGCTTGATTTAACATCGTAGAACGATGCAAGCATCTTGATTACTCAGACTTCAGCAAGATGATAGACCTCAACCACTTCATGAACACTCTCCGCATGCCCCAGATAGGTTTTTATCCTATGTGCGTTGACGGAGAACCTTGCGCCTTCTTATTCTCTAGCTCAACCGCTCCATGTGGGAACACATTGGTAATGAGGAATGGCCCAGTCCACTTGGACTTGAGTTTTCCCAGAAACAAGAGCAACCTAGAGGTTAATAGAAGCACCAAATCACCAACCGCAAATGCTCGCTTTTTAATTCTTTTATCGTGATACTTCTTCATCTTCTCTTTGTAGATGGCTGAACTTTCATATGCTTTTAGGCGAAAATCATCAAGCACATCAAACTCATTAAGCCTTTGTTTTGATGCTCTTGTAAAATCCAAATTCAGTCTTTTCATCGCCCCCATTGCCTTGTGCTCTATCTAAACCGGTAAGTGACAAGCCTTCTAATATAAAAGCTTGTATGGAGACATGCCTATGTCATCCTTGTATGCAGCGTGGTAGGCCAAAAGAAAGTCATATAGCCTCGTTGACTAATCCATTCTTTTGGCGTTCACAGTATTTTCCAAAATCTGTTTCATCTCCCGATTGGACACCTCCACTTACCCGCTAGTCTTTGGGATGTAAGGTGTAGCAACATTGTGATGAACACCATATTTATCGAGCAACCCTTTGAACGGTTTATTACAAAAGTGTGAGCCACCATAACTAATAATGGCCCTAGGTGGAAGGTCAAATCTGACGGAACCACATCACTTGTCAGATAGTTCGCAAAGTCTGCGAACCATGGGATCAAATACTGAGAAGCAGCAAATACATTTTCATCTGGGAATGCATCATCAATTTCAGCCATTTCTCCTAATCCACGCATCGCTTCATCCTCCAATCTAGAAAAGTGGTCGGCAACTTGATTCTCAGTCCCCTTTCTATATTTTACATCAAAATTAAATTCTTGCAACAACAATACCCATCTGATCAACCTTGGATTTTCATACTTCTTATCCATCAAGTACCTCAAAGAAGAATGGACGGTATGCACTATGACTACCAATCAAATAGGAGCGAAATTTCTCGAATGCAAACACCACAGGAAGATGTTACTTTTTAGTATAGTGTAGTTCTTTGGGACTCATTCAGGGCTTTTACTCGCATTGTATATGCGGTGAAGGATTTTGTACCTTCTCTGTCCCAATACCATACAAAAAGAAACCCCACTCACATCATAAATCACCTCAAATGGCTCACTCCAATCTGGTGAAATAATAAGGGGCGCGGACACCAATTTCTCTTTCAACTCTCTAAATGCTTTTGACAAGATTAATTGAAATAGAACATACATTTCTTCTCGAGCAATTTGCTCAAATGATGTGCAATTTCAAAAAATCCTTAATAAACCTTCGATAAAAGCCAGCATACTGTAGAGAACTTCTCACACCCTCGACAGATATGGGTGGAGAAAGATTCTCTATCACCTCCACTTTAGCTCAATCAACCTCTATCCCCTTCTCCGAGATGCGATGACCCAACACTATACCTTATTTTACCATAAAGTGAAATTTCTCCCAATTTAGCACCAAATTAAAATCCTCACATCTCTTGAGCACCTCAGCTAAATTATTCAAGCACCGACAAAGAAGTCAACCACTACAAAACAAATCATTAATGAACACCTCAATAGTGTCCTCCACAATATTAGAAATATCTACATCATACAACGCTGGAAGGTAGCCGGTGCATAAAATAACCCAAATGGCATCCTTATGAATGTAAAAGTCCCATAGGAGTGAAGGTGGTCTTTTTTTATCTTCTGGAGTGATAGAGTTTGATTTCTAGCCAGTATAGCCATCAAGAAAGCAATACCAACCCTTGCCTGAAAGTCTGTCTAACATCTGATCCATGAATGGAATGTGGAAACGGTCCTTCTCATTCAAAGCATTCAACTTCCGGTAGTCCATGCAAACTCTCCAAACGGTCACTGGTCGCATTGGAACAAGCTCATTCCTTTCATTAGGTACCACAGTCATCCCACTTTAACACTCCGAAAAGTCAAGACCTAATCTAGAGCCTAACATGAGTTCGTAAAAGGTTAGATACTGTTTTATGACCTAAAATAATGTTTAGAAGTCATGCGAGAAGTTTTAGATCCATGACATCAAAGGACGTCCATGACGTCTGGAAACTAGCCTAATTGAACTAGTTGACGTCGCTATGTTTCGGGGTGGTTTCAGAGGGTCAAATGAAGTCTAAAACTTGTAAAAAGACTTTGGTTAGGTATATTGTAGTATATAGGGTATAAACGTCCATAAACAACAACCCTAAGACCACCCAAAGGTTCATGGATGAGTACTCCAACATGGGTGGGTAGGCTGCCAAAGCAGACTGCGAAAGTCTAGAATAAAGGGACTGTTGCGCGACGCACAACCCACACGGACCACACTATCCCAAAATTCATTTTTGGGAAATAAAATGTGTGTTGGCCCCGCGACGCTGAGCCACTTCCCAAAATTGGTAAAATCGTATTTTTGATATTTTGACTTCACAAAAAGACCAATTTAAGTGAGGGGTATTTTGGATAATTTATGGGGTGATTATATATAGCCTAAGGGTAATTTTTAGTCATTATTTAATTATCCCTACTCAGTTCCCAAAACAAAAATCAAAAGCTCTCACCTCTTTCTAGTTTATTTCTCCCCAATTCCTCCAGTGAAGAAGGAAGAATGCTTGAAAAAGGTCAATTTTCTCTAGGATTTCACTTCAATTTCGTGGATTAAGCTTCAATAAGGTATGAGTTCTTCACTCTAGGGGTTTATTTCCCCAAGAGGTCCTCTCAAAGTTGATTTCAAAATACCAGATTCCATGGGGGTTTCCAATTCTAATGGGATTTCTTCTAAACTTCAAATTGATGATAAATTGTGATTTCCTAGGACTAATTGAGTATAGATTATTGATGAATTGATGTTAATTGATGTAATTTCATGTAGATCATGTTCCCTTCCCCAAATTTCCAAAATCTTGGATCTTGGTCATGAATTGATGGGAATTGAATTATGAATTGATTAATAGACTTGTTTTATCTATTATAATCCATGTAATGATTGACTAGGGTAATGTATTGTTGGGATTGGATCTACTTCTTTATGAATTCATGATGAACCCTAATTCCCCTAACCCTAGGTTATGAATTCATGTTAATTGGGATAGTGATGATGCAACTGACCTAGTTCTTGTGTTAATTACTATTGTTTGATGTTACTACACCTATTATTGGATGTAATTGGTTGGTCGATTGTAATACCATGATGGTGTCTTGTGAAGGAGATTTGGTAATTCTTTATGATCCTAACCTTTACTTCAAGTATGATGGCTTGTGATTGGTGATATATTTCAATTGAAGTATACTTTCACGACCCTCAAACACCCCCTAGAAGCTAGGGATAACCCTCAGATCGTGATCGGGCGTACTTGACCCTTTGGGGTCTCATACAAGCCCTTTAACTATCGTTCATTGCATAAGACATGAAAAGTAGTGCGGAATTCAAAACATTTCACGAATAATTAAATAAAGGAAGACTTTCATAAATACTTAGAGAATCTCATCGTCACAAGCCAACTTAAAAACACTATATAATATCTTAGGGACACGACCCTTTTACATTTAAAGAAATACATAATAAGTCTTTAAATAAGAAACTAAGAAAAGGACTATGCCCTCGAATATATGAGGACATACTTTGTCTTGAGAGGAACTTTCCCAAGCTTCACCTTCAAACCTTCGAAAGCTTCCAACCTATACTTATAGAGTATAGAAAAGTATGGGGTTAGTACAAACAATGTACTAAGTATGGGATATGCAAAATCATGTAAAAAGGGACATTTTAGTAAAAGAAGCTTTCATGCCACTTAATTATACCATTCTTGAATTTAGAAGCAAAACAACATAAAAACATCATTAAACACTTAAAGAAGGATTTCCATAATTTTAATCAAAAAGGGACATTTACAGTGAACTTCCCAAACTTAACAGTGACCCATTCATTCATACGGATTTCACGCAAATACTCTTCTCCAATAGGACTCTTAGGTCACACTAAGTGCAATGTGAGAGTAGAATCCCATACTACTGCTCCCACTTAGATATCCTAATGGATTCCCATGAATTGAGCACTTTAAAATTATTTAACCAAAATCACAGTGAACCATAGAAACCATTACAGTGAGTTAAAAGGATTTACAGTGAACTAAAGACTCCAAAAATGGTGAATTTCCATGGCATTGCCAATGAGTAAGTGAACTCATTTCCGTAGGAGTTTCCCTACCTAAGAATTATCCTAAGACTCTCCAAGGTAAGACATGAAGGAAACGTCTAAACACTTCCTTCAATACACAAACAAGCGATCCTCAAGACTACCCATTTTCGGCTTACTCACCTCGGGAGAACAAGTCACCACTCAATGACAAGACATTAGAAGAACACCCAAAAAAACACCAAAGACTTCCCTTTCGGAATGCCTACTTAGTGCAATGAGTAGATGGCGTCCTATACCACCACCTACCCTAAGTAGCATGTTATTTTAGAAGACTTAGTTCATTCAATTCACATAAGTAGCACATGCTTTTAGAAGACTTATAACTTTCATTAATTTTGTGGGGGGTTAGCTTAACCGACAAAGACCATGAGATCTAGACATGAAATCCCGTAATTAACCCCTATCGGATGAGGGATCCTTACTTGCCTAGAGTAAGGTCATACTTCTTAGCTTTTACATGGTTTTCCCAATATCTACACCTATGTGGGCACATAATTAAGGGATAAAGAGATTGCTACTAAGTAACTCATTCTCTACTAACGAGTAGTAATCATCTCAAGAGGTACACTGGAATACAACATCTCATATCACGAAGTGTAATCCACTTCTTCTTCATATCCTCTCGGTGCTAGGCATAACTCCTCACAGATTCTCAACATTATAAACTATAGGTTAAGGATAACTAGTGAATACCACATCTCAACTGACGAAGGGCATTCATCCTCCGACCTATCTTGGAAAGCTCATTAGAAATAGTGGGGTTTCTACTAAACAATTCATCTCAACTCACGAAGAGTGTTCACCCCAAGACTCCCCTTTTTACTCAGCTTAGCTTCATACATTCACTTAAGTGTGTGTGTGTACATGTAAGCACACCTTTCATATAAGCATCATTTTATTAACATTACTTCTATACATGCTTTGAACCTTCATTCATCAACTTACACACCTTACATGCTTCACATAATCATATACTTCATTTAGACATAATCTAGGTCAAACATACAATTCAAGCTTTACAAAACACAATGTAAGACCCATTTCCAATATCTCTTCATTTCACATATTAGATCTTAAAAACCACACTCACAAAACATACTAAGTAATATCAAGTTCATCAAATAAACACCGCCGCCAAGAAGGTGTACAATACCACTCAAGAGCAATTTATAATAAGAATTACACAATATAAGCAACTCATCACTTAACCAAGCCATCACCACCTATAATAATTTTCTCAATATTTCATCATAATAAGGCCCGTAGGTCAGTATCTAAACTAACATAACAACACAAGAAAACCAAAGTTCATATTCTACACAAACATGCTCATTTAACCCATTTCTCAAGCTAAAAGTTTGAAATATGCATAAACATGAGTTCATAAGATTTTTGACATTAAAATCATAAATTAATGCTAGAATAAACATATTTGAATCATTAAACCACTTTTACAAGAAGACCCATGCTTAGAATCAAAGATAGAAGAAAGGAGAGTTTGAAAACCCTTTTTGAAATCTTTTGGACTTGACTCCTTGAATGGAAGAGTGTTCAAGGATGGATACCATACCTCAAATGCATGAAAAATGCACTTATTTTTTATGAAGAACACTCCCAAACCATCCCTCCTAGCTCTTCTTGACTTCTAGCTTCCAAAGAGACTTTCGAGAGAATTCTAAGGGAAAGGGGTTTTGGGTTTTAGAAAATGAGGTCTAAAATAAGGTATTAGGGTTTGAGATACTTAAATATACCCAACTAACCCTAAATAAGTGTCCAATGTCTTTAAAAGACTTGGGGTGAATTTACCAAATACCTCAAGACTTCAGAGGCAAAGGATAGCTTTTTGGGCAGTTTCCATCGACGGACCAACCAACGGACCATTTGTCAAAATATGGACCATTGGTGGGGTCTCGTTGGTTGGGACTGCAACTCCCAAACCTTCAGGTATTCTTGTCCAAACGACGGACCAGGTCGACGGGCCGTCGCCTGGTCGACTGGCTGTCGATTGGCTCATCGTTTGGACACTGTTTTGGCAATTTTGGTCGTACCTGAATGTTAAACCAGTAAAAATGGTCTTATAGGTCTTAGGAACATCTCATACAAGTTTCAAGCAAAACGAACACGTAAAACTCACTCAAACACCTCAAGACACACAAGTACTTTCTAAGGCACACCTTTCAAACGTCATGGACATTCTTGGTCGTTTGACCTCCAAACTTAACCAAACTTCACACACTGCCTATGAATACTAAATTAACTCATTTTAACTTAAAATTAACTCAAGAAACAACCATGAAGCTCTAGTTCACCTTAGTTCGTTTTAGGGCGTTACATATACCTTGTTAATAACCTACATAGGTGTTGGTATGATGTTGAATTGAAATGTCTTGACTATGTTATTGTGAGATTATCATTAATATGAAATGATGTAAGGTTGGTTATGAAGTATTTATGTACCTTATTATGATATGATGATGTTAATGTGCTAATCTCACATATGAGGGTTGTATTGAAAGGATATACTCATGCAATACAAATGGAGCTAAATGACTATGATTATACAAGGGATAGACCCTATGAGCTAAACTAAGTGATGACTAATAAAGAAAGACATTTCAAAAAGGACTCTAGCTTAGCACCGAGTGAACTTATAGATGAGGGGTGGCGCCTTCCCAAGGAGGAAAGGTAGGGTTAATCATAATCCTCACTGTGTGGATAGCCTCATAGTCAAAAAAGGTCATTCAGTGATGTTTCCATGACAGCCCCCAAGCTCCATAAACAATGTTTCCACCATAGGAATACTAGCTAGTGAATCCACTTAGATGTTATGTTCATGTTTGGTACTATTTTGGCTCGTAGTCCACCTTTCATCGGTGTAAGGTTTTAGAACACCGGATTCCACACTTATCTCTTGTGGTCGATGTCGGTTAAGGAAGGTGTTCCCGAAAGTTAAAATGAATTAATGATGCGAACTCTAGATAGGGTGACTTGAGAGGTTGTGTTAGTCTAGGTAGGGGTATGTGACTCTACCTAGGCATTACACTAGTTGGATTTGAGGGATGTCCTATAAGGATGTTCTTATGATATAATAATCTTATAAAGTAAATGTTGTGATTATGTTGAATTTACATGCTGATTATTCTATATGATGTTAGTTTCATTTATGAACATGGTATTGGTCTATATTGCTAAATATGATGATGGTTATTATTAATGCTATGATATGTTGAGTTAGACATTATTTGTGATCCTTTGTTTTGTTTACTTGATTGAGTAAGGTTATGGGGCTTTGCTTTGTCATTGCACTTGTAGAATAAATTATGGGTTATGAGTAAGGGTCTTGCTTATATTATGATGTTATGAACTCTTGTATATGTTGACTTGACTATTACTTGTTGATGTTGGTCTTGTGTCGTACATGAGTTTGACTTATGTATTATGTGATTATTGCCTTATATGGGTTTTTAATTGTGCATAAGGCTTTTCAAAGTACTTTGGCATGGTTTTGATCAAATGTCCTCTTTAGCATGTTTTCGCTTTTTTTATGTGCATATACCCATACTTAGTACAAGTGTGTACTAACCCATGTTTGATGTTTACTACAAATGTAGGATCCAACAGTTGATATTAGAGAAGGCTTTGAAGACTACTTGGATTCTTATCTTACAAGTTCGGTAGGTACTCACTTTCCGAGAAAGATGTCATTTAAACCTATTGGATGTTGTTTTGTCTTAAATACACCTTGTTCATTCTCTTTCATTTTGGTACTATAATTGTAAAGCCTATATGTGGCTATAATTGTTGATATAAGGGCTATTCCCAAATTGTGATACTCTTATCTAGATGGTTTAATATGAGACAATGTTATAGACTTCTTATGAGACTATCTTATGCAATAAAAGTAGAAGACTATGTAATCTTGTTATACGAAGGGTCTATGTATACTCGATATAAATATATATTATATGTATGTAGAGGTCTATGTAAACCTCAATGTAGAATAAAAGTTTTAAATTTTCCGCATTTTTAACCTATGAATGTAATGGTGCATGCTAAGAGGCTAGTCTTAGTCCTCAAAGAGGACGACGACGCCGGTTACGTCTAGGGTGTGCTCAACGGATTTGACACCCACCCTTTCTTGGCATACACTGAACAGGACACACCCAATTGCTATCCGCAATAGGATAAATGACTCCAGCATCCAACCACTTGATGATCTCCTTTTTCACTACTTCTTGCATAGGTGGATTTAACCTTATTTGGTGCTCAATACTCGGTTTGTGATCTTGCATGACTTGGATTTTGTGGGAAAACCGAGAGGTATCCCAATAATATCTACAATAGTCCAACCAGTGGCTCGCTTGATCTTCTTCAACATCGCCACTAAGCACTCTACTTGTTGCCCATTCAACTCTGATGCAATTATTACTGGAAAAGTGTTATCGCTACAAAGAACACATACCTCAGATGAGGTGGTCGATCTTTAAGATCTGATTTTGGGGTCTCCACAATATATGGTCTCGCAGGTGGAGACTCTTGATGCTTCATATCAAACTCCAATTTCTTCGGCTTTGACCTATATTCGTTTCGTTCAAGCGAATCCACCAAAGAATCATACTCTTGAATACCATTAGTGTGAAAATTCATGATGACCGTTGCTAGTGCCTAACCACCCAGTCGCTCTTAAATTTTCACCTCGGATACACTCTCAACTTTGTAGGATATAACAGATAATGTTTAGAGCTCACCACTATGCTTCATGGACCTACAAATATTGAAAGTTGCTTCCTCATTGTTTAACCTAAACTTCATTTTCCCTTTTTCCATATCGACTAGTGCACGCCCAGTGGCAAGGAATGGTCTTCCTAGAATGATGGGGACCTCAAAGTCAACCTCACAGTCAAGAATCACAAAATTGGCCAAAAAGACGAACAACTCAAATTTCACAAGCACATCATGGATTATACCTATGGGCCTCTTCACAGTTCAATCGACCATCAGTAACCGCATCGTAGTAGGCATTGGGTCTCCCAAATTAAACTTCTTCTAAATGGATGATGGTATGATAATCATGCTCGCTCCAAGATCACATAATGCCTTAGCAAAGTGGAATAACCCTTTAATAAATGGAATAGTGAAAGCACCCGGATCGTCCTTCTTTTTCACAAGAGATCTCGTAGCAATAGCACTACAATGCTGCATTATGTCATCATCTTCAAAACTTACCGACCTATTCTTTGTCACCATGTCCTTCATAAACATAGCATAACCTGGCAATGTTTTCCGTAGATTCTATCAACGTGACATTGATGGAAGTTGTTTCAACATAGTGATAAATCATCTATATTTACCATCTTCTGTTTTCATCACTAATTTCTATGGAATGGTGGTGGAGGTCTAGGATTGGGGACCAATATCTAGGATAACTCTGCTTCTTTCGTTGTTGCATCAACCAACTCTCCACTATATTTTGGTACATCATCGTCCTTTGTTATATCATCTTGAACTACAGACGACATAGGTGGGTCAATGGTTTGCTTACCTCCTCGAGTAGTGACTGCCATGCATTGCCCATCATTTTTTTGGGTTCTAGATAGTGTTGCTTGGAAGAGTTCTAGGTTGGTGTGGGTTCATAGTGGAAGACAACTGATTCATTTGTAGCTTAAGATACTTTATCAAGACCGCATGTGCATACACCTTCTGTCCAATGCAAATAGGTCAGTTGTCATCTCCTTAACATTCTTATCAGTCGCATCGAACCTCCTCAACCTCTTTTTCAGCATATTCTCAACCCGCTCCAAACTACCTCCACCGTTCCTAGGTGAAACTTCCCTATTTTTAGGTGGAACATTTGGACCACCAGTTTGAACATGTTACAATAGTTATTTCGGTTGAAGTTGTTGTCGCGATTGTAGTTCACATCTGAGACATATTCACCCTCTCGGTTGTAATTACCATAGTTCCCACCTTGATTTCCTTGACATTGGCATCAATTTCTTGGTTGGAACCTAGTGTTTGGTCGGACGCACCCGTCTGATCATTAATTGCATATGCATTCTCTTCATAGTAGTACTCATCTTCTTGTGGTGGTGGTTTAGCCAAATAATTCACCGCGCTCATTTTCTGTGCGCCTCCGCTCACATGTTTTTAGACCAACCCTAACTCAGTTCTCATTTGTGCCATCAGTTCACAAATCTCACCTGCAGTTGAGTTGTTTGTATCTTGTACCGCGAAGGTGTTTCGCCTAGTGTCTAAATTTCTAGTGATCCAAGCTTTATTGTTGTGATATATCTTGTCCAACTTCTCTGCAATCTCAGCTTATGTGCATTCCCCATAGGAGCTACCCACAATAGTATCGAGCACTGCTTTGTTGTTATCATCTTTACATATGTAGAAGTACTCTTTCAGTTACTTGCCATCAATGCGGTGTTTTGGGACGCCTATCACGAGCTCATTAAATTTGTCCCAAGAGCTACTCACTGACTCTCCAGGTAATTCCACAAAGTTTTTTACCTTATCCTTCTAGTTGAGGTTCATGGATGCTGTATAGTACCTCGCTAGGAACACATCTCTCAAATGATCCCAAGTATAGAGAGAGTTGTAGGGTAGCACAGTGAACCATATAGCGACATCTCATGTCAGTGATAAAGGAAACACTTGCAACCAGATGACGTTCATATCCAAGTCTAGTCTACCCACACAACTTTTGCACACAGACCTCAGTTTAGCTATAAGAGCATGTGGGTCTTCCGATGGTAGTCCTTAAAACAATCCCCTCACGGTGAGCATCTGCATCAAGCTACTCGTCACCACGAATGTGTTCCCCGAGGGCAGAGGGGGTAGGACAAGAGGTCCATCGGAGTCTGTGATGTTAATGTTTCCCCTATAGTAATCCTGATGTCGTGGGGATGCTCGAGGTTTCACTGTCAAGGCATCACCAAACTAATTCTCAACATGTGGCTTATTGTGTCCTTCAACTGGTAGTGGAGGATGTTGTCCGGCTCCATCACCTAGATTCACGATGTTAGGGTTAACTGGGACCCCTTGGTTTTCTGTCCTTATCAGAGTTCTATTTAGTTTGGATCATATGGAGCACCCCCTAGACGTAACTAGTGTTGTCCTCCTCATAGAGGACTAAGACTAGTATCTCAGTATTTGTCATTACATATCATAGGTTAAAAAGTTCAAAAAATTAATACTTTTCATCTACATCTACATTATGAGGTTTACATTGACCACTCTCTTACCCATAATATATACATAGGGAGTTTAATTAGACTCCTCGCATAGAAAGCTTACTTAGTCTTCTATTTTTATGCTATATATACAGTATACACAATATAGAGTCTAATAGAGATGTCTCATATAAAACCATCTAAGTCGGAATAGAAAAATTAAGGCATTGCCCTTACACAATGTATAATTGTCACTTAGGGCTTACAACAATGTCTTGAACAATCAGAGTGAAACGAATGTCATTACATTATAGCAAGTCACATAGGTAGAATGAAAAAAGGCTCCATCCTCGGATCTTGAGGACATAACCACACTTGGAGAAATGATCCAAGCCTTCTTGCAATTGTCCACGAACCCTTCAAAGAACGGGACCTAAAATGTTTGGGGAAAAGGGAGAAATAGGGGTTAGCACATCACTTGTACTAAGTATGAGAACACATGCACACAATACTTTGAAATCATGCTAAAAGGGGACATTTCATAAAAGCATGTTAAGTTACTTTGAAAGTCTTATGCATACCCCGAAAATTCATATGAGGCCATTATAATATATTTCTTAAGACAAAAGCATATTCTACATAAAACCAACATACTCAAGTTAAGCAAAGTCAACATATGTATAGCATAATAGAACCATAGCTAAAGCAACTCTAACCTCATGTTACAACAACAAAGCATGTTCATGAGTTCATAACATTATAACATAAGTAAAACCCTTACTCATAACCCCTTACCAAGCCTACTAGCGCAAGGGTCAAGTGAAGCCTCATAACCCCACTCAACCAAGAAAACCAACCAAAGGATTATGAATAATGTCTAATTTCACATAGCATAGCATTATGATTATTCATCATCATATTTAGCAATATAGGCCATTAACATGAAGAAAAAAGATAAGCATATCATTCATTTCATAAGATCATAAGAACATAACAACATCCTTCTAAGACATCCCACAAGGACAACTAGTGAAATGACTAGGTAGAGTCCCATACCCCTACCTAGACTAAGTCAAACTCCTTAAGTCATCCTAGTTAGAGTTCACTTTATTACTTCATTTTACTTTTGAGAACATTTTGCCTTAACTGACATAGACCACATGAGCTAAATGTGCAATTTGATGTCATGAAACCCTACACCGAAAGAAGGTGGACTAAATGTCAAGGTAGTACCAAAACATGAAAATAACATCTAGGTGGCTCCACTAGCTAGTATTCTTATGGGGTCAACATAGTTAAAGAACTCGGATATGTACCTGTGACCCTCTTTATGCAACTTGCATTATAGTCTCCAATCTCATGAGTACAATAGTGAACCTACCTTCCCTAATTGGGAAGGGACACTCCTCACTAGTAGTTCACTCGGTGCTAATCTAGAGTCCCTTTTGAAATGTCTTTCTTTAACAATAATAACTTAGTTTAGGTTATAGGTTACTAGATCCTTGTATGGTCATAGTAATTAGCTCAATAGGAATTGCAAGAGAAAATCCTTTCAATACAACCCTAATATATGAGATTAGCACATTATCATCATTATGTCATAATTAAGGCACATAGGCAATTCATAACCGACCTTATATCATTACATCTTACGCATAATCTCACAATCACATAATCATGACATTTCAATTGCATCATCATACCACACCTACTTAATCCAATCACAAGATATACTTCAACTGAACTTCATCACCAAGTACAAGCCATCATAATTGAAGTAAAGGTTTAAGATCACAAACCCAATTCTCCTTCAAAAGCCATCATCCATGGTCTTACCATCAACCAACCAATTTCATCCAATAATAGATGTAACAACATAAAACAATAGTAATAAACACAAGAACTAAGTCAATTGTATCAACACTAGTTCATAACCTAGGGTTAGGAAATAAGGGTTCAACATGAATTCTTCAATAAATAGATTTAATACCAACAATACATTACCCTAGGCAGTCCATGGATTAATTAGAATAGATAAAACTAGTCTAACAATAAATACATTCATGGATTCCGATCAATTCATAAGCAAGATCCAAAATTGGAAATCAGGGAAGGGACATGATCCACAAAAAATATTCCTTATTAGCATCAATTACTCAACACTATACACTTAATTAGACATGGCTAATCAAAATTAGACATAATCAATCATCAATTTCAAGTTTAAAAGAAAACCCATTTGTAGAAGAAAATACTTGGAAATGGGTGATTTAGAAATCAACTTTGAGAGGACATCTTGGGGAAAGGAATCCCAAGAGTGAAGAACCCATATATTAATTTATCTTAATTATGAAATTCAAGTGAAATCCTAGAGAAATTGGTCTTCTTCTTCAAGCTTTATTCTTTCTTCAATGGAGGTTGAATATAGAGAGAAAGTAGAGAGAGGTGAGAGCTTTTGGATTTTGATTTAGGGATTTGATTTAGTGAGTAAATGTGAGGTAAAACTGATTGAAAATAAATATATCGGACCCCCATGAAATACCCAAAACTCCCATCACATAAGTTGACCCTTTAATGAAGTCAAACTTGAATTCCAAACATCAGATTTTCGCCGGGGAACAAGTTCGCTACGCGGAGCTTCTCCCGCAAGATTTTCTAAATTAATTTTCGAGAAAGTAGAGTACGCGACGTGACCGCGATGGAGACTTGATTTCTGGCCAAAGGCACACCAAGTCCGCGACACAGACCTATTTCAGCCAAGTGCAATTTGGCTGTTGCTTTGGCAGCTTGCTTGGCTAAGTTTGGGGTCCCTTTGTGGACCCCTAGGGCGATCCTCGGGGGTCGTACCTGGACATTTTCACCCTATATACATTAAATTATCTATTTAAAGTACTTATACAAGTTTTAAACTTCATATGACACCTCCAAACCTTCACAAACCCTAAGGATATTTTACTAGTTCAATTACACTAGTTTGCAGACGTCATGGACGTTTCTTGATGCCTTGACTCTAAAACTTCCTAAATTGTTTATAAACATTATTTTAGGCTTAGAACCAGTTTTTTTAAGTATTAGTTCATCATGTGAGGTTCTATCTTAGGTCATCGACTTTCGGAGTGTTACATGAGTAGCTCACCTCGGCTCCGTGTACTTAGCATACGCTAGAGCTAGACCTGGGAGAAACAAATACAAAAAGAAAAAATTAAAATCAGGAAATAGTTGACTAAGTTTAAATAATTTAAGTAAGATTAATTTTAAATCTAGATTCCCCGGCAGCGGCGCAAAAATTTAATACGCTCAAATTATACCTCCCTAGAGAAGCATAAATGATCGTTATCAAGTAGAGAACCCAACTAATAGGTTGGGATTGATCCAATGAGGAAAATGGTTTACACTTAACTTTAACTCCTGATTATATCTATTTTGTCAATGTCTTTCAAAAGCAAGTATGTAAGGAGGGAGGGTTGTGAAAAAAATTGTTTTAACACTGTAATTAGCACTTGAACAAAAATAAATTTTGTTTTATCAAGATGAGAAAGTAACTAGGTTTTATGTGTTCCCCACAGGTTCATAATGTTGTATTCCTAGCAATAACAATTATTTACTAGTGTTTTACATGCGAAGTGATAAGTTAGTTATCTCTAATACCTTGGTACAATATCTAGAGAATTTCACCCCGACCTTGGTCCGGCTACATGTGTATTATTTACTAACCCTTATATTTACCTCATATTAGACATCATAATCGATGTATCACTTAGTTATTACTTCGCACCAATCGACAGTAGCCTATTTTATAGTATCACACTAAATCTATGTTGATAATTCTTTTCCTATTACTACCTCCTTGGTCAGGCAAGTAGCAACAAGGCGAGTTCTAACGCGTGAACTCGTTAAAAAGAAATCTAAGTGAAAGAATTATCAATGAATGCAACAACACAATTTGAGAATTGCTTAATTACTAGGATTACTTTGTTAATTACCCATTGTTTTCACAACCCTATTTGTGGATTCAGTTACCCATGTTAGCAAGATCACAATTCATAAGTTTAGATGAAGAAATCATGAACTTACTCAACAAGAAGAATAAAACCAGAAATGCAACTAGAAAATTCAAAAAAATCCTTCAAACCAAATCCAGTAATTAATTAATTGCCAAAGTTGCTAACACAAAGTAAAACAAAAGTAGTAGTAGTTAACTCAAAAAACAAGGTTTTAATACTCTATATATAGAAACATAGTATTAAAGAAAAAGAAATTAAAATAAGGAATGTTTTTCAGTTGTTTTGTTCTCTTGCCACCTGAACATCTTTGCTGCAAAAAAAAAAAATTGTTTAAATCACTACAAAAAGGCTTTAAACACACACAACTCTTGAGTGAAATGCATTAGAAATGCTGTGAAATCACAGCACATCACTGGCCTTGTGTTGAATATGGACTTGTCTTAAGTGATGTATGTCTAATGAGTTGTATATGTTCTTAATTGTGCATAAAGACTTTTGAAAGTGACTTAACTTGGTTTTGACTAAATGTCCTTTTAAGCATGATTTAAATGTTTTACTTGCGTATGTTTTCATACTTAGTAAATGTGGTTGTACTAACCCATATTCTTTCCCTTTTCCAAAACAATGTAGGTTCGGGCCGTTGAGGTATCAAAGGTCGCTTTGAAAGAATACTTGGACTTTTCCCTAAGTTTTGGTAGGTCCTCTAGTTCGAGGATGGTGCCACGTATTCTACCTTAGTAGTATTTGTATTGTCTAAAGACATTCATTTCTTTCCTATTGTTCAAGATATTTTTTGTAAGCCCTATTTGGCAAAATATGAATTTGTATAAAGGCTATGCTCAAATGTTGTACTTTGTTTTAGATGATTTAATGTGAGACAAAGTAGTAGACTAAATTCCTATTATTGTTTATTTGTCTAAATGAGAAGCCTAAGTAAGCTTCATATGCGACGAGTCTAAGTAAACTTCATATATGATATGTGAGAGGTCAATGTACACCTCAATATGTAAAAAGTTCTATTTTTTTCTGCATTTTGACCTATGAAATGTTATGACGAATGCTAAGATCTTGTCAAAGTCCTCTCCGAGGACGAAGACGCCGGTTACGTCTAGCGGATGCTCCCCAGTCAAGACATTTGTTGCTAAAGTCTTTATCAAGGTATGGATTCTTTCACTCTTGGGGTTCCTTTCCCCAGGAGGTCCATTCAAAATGATTTCAAAATCACTCAAATTCAAGGGTTTTCTCTACAAATGGGTTTTCTTCTAAATATGAAATTGTGGGTTAATTGTGACGAATTGTGATTAATTAGGGCTAAGTAAGTGTATATTAGTGGGAAATTGATGTTAATTAATTGAGATTTCGTTTGATCCATGTTCTTCCCCCAATTTCCCTAAATATTGGATCTTGCTTATGAATTGATTGGAAGTGATGAATGTATTCATTGTTAAACTTGTGTTATTCATGTTATTTAATTCATGGACCGCCTATTGTAATGTAGTGTTGGGTTTTGAACTATTTCTTCAAATATTCATGGATGTCTCCATAACCCTAACCCTAATCTTTACATTATGTGAATTAATGGCTAGAGATAATGAAATAAAGGGTGTTCTTGTATAATTGGTTATTGTATGATAAGGATAATGGGTTTATGGGTATTTATCTGGAATTTGGAATTGAGTCTTGGATGGATTGCACGGAGGCCATTGGTAAGACCTCATAGGTCATGAACTAGTATGGTAATTATGTTATTGTTGGCTTATACTTGGTAATGTTGGTTAATTGAAATATCAATGATGAAGTTATGAAGGTATGATCATGTTATGAATGTGATAAATTGTGAGATGATGATAGGTGTGTTACTATGTAGAATTGGAGGTAATTCTCATATACATCTGATGACTATGTTATGAAGTAATAATCTCACATGATATTGGTTTGGATGAAAGGACATTCTCATCGTATACCTTATGAGCTATGTACATGTCATATAAGGGGTTAATCCCCTAGGGCATATCTTATGAATTAATGTTTAAGAAATACTTAAAAGTTCTTTAAAAGGGAAGTTAGCTTAGCACTGAGTGAACTTTACAATGAGAGGTATTCCTTCACAAAGGAATGGAGGTTCACCCGATGTTCTCATGAGGTGGAAACTACAATGCAAATTATCATAAAGATGTTTAGTAGTAAAAACCTCCTAATTCCTTAATTATGTGCACCAAAGGAAGCCTAGATAATGGATCCACCTAGATGATACGATTATGTATATGTCCTACCTTGGCAAGTAGGATGCCCTCCTTTCGGTGTGAGGGGATGGAACTGGATTCCATATTTAGCTCACATGGTCTAATGTCGGTTATGGAAAGTTTCCCCAAAGTTAAAATGAATGAATGAAAGTAAGAATATGAACACTAACTAGGACTACTTAAAGTGTATTACTTAATGTAGGTAAGGTTCAGGGACTTTACATATACATTGCACAAGTGGACCTTGAGGGGAGCTCTAAGGTGGGTTCTTTATATATGAATGATGTATATGTATTTGATGTTGGTCTTATATGATGTTGGTTTCATTTGATATACATTATGTTGGACTTAATTCTTATGTATGATGTTGATTACACTTATTATGATGTTATATGAGGTAAAGGCAATGCTTATGATCTCTTTGGTAGTTTACTTGGTTTATGTGGGGCCCCACATATGCATTGCACTAGTGGACTTGGATTGTGGTTATGAGTAAGGTCTTGTGATGTATTGATGAAATGTACTCTAAAACATGAAATTTTGATTATGGATTTGTTATGATGTCACTCTTGAACATGAATATGAATATGTTTTATTGTTGTTTTGTTATGGACATGTATATTTTCTTGGAATGTGCATAAAAGGCTTTCATAGTAGACTTGACATGTTTATACTAAAATGTCCCTTTGTGAATGTCTTCAAATGGTTTACTCACATATATCCATACTTAGAACATGTGTTTTGTGCAACCCGTATTTCTTATATTTCTACAAATATGTAGATTCGGGTTGTTGAGGTGCTTTAAGGCCATTTTCAAAGAAGACTTGGATGATTCCCAAGTTTGTGGCCAGTCCTCAAGTATGAGGATGAAGCCCATGACTCTTTCTTTGCTATTTGATATTAAAGACTATGTTCTATCTTTCTTAATTCTAAAACTATGATTGTATTCTCTTAAAATACAATTTGTAATGATGTAAGGCTAAGTCCCAATACTTCTATTTCTAGGATTAGATGGCTATGTCATACGGATATTAGACTCTATTTCGATATGTAAATGAAGTTAAACTTCAAAGAAAAGTTTTCAAATTTCCCACATTTTTATTTTACCTATGATATGCAATGAAGTATGCTAAGGGCTTGTCTAAAACCTCTTCGAGGACCAAGACGCCGGTTACATCTAGGGGGTGCTCCTCGGTCGTGACAAACTTGGTATCAGAGCATGAGGTTGAATAACCGTAGGAATGATGTCTCACAAAACCACCTCCACATAGAGTCTTGTTCATAATTGTGAAGCGCGACACTCTTATGAATGAGACGCTATGTAATGCTTAGGAAATTCTCACTTCTTTGATATTCTTCCTCAAGAGTCTGTACTCTATCTGTCCTTTTCTTCTAATTCTTTTCTTGTTGTTATAGGCTATGACTAGAAGAAGGGCATACAGCAAGAAGGATTGAAGAGGAGATTGCCAATGCGGGAGTTACTCCCAAAGACAACCAATCTTCTCTTCGAGAACAAGTTCCTCTAGGTGGGCAAGCTCCGGTCAATCCTCTGGTCATGTAAGATGGAGAAATAAAGGAGGCTTTCCAAAACTTGACTCAAGTCATGGCTACTCAAGCTCAAAACGTAACTACTCAAGCTCAATCTATTTCGACTCAAGCAAATTGGAAAGTTGCACCATGTGTGAATCAAAATGCTAGTACCATTTCTTCTCATTTGAGAGACTTAATATCCTCCACTGTTCTTTGGGTCTTAGGTAAATGAAGATCCTCAGGACTTTCTTGGTGAGGTGTATAAGATATTGTATGCTATGGGGGTGAGTTCTAATGAGAAGTCCGAGCTAGCCGTTTATCAACTAAAAGATGTGTCTCAAACTTGGTACACTCAATTGAAATACATTAGGGCTTTGAGAGCGGGTCCCATAAGTTGGGAAGTCTTTAGAAGGGCCTTTCTTGATAGATTCTTCCTAAGAGAGAAAATAGAGGCAAAAATGGAAGAGTTCATCAACCTTCGTCAATGAGGTATGTGTGTGAAAGAATACTCTTTGAAATTCATCAAGTTGTCCAAGTATGATTCTTCTTTGGTGTCTAATCCTAGAGATGAAATGAGCATTTTGTAACGGGTGTGTCTGATGATCTTGTGGAAGAATGTCGGCCTGAAATGATTTATGACAACATGGAAATTTCTTGTTTGATTGTGCATTCTCAACAAGTTGAGGAGAGTAGGCTTAAGACGAAGAATAAGAGGGCAAGGCCCTATAATGGAGGTACTTCTAAGGGTAAGTTTGAGATCCAAGACAAACCAAAGATTAAGAAGAGATTCCCCAACCAAGTTCCTTCTAATTTATCCAAGGCTCACAACGATAGGGTGCCTAACCATAAGCCTAAAGAGGGAAAAGGTGGTGGTTCACAAGGTGAGAAACCTAGTTTTGTCAAATGTGGCAAATCATGTTGGTAAATGTCTTATGGGTACGGATACTTGTTTTGGTTGTGGAAAAAGTTGTCACATGGTGAGGGATTGTCCCATGTCCAAGGATCAAGGTAAAGATAATAATAAAGCAAGGGGTCTGATGTACCGTGGTTTCACAGTACTTTCAATGCTTTTTCCTTAAGTTTAGTGTGTGTCTAGGGCCTTTTTGTAGTAATTTTAATGTGTTTTAATCTGTGTTTTGCAAGAAAGTTGTCCAAAACAGAAATGCAGAAGGCTGTGCAGAAATTAGTGCAGAAGTGACCCACGAAGCCATCTACGGCCCATCGTCTCATCGATGGACCATAGGTGGTGGCCGTCGATTGAAGGTTCGAGCATCTGGAAGCAACTAGGGGAATTATGACCAAGTGTGGGTCTACGAAACGATCTACGGTCCGTCGAGTGATCGATGGACCGTGCTGACAAATCGTCGATGTGATCACAGACTTCCCCAGTACTCGGTGATGGAGAAAATCTAAGTATGGAACGACGATAAGCATCGACGGACCGTAAGTGCATCGATGGACCGTTCTGTTGGTCCGTCGATTGGATCAGAGAAGGTGAGATTTGGAGGCTTAAAGAAGGTGCTAAGTATAGACCGACGGAGCCAGTCGACGGTTTGTCATTTCATCAACGGACCGTCTGTGGAGTCGTCGATTGAAGACGCGTTTTGGGACAAACTTTCCTTATTTTCAATTCCTTTTAATTTAGGACTTTGTCATTATAAATAGGGTAAAAAAACCTCGGTTTTGGGGTTACACTTTTTATTATTTTTCATCCTTTTTTTTCTTGGAGATTTGACTTTGCTATTAAGTAATTTATTCAACTTTCCGAAGCCGATTATCAAGTGAATTTGGTTGTTTCAAGTATTATTTTTGGATTTTCTTCAAACTTGTCAAAGTAAGTAGATGAATTATTGTTTAACAACTATGAATTGTTTTCTTCTAAGCATGGGTAACTAAATCCACAACTAGGTTTGTGGGAACCATGGGTGATTAACAAGGTAAAACTAGCTATAACAATTCTAGAATAGATTCTTGCATGCATTGATAATTCTTTCGTTTAGAAGTCTTTTTAATGAGTGCACGCATTAGAATTTGCCCTATCTCTACTTGACGGACCAAGGGGTAGTTAATAGGAAAAGAATTATCGACATAGATTTAGTGGACACTATCTAATAGGCTAGTTTTGATTGGTGCAAAGTAGTAACTAAGTCATACATCGAATATGATGCTTAATATGAAGTAAATGTAAGGTTTAGTAACTTAAACACACGTAGCCGGACCAAGGTACGGGGTGAAATTCTCTAAATGTCGGACCAAGAACTTAGAGATATATAACATATCACTTTTCATGCAAGACACTAGGAAAGAATTGTTATAGCTAGGATTACCGCGTTATGAACCTATGGGGAACACTTACACCCTAGTTTTTCTCTTCACTTGATAAACACAAAAGTTTTAATCTTGCTACTTATTTTACTTATAAATAATTGAATACTATTGTTTCACAAAACCCCTCCCCCTTTTTAATTAACTGTTTTCGGAAAGGACTTGACTAAATAGAGGTAATTGTAGATTGAAGTTAAGTCTAAACCATTTTCCTCGAGAGATTGACTCCAACCTAAATGTTGGGTTCTTTACTTTATACGACCGCTTATACTTCTGTAAAGAAGTGTAATTTGAGCGTTATCAAATTTTGGCGCCGCTGCCGGGGAAAGTGGCTTTTAGATTATCTTTAAAGACATTACCGAATTTTAGTCAACAATTTCCTAATTTTACTTTTTCTTTTTCTTTTTGTCTCTCTCAAGTCTAGCTATAGTGTATGTCAAGTACACGGCACTTCCATACGATACTGAACTGAACCGGACACTCCGCAGAATGAATAACCAACAGAATCCTGGTAACCATGTCGATGGGATCAATCGTCAACCTCCACTACCTATAGATGCTCACAATCAAGTGGTTGCTGATAATCCACTTGATGATGCATTGAGGAGTCAACCTCCTATTCCACGCCCTGAGGAGTTATATAGGGACAAAATCAACATCACTGACTCTGATGGGCCTTTTGTCCAACCTCCTCTACCACCGGGTCATACTTTCATGGTAACTAGTAGCTTGATGTAGATGCTCACCGCTAGAGGTTTGGTTTCAGAACTACCATCTGAGGATCCACATGCTCACATCGCCAAACTAAGGTCGGTTTGTAAGAGTTGTGTAGGGACGCCAGACTTGGACATGGATGTCATCGGGTTAAGAGTGTTCCCTCTCTCACTAACGGGAGAGGCCTCCACATGGTTTAGTGAGTTGCCCTATAACGCGATATATACGTGGGACCAGTTGAGAGATGTGTTCCTAGCGCGTTACTATCTAGTATAAAAAAAGCTTAACCACAAAGATAGGGTGAACAACTTTGTGGCATTACCTGGGGAGTCAGTGAGTAGCTCTTGGGATAGATTCACCTCATTCGTAAGAAATGTCTCAAACCACTTCATTGATGATGAGTCGTGGAAAGAGTACTTCTATCGGGGGGAAAACAATAATAATAAGGCAGTGCTTGATACGATTGCGGGTGGTTCTCATGGGGAGTGTACTTATGCACAGATCGCCGAGAAGTTAGAGAAAATCTCCTGAAATAATAAAGCTTGGAGCACTAGGAAGTCGGTTACTGGGAGAAACACCTTTGCAATGCAAGCTACACACAACCCGGCCGCCGATGATATTCGTGAGGAGATGGATCAAATGAGAACTGAGCTCGGGTTGGTTTTGAAACATGTCACTGAAGGTACGGAGAAGGTAAATGCGGTGAATTATTTGACTAAACCACCACCGCCAGTTGATGAGTACTACTATCAAGAAGATTCTTATGTAGTGAATGAGCAGACGGGGGGTTTCCGACCGAACTCCAAAGGCTCCAATCAGGAGAACTGGCACCAAGGTCAAGGAAATCAAGGGCGAAACTATGGGAATTATAAAAGCGAAGGACATTATGTTCGAGAAGGAAATTACAACCGCGACAACAACTTCAACCAGGGTAACTATGGTAATATAAATGATCGAAGTGGGCCCTATGTTTTACCTCAAAATCAGGAAGTATCTCCTAGGGATGGTGGAGGTAGTATGGCGCGAGTTGAAGACATCTTGAAAAAGATGATGAGGAGGTTTGACATAAGTGATGAGCACGCCAAGGAGTTGAGAGGTGATATGGCTAATATTGGGCAAAAGGTGGATGCACATGGAGTCTCAATCAAGCATATTCAGTTGCAAATGGCCCAATTGTCTACTACTGTGAACCTCGTTAACTAGGTACTCTTCCTAACAATACCGTCCAAAATTCAAAAAATTATGGACATTGTATGATAGTCACGACTCGAGGGGGTGAACAAACCATTGATCCACCTATGTCGTCTGGCGTAGAAGATGAGTTGAGAAGAGATGATGAGGTAGTAGAAGCTAGTGGTGAGTTGGTAAACGAAGCGGTGAAACAAGCAGAGATTCCCCAAAAAGTGGTACCCGTGCCTAGACCACCACCACCATTCCCGCAAAGATTGGTGAAGAAAACTGAGAATGGTAAATACCGGCATTTTATTACTATGTTGAAATAGATTTCCATCAATGTCCCTTTGATAGAAGCTCTTGAACAAATTCCCGGTTACGCCAAGTTTATGAAAGATATGGTTACGAAGAATAGATCAGTAACAACCCTAAAAATGAATAAAATAAATGCTTAAGGTGTCAAGAATGCTTGCTATTAGACCAAGGTTCACACGGATTGATACGCGTAGAACCAGACCTCAGAACCCTTACTACGGCTAAGTCAACTAACTTGGGGAGTTAGTTGAGCTTGGAAAGGTTGGAACCAACCATGTGGGGCTCTCGAAAACTAAGATTTAATCGAAGGAGTCTTTACCGGACTTAAAAGGAGGAAATCTTAAGTTTTGAGGGTCCAGGGGTAAAATGGTCTTTTCCTGTCCAAGGGTAATATCGTAATGACCCTAAGGAATTAATTATTTAATTAAAGAACCGGTTCGAGTTGGGTCGACCCAAAGTGACCCATTTTTGCAAAATGGTGTCACCCGAGTTCGAGCCCAATTGGAAGCAACAAATTGATGATTTACTTATTATTTAAAATCTGATTTTTTGTTAGGGAAAAATGGTCCTTTCATGTATAATTAATTGAATCAGATTTTAAGTATTAAGGAGAGTCCTAAATTGACTAAGTCATCATCTAATCCTAAACAACTTCACACGTTTCACTTTCTCACGTCTATCATATTTTCACGTTCAACTCTCTTGTTTTCTCTCTGCCTAACAAACGTACAAGAACAGAAGTTATATCAAGAGTTCTTCACACTTGAAGAACTCACATGAAATTTTAAGAAAAACAAAGTAACCAAAAATGTTAAGGCAAAGAGAAGTTGTCCGTCGAGTGGTGTGGACGTTGAGGAGGCTTGGACTGATTTTGGAGAGGGTTTTGGGCAGCAAGTTCAACGTTTGATTATCAATTAAGGTATGGGTTTATTCTCTCTTGGTCCCTTTCCCAAGAGACCCCTTAAGATTCAAGATATTCACTCCGAAAACTAGGGTTTTTCCTCGTTGCATGTCCTTGTCACTAGCTCCCATTGAATCATAGGTTGGGTATGTTTGCTGGTAAAAAGTAGGGATAAAGTGTGTTATCGTGATGTTTATGTTTAAGTATGCATGTTCGGAATTATGTGAATATTGAATATGTTGTCCGAAATCATGTGAAAAAGTGATGTGTGTGTGCAACGTTTGGCAGTGAACTTAGTCATTGTTGGAGGTGTGAAATGGGATGTTTTATCTTTGTATTTTATGTGTAAAAGTTGTACACAACGTGATGTTCATTGTATTGAAATGTGGTTGATTGAATAACAATCTTTTAGCCAAATAAACCTATGAAAGATGCACCTAAAAATGTGTTAAAATGGTATATGAATACACCCTATGAATCAAGTGAAAATGTTGATAAAAATGAATTGAAAAATGACCAAAATTTCCAGCAACTATGCAATGTTAATTTAGACTAAAGTTTAATAGAGAAATCTACAAATTTAATGAGTTTTAAAAGGGTGAGGGCACCAGGATTCGAACCTGTTACCTCACCCATGTAGCTACTGTAATTCGCGAAAAAGAGATGAAAAATGGGGCTGGGGGGAATCGAACTCGGGCTACCGGTTGGGAAAGGAGAGGGAAATAATTGAAATAAATAAATGGGAGGCGTGGGAATCAAACCCACGACCTCCAGGATGCGAATGAGAGAATAGAAAATTAAAGAAAAAGAAGATGTGAGGCATGGGAATCGAACCCACGACCTCAAGGCTGGAAAGAAGAGGAGCGAAATAATTAAGAAAATAAAGTGAGTTGTGGGGGATCAATCCCACAACCTCACTGCTTAAAAGCCTAGTTAAGCAAACATTAATTAAAAAAATAAAAATAGGAGGTTGTGGGGGTTCGAACCCACAACCTCACAGCCTAAGCGAATATAAAATTTAAATAAGGAGGTTGTGGGGGTTCGAACCCACAACCTCCCAATTCCCAGCGAAAATTAAGAATAAATAAAAGAGGCTCTGGGGGTTTGATCCCACAACCTCTTGGTTTAGGAAAAATGGGACAAGAAGACTTTAAGGAAAAATAAAAAGGGGTTGTGGGGGTTCGAACCCACAACCCTTCGGCCAAATTAAGAGGAAAACTAAGTAGAAAACTAAAGATACAATGTTAATGTTGGGGTTCAATCTAGAGTCCCAATGTCATGGAGATTAAAAATAAAATCAATGAAAAATGTAAATGTTATCCAAGTGATTCGAACTTGGGTTTCTTTGCCCAATCTTCCGTATTGATACATAAGTCATACGGGAACAAAATATCCAAGAATAATGCCACCTACTTTGATCGAAATCATGATCTTGGCATATATACAAGATACATAAGTCTTGTACTACATAATCTTAGAAATGTATGAATCACTTAACGAATTATGAACGAAGCCTCTTGGCTTGTGTGTATAGACACATAAGTCTAGCATACGTTTTAAAGAAGTGAACCTAAGAGGTATGTAATGAAAGGATGTAACCCTAGAAGGTTAAATATGAGTGTAAAACACACTAAATGGCCTAGTGCATTGCCATACGATAAATGATTATTATGTAATGAATTGATGAAACCCTAGAAGGGTTAAGTAAGAGTGTGAAACACACAAATGGCCAAGTGCATTGGCATATGATGAAATGAACATTCACGTAAAAAGGGGTGAGTAATTATTAATAGCAAACATGCTAATGCAAATGAATGTGGTGACAACATGATATGAGGCTAATGTAAAAGATGAGAACAATCTCAAATGAGCCTAAGTAATTGTTACCAAAACGTACTCACCTATGAGAGTGTAAGTTAATGAAGAGACCAGTCTCTATGAACACTCTAATGAAAGTATTAAGATTAATACACTTAATACTAATGATGAGATGAGAAATCATCTATTGAGCTATGATGTCCTCATACTAGAAGCCAGCTTCCATGACGTACGAGTTGAATGTAATGGAACTTTATACTGAGCACCGATAGACTAGCTATGAGCGGTGATGCCTTCTTTCGAGAAGGGTGGAGGTTCACGTAACTCTCATGAGATGAGACTGTCCGGCTTGCCGGGTATGGGTCTCCTTATATATCCTGGTCTTCGAACCTATACTGCCAATATAGGGATCTGGTGGGGTTAAATTCCCATATACGCTAGCATGTTTTGGGTCACCTTGGCCGGTGATTCCACCTCTTTTCGGTGTGGGAGAGACACTGGATTTTATGATGCTCACATGATCTATGTTAGTAAAAGTTAAAGTTCCCAATGAATGAATGAGGCCAGCCTCAAATAAAGCATATAATGAAATGAATGATACCAAAGGTGTTAGGATAGGATAATCAAGAGGTGAGCTAGACTCAGGTAATGACACTAGGTTATTCTTGATCATTGCACAGCAAACCCGATGAAAGTCTTAAACTACACCCTAGGTATAGTTGGTGTTTATACTGGCCTATGAACGAAATGAAATGAAGTACGTATTAATGCATGAAGCAGACTCTGTGTTTGCTAATGAAGACTCCCTAGTTGAGGTCCCATATGTTGAGCCCTCATTTTGGAAGTCTTAATGTCAAGTTCATGATTCCAAGGTATCATGGCATATGAATGAATGTTATAAAAGATGTGATGTGTTGTATGCTATATGATATGTGCTATGTGTAAAATGTTATGTGCTGTGTGCAATATGATAAGTATGATAATGCATGTTACTCTCATGGCATGACTTTCCTAATCCAAATTTGGAAAGCTCATTGACTTTCCTAATCATAATTTGGAAGGTTCACTAACTTTGCTAATCTCAATTTGGCAAGTCCACTGACTTGACTTTCCATAATCGTGTTGTTAGGAAAGAGCTATCTTTTCTCATGCATGTCCTTGGTGTGTGCTTGCATATACCCATACTTAGTACAAGTGTATACTAACCCTATACAACTCTACAATTTTAGGTGCAGGCACAGGTTGACGCTAGAGCTAAGGGTTGACGTTAAAGTTATCCGGACGTCGAGCATTCATCCAGACTTGGTAGGTCCTCATGCATTTCTAGGATGCTTCATTTATATTCTAGCTTAATTTTAGAGTTGAGCTAGTGGAGCATGTTCCACTAGCGTTTCTTTCCTGTTTTATTCAGACATTGTATTGGTGCCATTTTGGCAAGTACATCATTATTACTATATTATAATATTTCTTTCATTTGATGATCTTAATATTAGATGATTGATGGTGAACAATTATGTAAGAATGAGAATGTTTAATAAGTATGTTAAGAAATAAAAAGTTTCAAATTTTCCGCTAAAATTAACCTAGATGAAGTAAGAATGACGTATGTAGGCTTGTCTGCGACCTCTGAGAGGTCAACGACGCCGGTCTCGTCTGGGTTCTAGATTCCGGTCGTGACAAAGTTGTATCAGAGCACTAGGTTAAATTCCGAGAATAATTAGTTCACATCAACCACATTGAGTAGTTTCTAAGTCATGGTAGTGATGTGCACCACTATCTTGGATTAGAGACTGCATGATGCGTAGGAAAATTTCCCTTCTTCTGATCATATCGTGCTTTTCCTAATGTCTAATTTCTTGGTGTTATGAGCGTGTCTAACATCAATTCTTATTGTTTTCAGAGAATGAATACTAGGAGAACCATTGGTCAGAGGAGAGGAGGTGCAGCTGCTGGGAACAATCACGTTCCACCCAGTCTCCAGCTGAAGGAGTGGGTATGCCAGTTAACCCAACTGGGTTGACTGATGCTGAGGTGAGGGCATCTCTGGCTCAGATGGCACAGGCCATTACAATGCAGGCCCAGTCTATGACTTCCCAGGTCAACCGACAGGATGTTCAGAGAGAGAACCCACCGATTCGTAGCATGGCTGACAGGCTGAGAGACTTCACGAGGATGAATCATCCTATTTTCACAGGGTCCAAGACTTTAGAGGATCCCCAGGAGTTAGTGGACGAGTGCATAAGATTCTGGTGGCTATGGGGGCCACAGATGCTGAGAAGGCTGAGCTGGCTTCCTATCAGCTCAAGGATGTGGCACAGACTTGGTGCAAGATGTGGCAGGATAGCCGATCTTTGGGCGGAGTTCCTGTCGCTTGGGAGCTGTTTAAGACAGCCTTTCTGGAGAGATTCTTTCCCAGATAAATGAGGGAGGCCAAGGTTGAGGAGTTCATCAACCTTAAGCAGGGATCTATGACAGGCAGGGAGTATTCCTTGAAGTTTGTTAAGCTATCCATGTATGCTACTTTCCTTAGTATCTAACAACAAGGATAAGGTGAGTATTAAAGTTTGTTAAATTATCCTGGTATGCTACTTCCCTTGTGTCTAACAGCAGGGATGAGATGAGCAGGTTCCTCAGAGGAATCAATGGAGATCTGGAGGAGGAGTGTCGGTCTGCGATGCTCCATGATAATATGGACCTCTTCAAGTTGATGGTGCATGTCCAGCAGGTAGAGGACAGCCGCAAAAAGAGGGGTATTCGTGATGCTAGGAGGCCTAAGCCTCAAGATCAGGCAGGTCCCAGCCATGGAGTCCACAGAAACAATTTTGGCGTCCGTGAGCAGCCCAGGTTCAACAAGGGGTAACAGAGTTCTGGGAACTCAAATTTTCAGAGGAGGCAGACTTGAGCCCAAGAAGGGCAATGGAGGTGAGATACAACGTTCTAAAAAGAATTTTGCTAAGTGTGGCCGTGCTCGAGTGGAGAGTGCAGACAGGGCACTAATGCCTGCTTCGGTTGCGGTAAGAGTGGTCACATGGTTAGAGACTGCCCAAAGAACAGAGGTCAGGCTGGAGGTAATGCTCAGCCTAGGCCTAATCCACAAGGTGCAGCAGCAGCCGAGCCTACTAAGAGGAACAGCTTCTATGCCCTGAAGGGCAAGGAGGAGCAGGAGAAGTCCGCTGATGTGGTCACAGGTATGCTGCAAGTATTCTCAACTTCTGTTTATGCTTTACTTGATCTAGGGTCTACGCTTTCCTTTGTAACTCCTTTGCTTGCTCTCACTTTTGAAATATTGCCTGAAGTTCTGCATGATCCTATAGTGGTTAGTACACCTTTAGGAGAAAATGTAAGAACTGATAGACTATACAAGGATTGCCCAATAGTGATAAGTGGTAAGGCTATGTGTGCAGACTTGGTTGAGTTACCCATGCATGATTTTGATGTTATTCTTGGCATGGAATGGCCTCACAGTTGTTATGCTTGCTTGGACTGTCGTAGTAGGGTGGTGAGATTTCATTTCCCTAATGAAGAGGAGCTAGTCTGTGAGGGGTACAACTCGAGTCGTCCTAACCCCTTGATTTCGAACCTTAAGGCCAATAAAATGATGTCCAAGGGGTTATTGTGTCATCTTGTGAGTGTAAATGATTTAGATCATGACATTCCTTCCATAGACTCAGTGCCTGTAGTGAATGAGTTCCTAGATGTATTTCCTGATGATTTGCCTGGAGTTTCTCCCCCTCGAAAGATTGATTTTGGTATCGACTTAGAACCCGATACTAAACCAATTTCAATTCCTCCTTACAAAATGGCTCCAGCTGAACTCAAAGAGTTGAAGCTGCAGTTAAAAGATCTCAGTGATAAGTGTTTCATTCAGCCGAGCATATCCCCTTGGGACGCTCTAGTGTTGTTCATGAAAAATAAGGATGGAACCCTTAGAATGTGTATAGATTATCAGCAGCTCAACAAAGTCACTATAAAGAATAAGTATCATCTTCCCATAATAGATGATTTGTTCGATCAGCTCCAAGGGTCTAGTTTCTTCTCTAACATTGATCTTCGTTCAGGGTATCATCAGCTTAGGGTTAGGGATGGAGATATCCCAAAGACAGCCTTTCGTACCCGTTATGGTCACTATGAGTTCTTAGTCATGTCATTTGGTCTTACGAATTTACCCACTGCATTTATGGACCTCATGAACCGAGTCTTCCGTGAATACCTTGACTCTTTCATCATAGTATTCATTGACGACTTTCTCATCTACTCTAGGACCAAGGAAGAGCATGAACAACATTTGAGACTAACATTGTAGGTACTTAGACAACATCAATTGTATGCCAAATTCAACAAGTGTGAATTTTGGCTTAGATCAGTGACCTTCTTGGGTCATGTTGTGTCCGATCAGGGCGTGGAGGTGGATCCCAGGAAGACTGAGGCTGTGAAGAACTTGCCAAAGCGTCTTACTCCCACTGACATCCGTAGCTTTTTCGGATTGGCTGGTTACTACCGCAGGTTCGTGGAGGGCTTTTCTTCCATTGCTGCCCCACTGACAGCTTTGACTAAGAGAAAGCCAAGTTTGAATGGACGGAGACTTGTGAGAGAAGTTTCCAGGAGCTCAAGGACAGACTCACTTTAGCCCCGGTGCTTACTTTGCCTAAGTGTGGTGAGAATTACACTGTTTATTGTGATGCATCTAGGGTTGGTTTGGGTTGTGTTCTTATGCAGGTGGGTAAGGTGATAGCCTATGCGTCCAGAAAGCTCAAGGTTCATCAGAAGAATTATCCCACTCATGACCTGGAGTTGGTAGCTGTGGTGTTTGCACTGAAGTTGTGGAGGTACTACTTGTATGGAGTGCATGTGGATGTATTCACAGACCACAAGAGTCTCCAGTACGTGTTCACACAGAGGGAGTTGAATCTACGTCAGCGGAAATGGTTGGAGCTGTTGAAGGATTATGACATGAATGTTCACTACCATCTAGGTAAGGCTAATGTGGTAGCTGATGCTTTGAGCAGGATGAGCATCGGAAGTACAACCCACATTGAGGATGAGAAGAAGGAGTTGGTGAAAGATGTACACAGACTGGCCAGACTGGGTGTGCGATTGGTTGACTCTACTAGTGGGGGTGTTTCAGTTCATCCTAGTTCTGAATCATCCTTGGTAGTTGAAGTCAAGCAGGGTCAGCATCTAGATCCTGTGTTGATGGAGCTGAAGGACTCAGTGTTGATAAAGATGAATGAGTCTTTCTCTTTGGGAGGTGATGGCATACTTAGGTATCAGTACAGACTGTGTGTACCAGATGTGGATGATTTGTGGACCAAGATTGTTGCAGAGGCCCATGGTTCCAGATATTCCATACATCCAGGTTCCACCAAGATGTATCATGATGTTAAGAAGATTTATTAGTGGGATGGCATGAAAAAGGACATTGCAAAATATGTGGCCAAGTGTCCTAATTGTCAGCAGGTTAAGGCAGAGCATCTTAAGACTGGCGGTCTGACTCAGATTATTGAGGTTCCTACTTTGAAGTGGGAGACCATTAATATGGACTTCGTGGTTGGTCTTCTGAGGACTAGGAGGCAGCATGACTCCATATGGGTTATTATGTACAGATTGACTGTCTGCCCACTTTATCCCTGTGAAGTCTACTTACAGAGCCGAGGATTATGCGAGACTCTACATTGATGAGATTGTGAAATCGCATGGGATTCCTTTGTCTATCATTTTAGATAGAGGAGCTCAGTTTACTTCACATTTCTGGAGATCTTTCTAGAAAAGCTTGAGTACGCGGGTAAAGCTTAGTACTGCCTTTCATCCTCAGACTGATGGGCAGCAGAGCGCACCATTCAGACATTGAGGACATGTTGAGAGCGTGTGTGATTGACTTCAGAGGTAACTAGGATGACCATCTGCCATTGATAGAGTTCTCGTATAATAATAGCTATCACTCCAGTATTGGGATGACACCGTTTGAGGCACTGTATGGTAGGAGGTGTAGATCTCTAGTTGGGTGGTTCGAGGTTGGAGAGTCATCCATTTTGGGTCCAGAGATCATTCATGAGGTCTTAGAGAAGGTCAGAGTAATTAGGGACAGGTTGGCTACCACTTACAGTCGATAGAAGTCATATGTACATAACAGAAAACGGTCCTTAGAGTTTGATGTTGGTGACCAGGTTTACTTGAATATATCAGCTATGAAAGGGGTGATGAGATTTGGTAGAAAAGGGAAGCTAAGTCCGAGGTACGTTGTGCCATATGAGATCCTACAGCGTGTGGGTGAGGTGGCCTATGGGTTAGCACTGCCTGCGGAGCTAGATTCTATTCATCCAGTCTTTCATGTCTCTATGTGGAAGAAGTGACTAGGTGATCCAGCATCGATTCTACCTGTGGAAGGTTTGGGGGTTGATGAAGACTTGTCTTATGAGGAGGTACCTGTTGAGATCTTAGACAGACAGGTCAAGCGGCTGAGGAACAAGGAGATTGCCATAGTGAAGGTATTGTGGAGAAATCATCTTGTTGAGGGTGCTACGTGGGAGGCTGAGGTCGACATGAGATCCAGCTACCCTCATCTTTTCAGCTCTTGAGGTTAGACTTCCTACTCTTAAGTCTATGTTTCCTTATCTCTCTGTATTTTGGTTGCTATTGCTTGACTGTGCATAGTGATTATATTATGATCTGACTGGCATTTACGATATTGTGGTAGTGTCATTCGGGGACGAATGTTCCTAAGGGGGGATAATGTAACAACCCTAAAAATGAATAAGATAAATGCTTAAGGTGTCAAGAATGCTTGCGATTAGACCAAGGTTCACACAGATTGATACGCGTAGAACCAGACCTCAGAACCGTTACTATGGCCAATCAACTAAACTATTGGGGAGTTAGTTGATCTTGGAAAGGTTGGAACAACCATGTGGACTCTCGAAAACCGAAGATTTAATCGAAGGAGTCTTTACCGGACTTAAAAGGAGGAAATCTTAAGTTTTGAGGGTCCAGGGGTAAAATGGTCTTTTCCACGCCAAGGGTAATATCGTAATTACCCTAAGGAATTAACTAATTAATTAATTAATTTAATTAAAGAACCGGTTCGGGTTGGTTCGACCCGAAGTGACCCGTTTTCGCGAAATGGTGTCACCCGAGTTTGAGCCAAATTGGAAGCAACAAATCGATGATTTACTTATTATTTAAAATATAATTTATTGTAAGGGAAAAATGGTCCTTTCATGTATAATTAATTAAATCAGATTTTAAGTATTAAGGAGAGTCCTAAATTGACTAAGTCATCATCTAATCCTAAACAACTTCACACATTTCACTCTCTCACATCTATCATATTTTCACGTTCAACTCTCTTGTTTTCTCTCTGCCTAACAAATGAGCTAGACTCAGGTAATGACACTAGGGTATCTTGATCATTGCACAGCAAACCCGATGAAAGTCTTAAACTACACCTAGGTATAGCTTGTGTTATACTGGCCTATGAACGAAATGAAATGATACGTGATTAATGCATGAAGCAGACTCTGTGTTTGCTAATGAAGACTCCCTAGTTGAGGTCCCATATGTTGAGCCCTCATTTTGGAAGTCTTAATGTCAAGTCATGATTCCAAGGTATCATGGCATATGAATGAATTTATAAAAGATGTGATGTGTTGTATGCTATATGATATGTGCTATGTGTAAAATGTTATGTGCTGTGTGCAATATGATATAGTATGATAATGCATGTTACTCTCATGGCATGACTTTCCTAATCCAAATTTGGAAAGCTCATTGCTTTCCTATCATAATTTGGAAGTTCACTAACTTTGCTAATCTCAATTTGGCAAGTCCACTGACTTGACTTTCCATAATCTGTGTTGTTAGGAAAGAGCTATTTTTCTCATGCATGTCCTTGGTGTGTGCTTGCATATACCCATACTTAGTACAAGTGTTATACTAACCTATACACTCTACAATTTAGGTTGCAGGCACAGTGGTTGACGCTAGGCTAAAGGGTTGACGTTAAAGTTATCCGGACGTCGAGCATTCATCCAGGACTTGTAGGTCCTCATGCTTTCTAGGATGCTTTCCATTATATTCTAGCTTAATTTTAGAGTTGAGCTAGTGGAGCATGTTTCCACTAGCGTTTCTTTCCTGTTTTATTCAGACATTGTATTGGTGCCATTTGGCAAGTACATCATTATTACTATATTATAATCATTTCTTTCATTGATGATCTTAATATTAGATGATTGATGGTGAACAATTATGTAAGAATGAGAATGTTTAAAAGTATGTTAAGAAATAAAAAGTTTCAATTTTCCGCTAAAATTAAACCTAGATGAAGTAAGAATGACGTATGTAGGCTTGTCTGCGACCTCTGAGAGGTCAACGACGCCGGTTCTCGTCTGGTTCTAGATTCGCGTCGTGACAAATTGGTATCAGAGCACTAGGGTTAAATTCCGAGAATAATTAGTTCACATCAACCACATTGAGTAGTTTTAAGTCATTGTAGTGATGTGCACCACTATCTTGGATTAGAGATTGCATGATGCGTAGGAAATTTCCTTCTTTTTGATCATATCGTGCTTTTCCTAATGTCTATTTCTTGGTGTTATGAGCGTGTCTAACATCATTCTTATTGTTTTCAGAGAATGAATACTAGGAGAACCATTGGTCAGAGGGAGGAGGATGCAGCTGCTGGAACAATCACGTTCCACCCCGGTCTCCAGCTGAAGAGTGGGGATGCCAGTTAACCCAACTGGGTTGACTGATGCTGAGGTGAGGCATCTCTGGCTCATATGGCACAGGCCATTACATGCAGGCCCAGTCTATGACTTCCCAGGTCAAACCGACAGGATGTTTCAGAGAGAGAACCCACCGATTCGTACATGGCTGACAGGCTGAGAGACTTCACGAGGATGAATCATCCTATTTTCACAGGGTCCAAGACTTTTAGAGGATCCCCGAGTTAGTGACGATGCATAGATTCTGGTGGCTATGGGGGCCACAGATGCTGAGAAGGCTGAGCTGGCTTCCTATCAGCTCAAGGATGTGCACAGACTTGGTGCAAGAGTGTGAGGATAGCCGATCTTTGGGCGGAGTTCCTGTCGCTTGGAACTGTTTAAGACAGCCTTTCTGGAGAGATTCTTTCCCAGATAAATGAGGGAGCCAAGGTTGAGGAGTTCATCAACCTTAAGCACGGATCTATGACAGGCAGGGAGTATTCCTTGAAGTTTGTTAACTATCCATGTATGCTACTTTCCTTAGTATCTAACAACAAGGATAAGTGAGTATTAAAGTTTGTTAAATTATCCTGGTATGCTATTCCCTTGTGTCTAACAGCAGGGATGAGATGAGCAGTTCTCAGAGAATCAATGGAGATCTGGAGGAGGAGTGTCGGTCTCCGATGCTCCATGATAATATGGACCTCTTCAAGTTGATGTGATGTCCAGCAGGTAGAGACAGCCGCAAAAAGAGGGGTATTCGTGATGCTAGGAGGCCTAAGCCTCAAGATCAGGCAGGTCCCAGCCATGGAGTCCACAGAAACAATTTTGGCGTCCTGAGCAGCCCAGGTTCAAACAAGAGGGTAACAGAGTCTGGGAACTCAAATTTTCAAGGAGGCAGACTTGAGACCAAGAAGGGCAATGGAGGTGAGATACAACGTTTCTAAAAAGAATTTTGCTAAGTGTGGCCGTGCTCGAGTGGAGAGTGCAGACAGGGCACTAATGCCTGCCTTCGGTTCGCGGTAAGAGTGGTCACATGGTTTAGAGACTGCCCAAAGAACAGAGGTCAGGCTGGAGGTAATGCTCAGCCTAGGCCTAATCCACAGGTGCAGCAGCAGGCGAGCCTACTAAGAGGAACAGCTTCTATGCCCTGAAGGGCAAGGAGGAGCAGGAGAATCCGCTGATGTGGTCACAGGTATGCTGCAAGTATTCTCAACTTCTGTTTATGCTTTACTTGATCAGGGTCACGCTTTCCTTTGTAACTCCTTTGCTTGCTCTCACTTTTGAGAAATATTGCCTGAAGTTCTGCATGATTCCTATAGTGGTTAGTACACCTTTAGGAGAAAATGTAAGAACTGATAGACTATACAAGGATTGCCCAATAGTGATAAGTGGTAAAGTTATGTGTGCAGACTTGGTTGAGTTACCCATGCATGATTTTGATGTTATTCTTGGCATGGAATGTGCCTCACAGTTGTTATGCTTGCTTGGACTGTCGAGTAGGGGGTGAGATTTCATTTCCCTAATGAAGAGAGCTAGTCTGTGAGGGGTACAACTCGAGTCGTCCTAACCCCTTGATTTCGAACCTTAAGGCCAATAAAATGATGTCCAAGGTTATTGTGTCATCTTGTGAGTGTAAATGATTTAGATCATGACATTCCTTCCATAGACTCAGTGCCTGTAGTGAATGAGTTCCTAGATTATTTCCTGATGATTTGCCTGGAGTTTCTCCCCCTCGAAAGATTGATTTTGTGTATCGACTTAGAACCCGATACTAAACCAATTTCAATCCTCCTTACAAAATGGCTCCACTGAACTCAAGAGTTGAGCTGCAGTTAAAAGATCTCAGTGATAAGTGTTTCATTCAGCCGAGCATATCCCCTTGGGACGCTCTAGTGTTGTTCATGAAAATAAGGATGGAACCCTTAGAATGTGTATAGATTATCAGCAGCTCAACAAAGTCACTATAGAGAATATCTCTCTTCCCATATAGATGATTTGTTCGATCAGCTCCAAGGGTCTGTTTCTTCTCTAACATTGATCTTCGTTCAGGGATCATCAGCTTAGGTTAGGGATGGAGATATCCAAAGACAGCCTTTCGTACCCGTTATGGTCACTATGAGTTCTTAGTCATGTCATTTTGGTCTTACGAATTTACCCACTGCATTTATGGACCTCATGAACCGAGTCTTCCGTGAATACCTTGACTCTTTCATCATAGTATTCATTGACGACTTCTCATCTACTCTAGGACCAAAGAGACATGAACAACATTTGAGGACTAACATTGTAGGTACTTAGACAACATCAATTGTATGCCAAATTCAACAAGTGTGAATGGCTTAGATCAGTGACCTTCTTGGTCATGTTGTGTCCGATCAGGGCGGGAGGTGGATCCAGGAAGACTGAGGCTGGAAGAACTTGCCCAAAGCGTCTTACTCCCACTGACATCCGTAGCTTTTTTCGGATTGGCTGGTTACTACCGCAGGTTCGTGGAGGGCTTCTTCCATTGCTGCCCCACTTGACAACTTTGACTAAGAGAAAGCAAGTTTGAATGGACGGAGACTTGTGAGAGAAGTTTCAGGAGTCTCAAGGACAGACTCACTTTTAGCCCCGGTGCTTACTTTGCCTAAGTGTGGTGAGAATTACACTGTTTATTGTGATGCATCTAGGGTTGGTTTGGGTTGTGTTCTTATGCAGGTGGGTAAGGTGTTAGCCTATGCGTCCAGAAAGCTCAAGGTTCATCAGAAGAATTATCCCACTCATGACCTGGAGTTGGTAGTTGTGGTATTTGCACTGAAGCTGTGGAGGTACTACTTGTATGGAGTGCATGTGGATGTATTCACAGACCACAAGAGCAAAGAGAAGTTGTCCGTCGAGTGGTGTGGACGTTGAGGAGGCTTGGACTGATTTTGAGAGGGTTTTGGGCAGCAAAGTTAACGTTTGATTATCAATTAAGGTATGGGTTTTTCTCTCTTGGTCCCTTTCCCAAGAGACCCCTTTAAGATTCAAGATATTCACTCCGAAAACTAGGGTTTTCCCGTTGCATGTCCTGTCACTAGCTCCCATTGAATCATAGGTTGGGTATGTTTGCTGGTAAAAGTAGGGATAAAGTGTTGTTTCGTGATGTTTATGTTTAAGTATGCATGTTCGGAATTATGTGAATATTGAATATGTTGTCCGAAATCATGTGAAAAAGTGATGTGTGTGTGCAACGTTTGGCAGTGAACTTAGTCACTGTTGGAGGTGTGAAATGGCATGTTTTATCTTTGTATTTTATGTGCAAAAGTTGTACACAACGTGATGTTCATTGTATGAAATGTGGTTGATTGAATAACAATCTTTTAGCCAAATAAACTATGAAAGATGCACCTAAAAATGTTTAAATGGTATATGAATACACCCTATGAATCAAGTGAAAACGTTGATAAAAATGAATTGAAAAATGACCAAAATTTCCAGCAACTATGCAATGTTAATTTAGACTAAAGTTTAATAGAGAAATCTACAAATTTAATGAGTTTTAAAGGGTGAGGGCACCAGGATTCGAACTGTTACCTCACCCATGTAGCTACTGTAATTCGCGAAAAAGAGATGAAAAATGGGGCTGGGGGGAATCGAACTCGGGCTACCGGTTGGGAAAGGAGAGGGAAATAATTGAAATAAATAAATGGGAGGCGTGGAATCAAACCCACGACCTCCAGGATGCGAATGAGAGAATAGAAAATTAAAGAAAAAGAAGATGTGAGGCATGGGAATCGAACCCACGACCTCAAGGCTGGAAAGAGAGGAGCGAAATAATTAAGAAAATAAAGTGAGTCTGTGGGGGCTCATCCCACAACCTCACTGCTTAAAAGCCTAGTTAAGCAAACATTAATTAAAAAAATATAAATAGGAGGTTGTGGGGGTTCGAACCCACAACCTCACAGCCTAGCGAATATAAATTTAAATAAGGAGGTTGTGGGGGTTCGAACCCACAACCTCCCAATTCCCAGCGAAAATTAAGAATAAATAAAAGAGGCTCTGGGGGTTTGATCCCACAACCTCTTGGTTTAGGAAAAATGGGACAAGAAGACTTTAAGGAAAAATAAAAAGGGTTGTGGGGGTTCGAACCCACAACCCTTCGGCCAAACTAAGAGGAAAACTAAGTAGAAAACTAAAGATACAATGTTAATGTTGGGGTTCAATTAGAGTCCCAATGTCATGGAGATTAAAAATAAATCAATGAAAAATGTAAATGTTATCCAAGTGATTCGAACTTGGGTTTCTTGCCCAATCTTCCGTATTGATACATAAGTCATACGTGAACAAAATATCCAAGAATAATGCCACCTACTTAGATCGAAATCAAGATCTTGGCATATATACAAGATACATAAGTCTTGTACTACATAATCTTAGGAAATGTATGAATCACTTAACGAATTATGAATGAAGCCTCTGGCTTGTGTGTATAGACACATAAGTCTAGCATACGTTTTAAAGAAGTGAACCTAAGAGTATGTAATGAAAGGATGTAACCCTAGAAGGGTTAATATGAGTGTAAAACACACTAAATGGCCTAGTGCATTGCATACGATAAATGATTATTATGTAATGAATGATGAAACCCTAGAAGGGTTAAGTAAGAGTGTGAAACACACAAATGGCCAAGTATTGGCATATGATGAAATGAACATTCACGTAAAAGGGGTGAGTAATTATGAAAGCAAATGCTAATGTTAATGAATGTGGTGACAACATGATATGAGGCTAATGTAAAAGATGAGAACAATCTCAAATGAGCCTAAGTAATGTTACCAAAACGTACTCACCTATGAGAGTGTAAGTTAATGAAGAGACCAGTCTCTATGAACACTCTAATGAAAGTATTGAGATTAACACACTTAATACTAATGATGAGATGAGAAATCATCTATTGAGCTATGATGTCCTCATACTAGAAGCCAGCTTCCATGACGTATGAGTTGAATGTAATGGAACTTTATACTGAGCACCGATAGACTAGCTATGAGCGGTGATGCCTTCTTTCGGGAAGGGCGAAGGTTCACGTAACTCTCATGAGATGAGACTGTCCGGCTTGCCGGGTATGGGTCTCCTTATATCTCCTGGTCTTCGAACCTATACTGCCAATATAGGGATCTGGGGGGTTAAATTCCCATGTACGCTAGCATGTTTTGGGTCACCTTGGCCGGTGATTCCACCTCTTTTCGGTGTGGGGAGACACTGGATTTCATGATGCTCACATGATCTATGTCGTTAAAGTTAAAGTTCCCAATGAATGAATGAGGCCAGCCTCAAATGAAGCATAATGAAATGAATGATACCAAAGGTGTTAGGATAGGATAATCAAGAGGTGAGCTAGACTCAGGTAATGACACTAGGTTATTCTTGATCATTGCACAGCAAACCCGATGAAAGTCTTAAACTACACCCTAGGTATAGCTGGTGTTTACACTGGCCTATGAACGAAATGAAATGAAGTACGTATGAATGAATGAAGCAGACTCTGTGTTTGCTAATGAAGACTCCCTAGTTGAGGTCCCATATGTTGAGCCCTCATTTTGGAAAGTCTTAATGTCAAGTCATGATTCCAAGGTCTCATGGCATATGAATGAATGTTATAAAAGATGTTATGTGTTGTATGCTATATGATATGTGCTATGTGTAAATGTTATGTGCTGTGTGCAATATGATAAGTATGATGATGCATGTTACTCTCATGGCATGACTTTCCTAATCCAAATTTGGAAAGCTCATGACTTTCCTAATCAAATTTGGAAGTTCACTAACTTTCCTAATCTCAATTTGGCAAGTCCACTGACTTGACTTTCCATAATCATGTTGTTAGGAAAGAGCTATCTTTTCTCATGCATGTCCTTGGTGTGTGCTTGCATATACCCATACTTAGTACAAGTGTGTACTAACCCTATACAACTCTACAATTTTAGGTGCAGGCACAGGTGACGCTAGAGCTACAGGTTGACGTTGAAGCTATCCGGACGTCGAGCATTCATCCGGACTTGGTAGGTCCTCATGCTTTCGAGGATGCTGCCATTTATATTCTAGCTTAGTTTTAGAGTTGAGCTAGTGGAGCATGTTCCACTAGCGTTTCTTTCCTGTTTTATTCAGACATTGTATTGGTGCCATTTTGGCAAGTACATCTTTATTACTATATTATATATTTCTTTCATTTGATGATCTTAATATTAGATGGTTGATGGTGAACAATTATGTAAATGAGAATGTTTAATAAGTATGTTAAGAAAAAAAAGTTTCAAATTTTCCGCTAAAATTAACCTAGATGAAGTAAGAATGACGTATGTAGGCTTGTCTGCGACCTCTGAGAGGTCAACGACGCCGGTCTCGTCTGGGGTCTAGATTCCGGTCGTGACAAAGTTGGTATCAGAGCACTAGGTTAAATTCCGAGAATAATAGTTCACATCAACCACATTGAGTAGTTTCTAAGTCATGGTAGTGAAGTGCACCACTATCCTGGATTAGAGACTGCATGATGCGTAGGAAAATTTCCCTTCTTCTGATCTTATCGTGCTTTTCCTAATGTCTAATTTCTTGGTGTTATGAGCGTGTCTAACATCAATTCTTATTGTTTTCAGAGAATGAATACTAGGAGAACCATTGGTCAGAGGAGAGGAGGTGCAGCTGCTGGGAACAATCAGGTTCCACCCCAGGCTCCAGCTGAAGGAGTGGATATGCCAGTTAACCCAGCTGGGTTGACTGATGCTGAGGTGAGGGCATCTCTGGCCCAGATGGCACAGGCCATTACTATGCAGGCCCAGGCTATGACTGCCCAGGTCAACCGGCAGGATGTTCAGAGGGAGAACCCACCGGTTCGTAGCATGGCTGACAGGCTGAGAGACTTCACGAGGATGAATCCTCCTATTTTCACAGGGTCCAAGACTTCAGAGGATCCCCAGGAGTTTGTGGACGAGGTGCATAAGATTCTGGTGGCTATGGGGGCCACAGATACTGAGAAGGCTGAGCTGGCTTCCTATCAGCTCAAGGATGTTGCACAGACTTGGTGCAAGATGTGGCAGGATAGCCGAGCTTTGGGCGGAGTTCCAGTCACTGGGGAGCTGTTTAAGACAGCCTTTCTGGAGAGATTCTTTCCCAGAGAAATGAGGGAGGCCAAGGTTGAGGAGTTCATCAACCTTAAGCAGGGATCTATGACAGTCAGGGAGTATTCCTGAAGTTTGTTAAGCTATCCAGGTATGCTACTTTCCTTAGTATCTAACAACAAGGATAAGGTGAGTACTGAAGTTTGTTAAATTATCCAGGTATGCTACTTCCCTTGTGTCTAACAGCAGGGATGAGATGAGCAGGTTCCTCACAGGAATCAATGGAGATCTGGAGGAGGAGTGTCGGTCTGCGATGCTCCATGATAATATGGACCTCTCCAGGTTGATGGTGCATGTCCAGCAGGTAGAGGACAGCCGCAAAAAGAGGGGTATTCGTGATGCTAGGAGGCCTAAGCCTCAAGATCAGGCAGGTCCCAGCCATGGAGGCCACAGAAACAATTTTGGCGTCCGTGAGCAGCCCAGGTTCAAGAAGGGGCAACAGAGTTCTGGGAACTCAATTTTCAGAGGAGGCAGACCTGAGCCCAAGAAGGGCAATGGAGGTGAGATGCAGCGTCCTAAAAAGAATTTGCTAAGTGTGGCCGTGCTCACAGTGGAGAGTGCAGACAGGGCACTAATGCCTGCTTCGGTTGCGGTAAGAGTGGGCACATGGTTAGAGACTGCCCACAGAACAGAGGTCAGGCTGGAGGTAATGCTCAGCCTAGGCCTAATCCACAGGGTGCAGCAGCAGCCGAGCCTCCTAAGAGGAACAGTTCTATGCCCTGAAGGGCAGGGAGGAGCAGGAGAAGTCCGCTGATGTGGTCACAGGTATGCTGCAAGTATTCTCAACTTCTGTTTATGCTTTACTTGATCCAGGGTCTACGCTTTCCTTTGTAACTCCTTTGCTTGCTCTCACTTTTGAGATATTGCCTGAAGTTCTGCATGATCCTATAGTGGTTAGTACACCTTTAGGAGAAAATGTAAGAACTGATAGAGTATACAAGGATTGCCCAATAGTGATAAGTGGTAAGACTATGTGTGCAGACTTGGTTGAGTTACCCATGCATGATTTTGATGTTATTCTTGGCATGGACTGGCTTCACAGTTGTTATGCTTGCTTGGACTGTCGTAGTAGAGTGGTGAGATTTCGTTTCCCTAATGAAGAGGAGCTAGTCTGGAGGGGTACAACTCGAGTCGTCCTAACCCTTGATTTCGAACCTTAAGGCCAATAAAATGATGTCCAAGGGTTATTGTGTCATCTTGTGAGTGTTAATGATTTAGATCATGACATTCCTTCCATAGACTCAGTGCCTGTAGTGAATGAGTTCCTAGATGTATTTCCTGATGATTTGCCTGGAGTCCCTCCCCCTCGAGAGATTGATTTTGGTATCGACTTAGAACCCGATACTAAACCAATTTCAATTCCTCCTTACAGAATGGCTCCAGCTGAACTCAAAGAGTTGAAGCTGCAGTTAAAAGATCTCACTGATAAGGGTTTCATTCAGCCGAGCATATCCCCTTGGGGCGCTCCAGTGTTGTTTGTGAAAAAAAGATGGAACCCTTAGAATGTGTATCGATTATCGGCAGCTCAACAAAGTCACTATAAAGAATAAGTATCCACTTCCCAGAATAGATGATTTGTTCGATCAGCTCCAAGGGTCTAGTTTCTTCTCTAAGATTGATCTTCGTTCAGGGTATCATCAGCTTAGGGTTAGGGATGGAGATATCCCAAAGACAGCCTTTCGTACCCGTTATGGTCACTATGAGTTCTTAGTCATGTCATTTGGTCTTACGAATGCACCTGCTGCATTTATGGACCTCATGAACCGAGTCTTCCGTGAATACCTTGACTCTTTCGTCATAGTATTCATTGATGACATTCTCATCTACTCTAGGACCAAGGAAGAGCATGAACAACATTTGAGACTAACCTTGCAGGTACTTAGACAACATCAGTTGTATGCCAAATTCAGCAAGTGTGAATTTTGGCTTAGATCAGTGACCTTCCTGGGTCATGTTGTGTCCGATCAGGGCGTGGAGGTGGATCCCAGGAAGACTGAGGCTGTGAAGAACTGGCCAAAGCCTCTTACTCCCACTGACATCCGTAGCTTTTTGGATTGGCTGGTTACTACCGCAGGTTTGTGGAGGGCTTTTCTTCCATTGCTGCCCCATTGACAGCTTTGACTAAGAAGAAAGCCAAGTTTGAATGGACGGAGACTTGTGAGAGAGTTTCCAGGAGCTCAAGGACAGACTCACTTCAGCCCCGGTGCTTACTTTGCCTAAGTGTGGTGAGAATTACACTGTTTATTGTGATGCATCTAGGGTTGGTTTGGGTTGTGTTCTTATGCAGGTTGGTAAGGTGATAGCCTATGCGTCCAGACAGCTCAAGGTTCATGAGAAGAATTATCCCACTCATGACCTGGAGTTGGCAGCTGTGGTGTTTGCACTGAAGCTGTGGAGGCACTACTTGTATGGAGTGCATGTGGATGTATTCACAGACCACAAGAGTCTCCAGTACGTGTTCACACAGAGGGAGTTGAATCTACGTCAGCGGAGATGGTTGGAGCTGTTGAAGGATTATGACATGAATGTTCACTACCATCCAGGTAAGGCTAATGTTGTAGCTGATGCTTTGAGCAGGATGAGCATGGGAAGTACAACCCACGTTGAGGATGAGAAGAAGGAGTTGGTGAAAGATGTACACAGACTGGCCAGACTGGGTGTGCGATTGGTTGACTCTACTAGTGGGGGTGTTTCAGTTCATCCTAGTTCTGAATCATCCTTGGTAGTTGAAGTCAAGCAGGGTCAGCATCTAGATCCTGTGTTGATGGAGCTGAAGGACTCAGTGTTGATAAAGATGAATGAGTCTTTCGCTTTGGGAGGTGATGGCATACTTAGGTATCAGGACAGGCTGTGTGTACCAGATGTGGATGATTTGCGGACCAGGATTGTTGCAGAGGCCCATGGTTCCAGATATTCCATACATCCAGGTTCCACCAAGATGTATCATGATCTTAAGCAGATTTATTGGTGGGATGGCATGAAGAAGGACATTGCAGAATATGTGGCCAAGTGTCCTAATTGTCAGCAGGTTAAGGCAGAGCATCTTAAGCCTGGCGGTCTGACTCAGATTATTGAGGTTCCGACTTGGAAGTGGGAGGCCATTAATATGGACTTCGTGGTTGGTCTTCCGAGGACTAGGAGGCAGCATGACTCCATATGGGTTATTGTGGACAGATTGACTAAGTCTGCCCACTTTATCCCTGTGAAGTCTACTTACAGAGCCGAGGATTATGCGAGACTCTACATTGATGAGATTGTGAGATGGCATGGGATTCCTTTGTCTATCATTTCAGATAGAGGAGCTCAGTTTACTTCACATTTCTGGAGATCTTTCCAGAAAGCTTGGGCACGCAGGTAAAGCTTAGTACTGCCTTTCATCCTCAGACTGATGGGCAGGCAGAGCGCACCATTCAGACATTGGAGGACATGTTGAGAGCGTGTGTGATTGACTTCAGAGGTAGCTGGGATGACCATCTGCCTTGATAGAGTTCTCGTATAATAATAGCTATCACTCCAGCATTGGGATGGCACCGTTTGAGGCACTGTATGGTAGGAGGTGTAGATCTCCAGTTGGGTGGTTCGAGGTTGGAGAGTCATCCATTTTGGGTCCAGAGATCATTCATGAGGCCTTAGAGAAGGTCAGAGTGATTAGGGACAGGTTGGCTACTGCTTACAGTCGAGAAGTCATATGCAGATAACAGAAAACGGCCCTTAGAGTTTGATGTTGGTGACCAGGTTTACTTGAAGATATCACCTATGAAAGGGGTGATGAGATTTGGTAGAAAAGGGAAGCTGAGTCCGAGGTATGTTGGGCCATATGAGATCCTACAGCGTGTGGGTGAGGTGGCCTATGAGTTAGCATTGCCTGCGGAGCTAGCTTCTGTTCATCCAGTCTTTCATGTCTCTATGTTGAAGAAGTGCCTAGGTGATCCAGCATCGATTCTACCTGTGAAGGTTTGGGGGTTGATGAAGACTTGTCTTATGAGGAGGTACCTGTTGAGATCTTAGACAGACAGGTCAAGCGGCTGAGGAACAAGGAGATTGCCACAGTGAAGGTATTGTGGAGAAATCATCTTGTTGAGGGTGCTACGTGGGAGGCTGAGGCCGACATGAGATCCCGCTACCCTCATCTTTTCAGCTCTTGAGGTTAGACTTCCTACTCTTAAGTCTATGTTTCCTTATCTCTCCGTATTTTGTTGCTATTGCTTGACTGTGCATAGTGATTATTTATGATCTGACTGGCATTACGATATGTAGTGGTAGTGTCATTCGGGGACGAATGTTCCTAAGGGGGGATAATGTAACAACCCTAAAAATGAATAAGATAAATGCTTAAGGTGTCAAGAATGCTTGCGATTAGACCAAGGTTCACACGGATTGATACGCGTAGAACCAGACCTCAGAACCCTTACTACGGCCAAGCCAACTAACTTGGGGAGTTAGTTGAGCTTGGAAAGGTTGGAACCAACCATGTAGGGCTCTCGAAAACGAAGATTTAATCGAAGGAGTCTTTACCGGACTTAAAAGAGAAATCTTAAGTTTTGAGGGTCCAGGGGTAAAATGGTCTTTTCCAGGCCAAGGGTAATATCGTAATTACCCTAAGGAATTAATTAATTAATTAATTAATTTAATTAAAGAACCGGTTCGGGTTGGGTCGACCCGAAGTGACCCGTTTTCGCGAAAGGTGTCACCCGAGTTCGAGCCCATTGGAAGCAACAAATTGATGATTTATTATTATTTAAAATCTGATTTTTGTAAGGGAAAATGGTCCTTTCATGTATAATTAATTAAATCAGATTTTAAGTATTAAGGAGAGTCCTAAATTGACTAAGTCATCATCTAATCCTAAACAACTTCACACATTTCACTCTCTCACGTCTATCATATTTCACGTTCAACTCTCTTTTTTCTCTCTGCCTAACAAAGTACAAAACAGAATTATATCAAGAGTTCTTCACACTTGAAGAACTCACATGAAATTTTAAGAAAAACAAAGTAACCAAAAACGTTAAGGTAAAGAGAAGTTGTCCGTCGAGTAGTGTGGACGTTGAGGAGGTTTGGACTGATTTTGGAGAGGGTTTTGGCAGCAAGTTTAACGTTTGAACATGAATTAAGTTATGGGTTTCTTCTCTCTTGGTCCCTTTCCCAAGAGACCCCTTAAGATTCAAGATATTCACTCCGAAAACTAGGGTTGTTCCCCATTGCATGTCCCTGTCACTAGGTCCCATTGAATCATAGGTTGGGTATGTTTGCTGGTAGAAAGTAGGGATAAAGTGTGTTTTCGTGATGTTTATGTTTAAGTATGCATGTTCGGAATTATGTGAATATTGAATATGTTGTCCGAAATCATGTGAAAAAGTGATGTGTGTGTGCAACGTTTGGCAGTGAACTTAGTCACTGTTGGAGGTATGAAATGGCATGTTTTATCCTTGTATTTTATGTGTAAAAGTTGTACACAACGTGATGTTCATTGTAATGAAATGTGGTTGATTGAATAACAATCTTTTAGCCAAATAAACCTATGAAAGATGCGCCTAAAAATGTGTTAAAATGGTATATGAATACACCCTATAATCAAATGAAAACGTTGATAAAAATGAATTGAAAAATGACCAATATTTCCAACAATTATGCAATGTTAATTTAGACTAAAGTTTAATAGAGAAATCTGGAAATTTGATGAGTTTTAAAAGGGTGAGGCCACAAGGATTCGAACCTGTGACCTCACCCGTGTAGCTACTGTAATTCGCGAAAAAGAGATGAAAAATGGGGCTGGGGGAATCAAACTCGGGCTATAGGTTGGGAAAGAAGAGGGAAATAATTGAAGTAAATAAATGGGAGGCGTGGGAATCGAACCACGACCTCCAGGCTGCGAATGAGAGAAGAGAAAATTAATGCAAAAAAAGATGTGAGGCATGGGAATCGAACCCACGACCTCAAAGCTGGAGAGGGGAGGAGCGAAATAATTAAGAAAATAAAGTGAGGTTGTGGGGGATCGATCCCACAACCTCACTGCCTAAAAGCCTAGTTAAGCAATTAATTAAAAAATATAAATAGGAGGCTGTGGGGGTTCGAACCCACAACCTCACAGCCTCAGCGAATGTAAAATTTAAATAAGGAGGCTGTGGGGGTTCTAACCCACAACCTCCCATTTCCCAGCGAAAATTAAGAATAAATAAAAGAGGCTGTGGCAGTTTGATCCCACAACCTCTTGGTTTAGGAGAAATGGGACAATAAGACTTTAAGAAAAATAAAAAGGGGTTGTGGGGGTTCGAACCCACAACCCTTCGGCCAAATTAAGAGGAAAACCAAGTAGAAAACTAAAGATACAATGCTAATGTTGGGTTTCAATCTAGAGTCCCAATGTCATGGAGATTAAAAATAAAATCAATGAAAAATGTAAATGTTATCCAAGTGATTCGACCCACAACCCTTCGGCCAAATTAAGAGGAAAACCAAGTAGAAAACTAAAGCTACAATGTTAATGTTGGGTTTCAATCTAGAGTCCCAATGTCATGGAGATTAAAAATAAAATCAATGAAAAATGTAAATGTTATCCAAGTGATTCGAACTTGGGTTTCCTTGACCAAACTTCCGTATTGATACATAAGTCATACGTGAACAAAATATTCAAGAATAATGCCACCTACTTAGATCAAAATCAAGATCTTGGCATATATACAAGATACATAAGTCTTGTACTACATAATCTTAGGAATATATGAATCACTTAACAAATTATGAATGAAGCCTCATGGCTTGTGTATATAGACTCATAAGTCTAGCATACGTTTTAAAGAAGTGAACCTAAGATGTATGTAATGAAAGGATGTAACCCTAGAAGGGTTAAGTATAAGTGTAAAACACACTAAAATGGCCTAGTGCATTGGCATACGATGAAATGATTATTAGGTAATGAAATGATGAAATCGTAGAAGGGTTAAGTAAGAGTGTGAAACACACAAATGGCCAAGTGCATTGGCATATGATGAAATGAACATTCACGTAAAAAAGGGTGAGTAATTATGAAGAGCAAACATGCTAATGCAAATGAATGTGGTGACAACATGATATGAGGCTAATGTAAAATATGAGAACAATATCAAATGAGCATAAGTAATTGTTACCAAAACGTACTCACCTATGAGAGTGTAAGTTAATAAAGAGACCAGTCTCTATGAACACTCTAATGAAAGTATTAAGATTAATACACTTAATACTAATGATGAGATGAGAAATCATCTATTGAGCTATGATGTCCTCATACTAGAAGCCAGCTTCCATGACGTATGAGTTGAATGTAATGCAACTTTATACTGAGCAACGATAGACTAGCTATGAGCGGTGATGCCTTCTTTCGGGAAGGGCGAAGGTTTACGTAACTCTCATGAGATGAGACTGTCCGGCTTGCCGGGTATGGGTCTCCTTATATCTCTTGTTCTTCGAACCTATACTGCCAATATAGGGATCTGGCGGGGTTAAATTCCCATGTACGCTAGCATGTTTTAGTTCACCTTGGCCGGTGATTCCACCTCTTTTCGGTGTGGGGGAGACACTGGATTTCATGATGCTCACATGATCTATGTCAGTTAAAGTTAAAGTTCCCAACGAATGAATGAGGCCAGCCTCAAATGAAGCAGATAATGAAATGAATGATTACAAAGGTGTTAGGTTAGGATAATCAAGAGGTGAGCTAGACTCAGGTAATGACACTAGGTTATTCTTGATCATTGCACAGCAAACCCGATGAAAGTCTTAAACTACACCCTAGGTATAGTTGGTGTTTACACTGGCCTATGAACGAAATGAAATGAAGTATGTATTAATGAATGAAGCAGACTCTGTGTTTGCTAATGAAGACTCCCTAGTTGAGGTCCCATATGTTGAGCCCTCATTTTGGAAAGTCTTAATGTCAAGTCCATGATTCCAAGGTCTCATGGCATATGAATGAATGTTATAAAAGATGTGATGTGATGTATGCTATATGATATGTGCTATGTGTAAGATGTTATGTGTTGTGTACAATATGATAAGTATGATGATGCATGTTACTTTCATGGAATGACTTTCCTAATCCAAATTTTGAAAGCTCATTCACTTTCCTAATCCAAATTTAGAAGGTTCACTAACTTTCCTAATCTCAATTTGGCAAGTCCACTGACTTGACTTTCTATAATCATGTTGTTAGGAAAGAGCTATCTTTTCTCATGCATATCCTTGGTGTGTGCTTGCATATACCCATACATAGTACAAGTGTGGACTAACCCTATACAACTCTATAATTATAGGTGCAGGCACAGGTGGACGCTAGAGCTACAGGTTGAAGCTATCCGGACGTCGAGCATTCATCCGGACTTGGTAGGTCCTCATGCATTTCGAGGATGCTGCCATTTATATTCTAGCTTAGTTTTAAAGTGGAGCTAGTGGAGCATGTTCCACTAGTGTTTCTTTCCTGTTTTATTCAGACATTGTATTGGTGCCATTTTGGCAAGTACATCATTATTACTATATTACAGTATTTCTTTCATTTGATGATCTTAATATTAGATGGTTGAGGGTGAACAATTATGTAATAATGAGAATGTTTAATAAGTATGTTAAGAACAAAAAAGTTTCAAATTTTCCGCTAAATTAACCTAGATGAAGTAAGAATGAGTATGTAGGCTTGTCTGCGACCTCTGAGAGGTCAACGACGCAGGTCTCGTCTAGGGT
>CM040629.1:22661198-22827921 GCA_022817965.1 Solanum lycopersicoides | reverse complement strand
AATTTCCAGCAACTATGCAATTTAATTTAGACTAAAGTTTAATAGAGAAATCTGGAAATTTAATGAGTTTTAAAAGGGTGAGGCCACCAGGATTCGAACCTGTACCTCACCCATGTAGCTACTGTAATTCGCGAAAAAGAGATGAAAATGGGGCTGGGGGAATCGAACGGGCTACTGGTTGGGAAAGGAGGGAATAATTAAATAAATAAATGGGAGGCGTGGGAATCGAACCCACGACCTCCAGGCTGCGAATGAGAAAGAAAATTAAAGAAAAAGAAATGTGAGGCGTGGGAATCGAACCCACGACCTCAAGGCTGGAAAGGAGAGGAGCGAAATAATTAAGAAAATAAAGTGAGGCTGTGGGGCTCGATCCCACAACCTCACTGCCAAAAGCCTAGCAACATTAATTAAAAATAAAAATAGGAGGCTGTGGGGTTCGAACCCACAACCTCACAGCCTAGCGAATATAAAATTTAAATAAGGAGGTTGTGGGGTTCGAACCCACAACCTCCCAATTCCCAGCGAAATTAAGAATAAATAAAAGAGGCTGGGGGTTTGATCCCACAACCTCTTGGTTTAGCGAAATGGGCAAGAAGATTAAGGAAAAATAAAAAGGGTTGTGGGGTTCGAACCCACAACCCTTCGGCCAAATTAAGAGGAAAACAAGTAGAAAACTAAAGATACAATGTTAATGTTGGGTTCAATCTAGAGTCCCAATGTCATGGAGATTAAAAATAAAATCAATGAAAAATGTAAATGTTATCCAAGTGATTCGAACTTGGGTTTCTTGCCCAAACTTCCGTATTGATACATAAGTCATACGTGAACAAAATATCCAAGAATAATGCCACCTACTTAGATCGAAATCAAGATCTTGGCATATATACAAGATACATAAGTCTTGTACTACATAATCTTAGGAATGTATGAATCACTTAACGAATTATGAATGAAGCCTCATGGCTTGTGTGTATAGACATAAGTCTAGCATACGTTTAAAGAAGTGAACCTAAGATGTATGTAATGAAAGGATGTAACCCTAGAAGGTTAAGTATGAGTGTAAAACACACTAAATGGCCTAGTGCATTGCATACGATAAATGATTATTATGTAATAATGATGAAACCTAGAAGGGTTAAGTAAGAGTGTGAAACACACAAATGGCCAAGTATATTGGCATATGATGAAATGAACATTCACGTAAAAGGGGTGAGTAATTATGAGCAAATGTGCTAATGTTAATGAATGTGGTGACAACATGATATGAGGCTAATGTAAAAGATGAGAACAATCTCAAATGAGCCTAAGTAAATGTTACCAAAACGTACTCACCTATGAGAGTGTAAAGTTAATGAAGAGACCAGTCTCTATGAACACTCTAATGAAAGTATTGAGATTAACACACTTAATACTAATGATGAGATGAGAAATCATCTATTGAGCTATGATGTCCTCATACTAGAAGCCAGCTTCCATGACGTATGAGTTGAATGTAATGGAACTTTATACTGAGCACCGATAGACTAGCTATGAGCGGTGATGCCTTCTTTCGGGAAGGGCGGAGGTTCACGTAACTCTCATGAGATGAGACTGTCCGGCTTGCCGGGTATGGGTCTCCTTATATCTCCTGGTCTTCGAACCTATACTGCCAATATAGGGATCTGGGGGGTTAAATTCCCATGTACGCTAGCATGTTTTGGGTCCTTGGCCGGTGATTCCACCTCTTTTCGGTGTGGGGGAGACACTGGATTTCATGATGCTCACATGATCTATGTCGGTTAAAGTTAAAGTTCCCAATGAATGAATGAGGCCAGCCTCAAATGAAGCACATAATGAAATGAATGATACCAAAGGTGTTAGGATAGGATAATCAAGAGGTGAGCTAGACTCAGTAATGACACTAGGTTATTCTTGATCATTGCACAGCAAACCCGATGAAAGTCTTAAACTACACCCTAGGTATAGCTGGTGTTACACTGGCCTATGAACGAAATGAAATGAAGTACGTATGAATGAATGAAGCAGACTCTGTGTTTGCTAATGAAGACTCCCTAGTTGAGGTCCCATATGTTGAGCCCTCATTTTGGAAAGTCTTAATGTCAAGTCCATGATTCCAAGGTCTCATGGCATATGAATGAATGTTATAAAAGATGTATGTTGTATGCTATATGATATGTGCTATGTGTAAATGTTATGTGCTGTGTGCAATATGATAAGTATGATGATGCATGTTACTCTCATGGCATGACTTTCCTAATCCAAATTTGGAAAGCTCACTGACTTTCCTAATAAATTTGGAAGGTTCACTAACTTTCCTAATCTCAATTTGGCAAGTCCACTGACTTGACTTTCCATAATCATGTTGTTAGGAAAGAGCTATCTTTTCTCATGCATGTCCTTGGTGTGTGCTTGCATATACCCATACTTAGTACAAGTGTGTACTAACCCTATACAACTCTACAATTTTAGGTGCAGGCACAGGTGGACGCTAGAGCTACAGGTTGACGCTGAAGCTATCCGGACGTCGAGCATTCATCCGGACTTGGTAGGTCCTCATGCATTTCGAGGATGCTGCCATTTATATTCTAGCTTAGTTTTAGAGTTGAGCTAGTGGAGCATGTTCCACTAGCGTTTCTTTCCTGTTTTATTCAGACATTGTATTGGTGCCATTTTGGCAAGTACATCTTTATTACTATATTATATATTTCTTTCATTTGATGATCTTAATATTAGATGGTTGATGGTGAACAATTATGTAAGATGAGAATGTTTAATAAGTATGTTAAGAAACAAAAAGTTTCAAATTTTCCGCTAAAATTAACCTAGATGAAGTAAGAATGACGTAAGTAGGCTTGTCTGCGACCTCTGAGAGGTCAACGACGCCGGTCTCGTCTGGGTCTAGATTCCGGTCGTGACAAAGTTGGTATCAGAGCACTAGGTTAAATTCCGAATAATGAGTTCACATCAACCACATTGAGTAGTTTCTAAGTCATGGTAGTGAAGTGCACCACTATCCTGGATTAGAGACTGCATGATGCGTAGGAAAATTTCCCTTCTTCTGATCTTATCGTGCTTTTCCTAATGTCTAATTTCTTGGTGTTATGAGCGTGTCTAACATCAATTCTTATTGTTTTCAGAGAATGAATACTAGGAAACCATTGGTCAGAGGAGAGGAGGTGCAGCTGCGGAACAATCAGGTTCCACCCAGGCTCCAGCTGAAGGAGTGGTATGCCAGTTAACCCAGCTGGGTTGACTGATGCTGAGGTGAGGGCATCTCTGGCCCAGATGGCACAGGCCATTACTATGCAGGCCCAGGCTATGACTGCCCAGGTCAACCGGCAGGATGTTCAGAGGGAGAACCACCGGTTCGTAGCATGGCTGACAGGCTGAGAGACTTCACGAGGATGAATCCTCCTATTTTCACAGGGTCTAAGACTTCAGAGGACCCCAGGAGTTTGTGGACGAGGTGCATAAGATTCTGGTGGCTATGGGGGCCACAGATACTGAGAAGGCTGAGCTGGCTTCCTATCAGCTCAAGGATGTTGCACAGACTTGGTGCAAGATGTGGCAGGATAGCCGAGCTTTGGGCGGAGTTCCAGTCACTTGGGAGCTGTTTAAGACAGCCTTTCTGGAGAGATTCTTTCCCAGAAATGAGGGAGGCCAAGGTTGAGGAGTTCATCAACCTTAAGCAGGGATCTATGACAGTCAGGGAGTATTCCCTGAAGTTTGTTAACTATCCAGGTATGCTACTTTCCTTAGTATCTAACAGCAAGGATGGTGAGTACTGAAGTTTGTTAAATTATCCAGGTATGCTACTTCCCTTGTGTCTAACAGCAGGGATGAGATGAGCAGGTTCCTCAGGAATCAATGGAGATCTGGAGGAGGAGTGTCGGTCTGCGATGCTCCATGATAATATGGACCTCTCCAGGTTGATGGTGCATGTCCAGCAGGTAGAGGACAGCCGCAAAAAGAGGGGTATTCGTGATGCTAGGAGGCCTAAGCCTCAAGATCAGGCAGGTCCCAGCCATGGAGGCCACAAAACAATTTTGGCGTCCGTGAGCAGCCCAGGTTCAAGGGGCAACAGAGTTCTGGGAACTCTAATTTTCAGAGGAGGCAGACCTGAGCCCAAGAAGGGCAATGGAGGTGAGATGCAGCGTCCTAAAAAGAATTGTGCTAAGTGTGGCCGTGCTCACAGTGGAGAGTGCAGACAGGGCACTAATGCCTGCTTCGGTTGCGGTAAGAGTGGGCACATGGTTAGAGACTGCCCACAGAACAGAGGTCAGGCTGGAGGTAATGCTCAGCCTAGGCCTAATCCACAGGGTGCAGCAGCAGCCGAGCCTCCTAAGAGGAACAGGTTCTATGCCCTGAAGGGCAGGGAGGAGCAGGAGAAGTCCGCTGATGTGGTCACAGGTATGCTGCAAGTATTCTCAACTTCTGTTTATGCTTTACTTGATCCAGGGTCTACGCTTTCCTTTGTAACTCCTTTGCTTGCTCTCACTTTTGAGATATTGCCTGAAGTTCTGCATGATCCTATAGTGGTTAGTACACCTTTAGGAGAAAATGTAAGAACTGATAGAGTATACAAGGATTGCCCAATAGTGATAAGTGGTAAGACTATGTGTGCAGACTTGGTTGAGTTACCCATGCATGATTTTGATGTTATTCTTGGCATGGACTGGCTTCACAGTTGTTATGCTTGCTTGGACTGTCGTAGTAGAGTGGTGAGATTTCGTTTCCCTAATGAAGAGGAGCTAGTCTGGGAGGGGTACAACTCGAGTCGTCCTAACCCTTGATTTCGAACCTTAAGGCCAATAAAATGATGTCCAAGGGGTTATTGTGTCATCTTGTGAGTGTTAATGATTTAGATCATGACATTCCTTCCATAGACTCAGTGCCTGTAGTGAATGAGTTCCTAGATGTATTTCCTGATGATTTGCCTGGAGTCCCTCCCCCTCGAGAGATTGATTTTGGTATCGACTTAGAACCCGATACTAAACCAATTTCAATTCCTCCTTACAGAATGGCTCCAGCTGAACTCAAAGAGTTGAAGCTGCAGTTAAAAGATCTCACTGATAAGGGTTTCATTCAGCCGAGCATATCCCCTTGGGGCGCTCCAGTGTTGTTTGTGAAAAAAAGATGGAACCCTTAGAATGTGTATCGATTATCGGCAGCTCAACAAAGTCACTATAAAGAATAAGTATCCACTTCCCAGAATAGATGATTTGTTCGATCAGCTCCAAGGGTCTAGTTTCTTCTCTAAGATTGATCTTCGTTCAGGGTATCATCAGCTTAGGGTTAGGGATGGAGATATCCCAAAGACAGCCTTTCGTACCCGTTATGGTCACTATGAGTTCTTAGTCATGTCATTTGGTCTTACGAATGCACCACTGCATTTATGGACCTCATGAACCGAGTCTTCCGTGAATACCTTGACTCTTTCGTCATAGTATTCATTGATGACATTCTCATCTACTCTAGGACCAAGGAAGAGCATGAACACATTTGAGACTAACCTTGCAGGTACTTAGACAACATCAGTTGTATGCCAAATTCAGCAAGTGTGAATTTTGGCTTAGATCAGTGACCTTCCTGGGTCATGTTGTGTCCGATCAGGGCGTGGAGGTGGATCCCAGGAAGACTGAGGCTGTGAAGAACTGGCCAAAGCCTCTTACTCCCACTGACATCCGTAGCTTTTTGGGATTGGCTGGTTACTACCGCAGGTTTGTGGAGGGCTTTTCTTCCATTGCTGCCCCATTGACAGCTTTGACTAAGAAGAAAGCCAAGTTTGAATGGACGGAGACTTGTGAGAGAGTTTCCAGGAGCTCAAGGACAGACTCACTTCAGCCCCGGTGCTTACTTTGCCTAAGTGTGGTGAGAATTACACTGTTTATTGTGATGCATCTAGGGTTGGTTTGGGTTGTGTTCTTATGCAGGTTGGTAAGGTGATAGCCTATGCGTCCAGACAGCTCAAGGTTCATGAGAAGAATTATCCCACTCATGACCTGGAGTTGGCAGCTGTGGTGTTTGCACTGAAGCTGTGGAGGCACTACTTGTATGGAGTGCATGTGGATGTATTCACAGACCACAAGAGTCTCCAGTACGTGTTCACACAGAGGGAGTTGAATCTACGTCAGCGGAGATGGTTGGAGCTGTTGAAGGATTATGACATGAATGTTCACTACCATCCAGGTAAGGCTAATGTTGTAGCTGATGCTTTGAGCAGGATGAGCATGGGAAGTACACCCACGTTGAGGATGAGAAGAAGGAGTTGGTGAAAGATGTACACAGACTGGCCAGACTGGGTGTGCGATTGGTTGACTCTACTAGTGGGGTGTTTCAGTTCATCCTAGTTCTGAATCATCCTTGGTAGTTGAAGTCAAGCAGGGTCAGCATCTAGATCCTGTGTTGATGGAGCTGAAGGACTCAGTGTTGAAAGATGAATGAGTCTTTCGCTTTGGGAGGTGATGGCATACTTAGGTATCAGGACAGGCTGTGTGTACCAGATGTGGATGATTTGCGGACCAGGATTGTTGCAGAGGCCCATGGTTCCAGATATTCCATACATCCAGGTTCCACCAAGATGTATCATGATCTTAAGCAGATTTATTGGTGGGATGGCATGAAGAAGGACATTGCAGAATATGTGGCCAAGTGTCCTAATTGTCAGCAGGTTAAGGCAGAGCATCTTAAGCCTGGCGGTCTGACTCAGATTATTGAGGTTCCGACTTGGAAGTGGGAGGCCATTAATATGGACTTCGTGGTTGGTCTTCCGAGGACTAGGAGGCAGCATGACTCCATATGGGTTATTGTGGACAGATTGACTAAGTCTGCCCACTTTATCCCTGTGAAGTCTACTTACAGAGCCGAGGATTATGCGAGACTCTACATTGATGAGATTGTGAGATGGCATGGGATTCCTTTGTCTATCATTTCAGATAGAGGAGCTCAGTTTACTTCACATTTCTGGAGATCTTTCCAGAAGAGCTTGGGCACGCAGGTAAAGCTTAGTACTGCCTTTCATCCTCAGACTGATGGGCAGGCAGAGCGCACCATTCAGACATTGGAGGACATGTTGAGAGCGTGTGTGATTGACTTCAGAGGTAGCTGGGATGACCATCTGCCTTTGATAGAGTTCTCGTATAATAATAGCTATCACTCCAGCATTGGGATGGCACCGTTTGAGGCACTGTATGGTAGGAGGTGTAGATCTCCAGTTGGGTGGTTCGAGGTTGGAGAGTCATCCATTTTGGGTCCAGAGATCATTCATGAGGCCTTAGAGAAGGTCAGAGTGATTAGGGACAGGTTGGCTACTGCTTACAGTCGGCAGAAGTCATATGCAGATAACAGAAAACGGCCTTAGAGTTTGATGTTGGTGACCAGGTTTACTTGAAGATATCACCTATGAAGGGGTGATGAGATTTGGTAGAAAAGGGAAGCTGAGTCCGAGGTATGTTGGGCCATATGAGATCCTACAGCGTGTGGGTGAGGTGGCCTATGAGTTAGCATTGCCTGCGGAGCTAGCTTCTGTTCATCCAGTCTTTCATGTCTCTATGTTGAAGAAGTGCCTAGGTGATCCAGCATCGATTCTACCTGTGAAGGTTTGGGGGTTGATGAAGACTTGTCTTATGAGGAGGTACCTGTTGAGATCTTAGACAGACAGGTCAAGCGGCTGAGGAACAAGGAGATTGCCACAGTGAAGGTATTGTGGAGAAATCATCTTGTTGAGGGTGCTACGTGGGAGGCTGAGGCCGACATGAGATCCCGCTACCCTCATCTTTTCAGCTCTTGAGGTTAGACTTCCTACTCTTAAGTCTATGTTTCCTTATCTCTCCGTATTTTGTTGCTATTGCTTGACTGTGCATAGTGATTATGTTATGATCTGACTGGCATTACGATATGTAGTGGTAGTGTCATTCGGGGACGAATGTTCCTAAGGGGGGATAATGTAACAACCCTAAAAATGAATAAGATAAATGCTTAAGGTGTCAAGAATGCTTGCGATTAGACCAAGGTTCACACGGATTGATACGCGTAGAACCAGACCTCAGAACCCTTACTACGGCCAAGCCAACTAACTTGGGGAGTTAGTTGAGCTTGGAAAGGTTGGAACCAACCATGTGGCTCTCGAAAACGAAGATTTAATCGAAGGAGTCTTTACCGGACTTAAAAGAGGAAATCTTAAGTTTTGAGGGTCCAGGGGTAAAATGGTCTTTTCCAGGCCAAGGGTAATATCGTAATTACCCTAAGGAATTAATAATTAATTAATTAATTTAATTAAAGAACGGTTCGGTTGGTCGACCCGAAATGACCCTTTTCGAAAGGTGTCACCCGAGTTCGAGCCCATTGGAAGCAACAAATTGATGATTTATTATTATTTAAAATATAATTTTTGTAAGGGAAAATGGTCCTTTCATGTATAATTAATTAAATCAGATTTTAAGTATTAAGGAGAGTCCTAAATTGACTAAGTCATCATCTAATCCTAAACAACTTCACACATTTCACTCTCTCACATCTATCATATTTCACGTTCAAACTCTTTGTTTCTCTCTGCCAACAAATGTACAAAAACAGAAGTTATATCAAGAGTTCTTCACACTTGAAGAACTCACATGAAATTTAAGAAAACAAAGTAACCAAAAACGTTAAGGCAAAGAGAAGTTGTCCGTCGAGTGGTGTGGACGTTGAGGAGGCTTGGACTGATTTTGGAGAGGGTTTTGGCAGCAAGTTTCAACGTTTGAACATAATTAAGGTATGGGTTTCTTCTCTCTTGGTCCCTTTCCCAAGAGACCCCTTAAGATTCAAGATATTCACTCCGAAAACTAGGGTTGTTCCCCGTTGCATGTCCCTGTCACTAGCTCCCATGAATCATAGGTTGGGTGTTTGCTGGTAGAAGTAGGATAAGTGTGTTTTGTGATGTTTATGTTTAAGTATGCATGTTCGAAATATGAATATTGAATATGTGTCGAAATCATGTGAAAAAGTGATGTGTGTGTGCAACGTTTGGCAGTGAACTTAGTCACTGTTGGAGGTATGAAATGGCATGTTTATCTTGTTTTATGTGTAAAAGTTGTACGTGATGTTCATTGTAATGAAATGTGGTTGATTGAATAACAATCTTTTAGCCAAATAAACCTATGAAAGATGCGCCTAAAAATGTGTTAAAATGGTATATGAATACACCCTATGAATCAAGTGAAAACGTTGATAAAAATGAATTGAAAAATGACCAATTTCCAGCAACTATGCAATGTTAATTTAGACTAAAGTTTAATAGAGAAATCTGGAAATTTAATGAGTTTTAAAAGGGTGAGGCCACCAGGATTCGAACCTGTGACCTCACCCGTGTAGCTACTGTAATTCGCGAAAAAGAGATGAAAAATGGGGCTGGGGGAATCAAACTCGGGCTATGGTGGGAAAGAAGAGAATAATTAAGTAAATAAATGGGAGGCGTGGGAATCGAACCCACGACCTCCGGCTGCGAATGAGAGAAGAGAAATTAAAGAAAAGAAGATGTGAGGCATGGGAATCGAACCCACGACCTCAAGGCTGGAAAGGAGGAGCGAAATAATTAAGAAAATAAAGTGAGGCGTGGGATCGATCCCACAACCTCACTGCCTAAAAGCCTAGTAAGCAAAATAATTAAAAAATATAAATAGGAGGCTGGGGGTTCGACCCACAACCTCAAGCCTCAGCGAATTAAAATAAAAAGGAGGCTGTGGGGGTTCGAACCCACAACCTCCCACCCAGCGAATTAAAATAAATAAAAGAGGCTGTGGGGTTTGACCCACAACCTCTTAGCGAAATATAAATAAGAAAAATAAAAGAGGTTGTGGGGGTTGACCCACAACCTCTTGGTTGGAAGGAAACGATACAAAATGGGCAATAGATAGTCATAGATAAAAATAAAAAGGGGTTGTGGTTCGAACCCACAACCCTTCGGCCAAATTAAGAGGAAAACCAAGTAGAAAACTAAAGTACAATGTTAATGTTGGGGTTCAATCTAGAGTCCCAATGTCATGGAGATTAAAAATAAAATCAATGAAAAATGTAAATGTTATCCAAGTGATTCGAACTTGGGTTTCCTTGCCCAAACTTCCGTATTGATACATAAGTCATACGTGAACAAAATATCAAGAATAATGCCACCTACTTAGATCGAAATCAAGATCTTGGCATATATACAAGATACATAAGTCTTGTACTACATAATCTTAGGAATATATGAATCACTTAACGAATTATGAATGAAGCCTCATGGCTTGTGTATATAGACTCATAAGTCTAGCATACGTTTTAAAGAAGTGAACCTAAGATGTATGTAATGAAAGGATGTAACCTAGAAGGGTTAAGTATAAGTGTAAAACACTAAATGGCCTAGTGCATTGGCATACGATGAAATGATTATAGTAATGAAATGATGAAACCCTAGAAGGGTTAAGTAAGAGTGTGAAACACACAAATGGCCAAGCATTGGCATATGATGAAATGAACATTCACGTAAAAAAGGGTGAGTAATTATGAAGAGCAAATGTGCTAATGTTAATGAATGTGGTGACAACATGATATGAGGCTAATGTAAAGATGAGAACAATCTCAAATGAGCCTAAGTAATGTTACCAAAACGTACTCACCTATGAGAGTGTAAGTTAATGAAGAGACCAGTCTCTATGAACACTCTAATGAAAGTATTGAGATTAACACACTTAATACTAATGATGAGATGAGAAATCATCTATTGAGCTATGATGTCCTCATACTAGAAGCCAGCTTCCATGACGTATGAGTTGAATGTAATGGAACTTTATACTGAGCACGATAGACTAGCTATGAGCGGTGATGCCTTCTTTCGGGAAGGCGGAGGTTCACGTAACTCTCATGAGATGAGACTGTCCGGCTTGCCGGGTATGGGTCTCCTTATATCTCCTGGTCTTCGAACCTATACTGCCAATATAGGGATCTGGCGGGGTTAAATTCCCATGTACGCTAGCATTTTTGGGTCACCTTGGCCGGTGATTCCACCTCTTTTCGGTGTGGGGGAGACACTGGATTTCATGATGCTCACATGATCTATGTCGGTTAAAGTTAAAGTTCCCAATGAATGAATGAGGCCAGCCTCAAATGAAGCACATAATGAAATGAATGATACCAAAGGTGTTAGGATAGGATAATCAAGAGGTGAGCTAGACTCAGGTAATGACACTAGGTTATTCTTGATCATTGCACAGCAAACCCGATGAAAGTCTTAAACTACACCCTAGGTATAGTTGGTGTTTACACTGGCCTATGAACGAAATGAAATGAAGTATGTATAATGAATGAAGCAGACTCTGTGTTTGCTAATGAAGACTCCCTAGTTGAGGTCCCATATGTTGAGCCCTCATTTTGGAAAGTCTTAATGTCAAGTCCATGATTCCAAGGTCTCATGGCATATGAATGAATGTTATAAAAGATGTATGTGATGTATGCTATATGATATGTGCTATGTGTAAGATGTTATGTGTTGTGTGCAATATGATAAGTATGATGATGCATGTTACTTCATGGCATGACTTTCCTAATCCAAATTTGAAAGCTCATTCACTTTCCTAATCCAAATTTGGAAGGTTCACTAACTTTCCTAATCTCAATTTGGCAAGTCCACTGACTTGACTTTCCATAATCATGTTGTTAGGAAAGAGCTATCTTTTCTCATGCATATCCTTGGTGTGTGCTTGCATATACCCATACTTAGTACAAGTGTGACTAACCCTATACAACTCTACAATTTATAGGTGCAGGCACAGGTGGACGCTAGAGCTACAGGTTGAAGCTATCCGGACGTCGAGCATTCATCCGGACTTGGTAGGTCCTCATGCATTTCGAGGATGCTGCCATTTATATTCTAGCTTAGTTTTAAAGTGGAGCTAGTGGAGCATGTTCCACTAGTGTTTCTTTCTTGTTTTATTCAGACATTGTATTGGTGCCATTTTGGCAAGTACATCATTATTACTATATTACAGTATTTCTTTCATTTGATGATCTTAATATTAGATGGTTGAGGGTGAACAATTATGTAATAATGAGAATGTTTAATAAGTATGTTAAGAAACAAAAAGTTTCAAATTTTCCGCTAAAATTAACCTAGATGAAGTAAGAATGACGTATGTAGGCTTGTCTGCGACCTCTGAGAGTTCAACGACGCAGGTCTCGTCTAGGGTCTAGATTCCGGTCGTGACAAGATCGGTAAGTTTCAAGGATGATAATCGAATGCAGCATTGTAGTGCTATTTCTACAAGGTCTCTTGTGCAAAGGAAGGAAAATCCTGGCGCTTTCACTTTTTCATGTACCATCGGGTTGTTACAGTTTGCTAAAGCATTTTGTTATCTAGGTGCAAGCATAAATCTCATGCCTCTCTCAATTTACAAGAAATTGGGTTTGTGTGACCCAAAGACTACAACAATGCGGTTACTAATGGCCGATCGAACGGTGAAGAGGCCTATTGGATACTCCATGATATATTAGTGAAGGTGGAGTCATTTATATTTCTGGCCGACTTTGTGATTCTTGACTGTGAGGTGGATTTCTAGGTGCCCATTATTCTTGGGAGACCATTCTTTGCTACTGGTCGCGCTCTGGTTGATATGGAAAAGGGGCAGATAAAGTTTTGCTTAAATAATGAAGAGACAACTTAACATTCGTAGGTCCATGAGGCAGAGTGGCGAGCTCCAAACGGTATCTGCTATATCTTATAGGGTTGAGAGTACGTCTGCGGTACAAATAAAAAAGCGCCTTGGTGTTGAGGCACTATCGGCAGTGATCATGAATTTTGAAAGTGATGGTATTGAAGAGTATGGGTCATTGGTTGCAGCACTTGATCGAGGTTAGATATGGGTCATTGGGTGATCATGAATTGGAGCTAGATATGAAACATCACGAGTCTCCACCCACAAAACCATCTATTGAAGAGGCTCCAAAATTAGAGCTTAAGGCTCTACCGTCGAATCTGAGGTATGTATTCTTGGGAAAAGATAACACTTTGCCGGTAATTATTGTGTCGGATTTTGAATGTGCAACAAGTGGAGTGTTTGGTGGAAGTGTTGAAGCGGTTAAAGAGAGTTATTGGGTGGACTATTGCAGATATTATTGGGATCCCTCCCGGTATTTGTTCACACAAAATCCAACTCATGCCCAATCATAAGCCAAGTATTGAGCACCAGAGACGTTTGAATACACCGATGCAAGAGGTAGTGAAGAAGGAGATTATTAATGTGGTTGGATGCCGGAGTCATATATTCCATCGCATATAGTAGTTGGGTATGCCCTGTTCAGTGTGTGCCCAAAAAGGGGGGAATGACAGTCGTTCCAAACGAGAAGAATGAGCTTGTTCCCATGAGGCCGGTGACCGGATGAAGAGTGTGTATGGATTACCGAAAGTTTAATGCATGGACTAAGAAGGACCATTTTTCTATGCCCTTCACGGATCAAATGTTATATAGACTCGTGGGAAAATCATGGTACTATTTTCTTGATGGCTATTCGGGTTACAATCAAATCTCTATTGCACCGGAAGATCAAGATAAAACCACCTTTACTTTTCAGAGATGTATGATATTGATATTCTCTGATATGGTAGAGGACACCATGAGGTTTTTATGGGTTATTTTTCTGTTGTTGGAGACTCTTTTGATCGTTGTTTGAGTCACTTAGCCGAATTACTCAAAAGATGTGAAGATTGTAACCTTCAGCTAAATTGGGAGAAATGTCACTTCATGTGAAAAAGGGTATTGTATTGGTCCATCGCATCTCAGAGAAGGGAATAGAGATTAATCGATCAAAAGTAGAGGTTATTGAGAGACTTCCTCACCCATCTCTGTTAAGGTTGTGAGAAGTTTTCTTGGGCATGCGAGCTTCTATCGGAGATTTATTAAGGATTTCTCAAAAATTGCACATCCTCTGTGCAAATTACTTAAGAAGGAATGTAAATTTTATTTTGATGAATCTTGTCTGAAGGCATTTGGAGAGTTAAAAGAGAATTTAGTATATGTGCCCATTATTATTTCCTCGGATTGGAGAAAACCATTTGAGGTGATGTGTGATGCTAGTGGGGTTGCTCTTGGTGTAGTATTGGGACAAAGAAGGGATAAAATCCTTCACCCTATTTATTACGCCAGTAAGGCCCTTAATGAAGCTCAAAAGAACTATACTGTGACTGAAGAAGAGCTCCTCGCGGTGGTATTTGATTTTGAAAAATCTTGCTCCTATTTGCTTGGCACGAGAGTCATAGTGCATATTGATCATTCTGCTTTGAGATATTTTATTGCAAAGAAGGATGCAAAACCCAAGTTGATTAGATATGTATTACTGTTGCAAGAGTTTGATTTCGAGGTGAAAGACAAAAAGGGGACCGAAAACCAAGTTGCCGATCACTTGTCCAAATTAGAGGATGAAGCAATGCGAGAGTTGGGTGAAAAGGCTGAAATTGATGATACTTTCCCTGATGAGCATGTATTTGCCGCTTCTCATGACTTGATTCCATGGTTCGCTGATTTTGCGAATTATCTTGCTAGTGATATAGTCCCATCGGACTTGTCCTTTCTTCGTAGGAAAAATTTCATGCATGATCTGAAAAAGTTATTTTGGGATGAGCCTTACTTATACCGGAGTTGTGCCGAATGGCTTATTTGCCGATGTGTGCCGGAAGTTGAGATGCTAAGTGTTTTGGAGGCATGCCACTCCTCGCCTGTGGGAGGGCATCATAGTGGTATCCGGACCGCCCATACGATTTTGCAGTGTGGGTACTATCGGCCGACCATCCACCAAGATGCTCATGAGTTCGCCAAGTCATATGATAGGTACCAAAGAGATGGAGGTATTTCGAGGAGGCAAGAGCTCCCTCAGAATCCCATCATAGTAATTGAGTTGTTTGATGTATGGGGCATTGATTTTATGAGCCCGTTTCTGAGTTTTCATGGAATGAAATATATTCTTGTGGCGGTGTATTATGTATCAAAATGGGTGGAAGCCGTAGCACTTGCAAACAAAGAAGGGAAGAGTGTCACCGCATTCTTGAAAAAGACATATTTTCCAGATTTGGCACCCCTAGGGCCATTATTAGTGATGGGGGATCTCACTTTTGTAACAAGTTCTTCAAAGGGTTATTGGAGAAATATGGGGTTCGCCACAATGTAGCCACTCCTTACCATCCACAGACTAGTGGGCAAGTTGAGGTGTCAAACCAATAAATCAAGCAAATTCTGGCAAAAACGTTAAATGCTAGTAGAAAGGATTGGTCAAGGAGGCTTGATGATGCTATTTGAGCCTACCGGGCATCATACAAGACTCCCATAGGTATGTCTCTATACCAACTTGTATATGGTAAGGTTTGTCACTTGCCGGTTGAGTTAGAGCATAAGGCTATGTGGGCGATGAAGAAACTAAAGTTGGATTGGAATGAAGCAGCGGAAAAGAGACTAAATGGGTTGAATGAGCTTGATGAGTTTCGCTTAAAGGCATATGAAAGTTCAGCCCTCTACAAAGAAAATATGAAGAAATATCATGACTAAAATATTGAGAAACGCGAATTTGCGGTTGGGGACTTGGTGCTTTTGTTCAACTCTAGGTGCGCTTATTTCCGGGCAAACTCAAGTCCAAATGTACTGGTCCATTCTTTATCACTAAAGTGTTCCCTCATGGTGCGGTTGAGTTAGAGAACAAGTAGGGTGCAAGGTTTACGGCAAATGGGCAAAGAATCAAGATCTACCTCAAGCATGCGGAAAATGCCTATGAAGTGGTTGAGGCATATCATATTGATAAAGTCTGACTAATGAACAGTCTTGCATCGTGACGCGACATTAAATCAAGCGCTTATTGGGAAGCAAACCAATGTGTATCCGCTAGCCAACAATAGATTTTTCTTGTCTTTGTAGGAATAGTTGTATTTTTTCTTCGGTTTTACTCAATGTCACATTTAAAATTATCATTTATTTATGTTAGAATGTTGGCTAGAGAGTAGGTTAGGGTCCGTGTCTAAAAAGTGTCCAGAAAAAATAAAAAGAATGGCTTATTGGGTGTTCATTGTGCAGGAACCAAATCACTAGAAATCTGCAGAAATTGGTCTCATGCACTGATCTACGGACCAACCAACGGGCCGTCATCCCATCGACGGACCGTCGATGGTGTCCGTTGATCCTAGGTATGTTTTTCAATATCGTCTAAGTTAGGGCACAATCGACGGATTAGTCGACGTACCGTCGACTGACTTACGATCCGTCGACGGGGAATCGTTATTTCCCAAAACCCGTGACCCGACCGGCTATATAACATCATAACCTTTCAGTTACCCTCCCACACCTTTTCAAATTCTTTCCCCAACCGTTTCCTTCCCCTTATTCCCTTATTCCCCCATTCACTCCCATCCCCTTATTCCCTTATTCCCCCATTCACCCAAACATTCATTCACTCTTAATTCCCCTCTGATTTTTTATTCTCTTCCCTTCTCCATATTCCCAGAACCCTAGTCCCCCGAATTCCCAATCCAATCCAAGAATTTTCCGGTCGGTGTTTAAAGGAGGACTTGTCGGTTGTTGTTGCAAGTTCACTTACACTTTCACTCCACTACACCGTACAGGTATGTCATTCTCATCTGCTCACTGAATTAACGTTCATTTGCTTGGAAACCGATTCAATTGTATGTGGGTCTTGACTTAGGGACAACTTTACATGATTAACTTCTTAAAATTGGGTTTCATGTCCCTTAGAATGATAGAAAGTGAATGGGTTGGGGGTGCAAACTGTCTAAATGAACTCTGAATGTTGTTGATTTGTTGTTTTCCGACTTAGGGCTTGATAGTCTCTTAGAATCTTGGATAAAAATTTGCAAAATCGAAGACCTAGGAATGATGAATTTGTTTGCTAATGGTTTTTGTATGTTTTGTGTGTTGGTATATGATTGATAGTATCCATTTGAAGGGTGCACTGCATGCCTAAAAAACTTGTCTCTGACCGACAGCACGAGACCCCATCAAAAGACCGTCGGTCAATCGACAGACCGTCGATGGGGTTCATCGATAGCTGAACCCTGTATTTGCCTAACTCTGGGACGACGTAAGTGGACTACGGCCCGTTGATTGATCGACGGGCTGTTCTGCACGTACGTCTTTTCTGTCTGAAACTATGCTCTTGTGAAATTGCAAAATTTTTTAAAGTGTCAAACGACGGAAGTGGACTACTGTCCGTCGATTGATCGACGAGCCGTTACGCATGTCCGTCTTTTCTAACTAAAAGTTCAAATCAAAGATGTCTTCTGAAAATTTTCTTAGTGTCCATCAACGGACCCTCGATTCATGGACGGGCCGTCGATAGTGCCCGTCCACTGAGTCTGCAGTTCTGCACTAACATGTATCATGTGTCTCCCAATTTTGTTCTGCTTCTACTGAGTGTGTAAGTTTATTACAATGAGACTAATAACTTTGTTTTGCAGGTACCAATGGCTCCCAAGCCGGATATTATCTATTTCAGAGGACGTTCAAAGTCCGTGGCACCTTGACGCCAGATGATTTGCTCGACTGACGATAAGCGTGATCCCAAATACGTGCCACATGGCACCCAGACCCCGACATCAGCTGCTAGGGCCACTCGGGGCACGCCTAAGAAGGTGGAGTCCAACGTAGTCACTGCATCCCAGTATGAGGAGCGCACACTGACCAGCACACCATCTGGGTCTGCCTCAGGTTCCGAGGGAGAATATGTCTCCGAGGAGGCTTCCGGTTCTGAGTTTGCCCACTCTACAGGGTCAAATGAGGCCACTGCCTCCGTATCCAGATTAGAGGGATCCACTCGCCCGGCTTCACCTGCACACCATGCCTCATCTAATGAGGCCTAGAGTTCAGAGTCTGCTCCGGCACCCCGACATGAGGACCCTGCACCGATTGCTGATCAGCCCAACCGGTGGTGCGTAGAGGGGCAGTACCTGATCTAGAGGGATGCCAAGATTCTCAATGATAAGGGGGTGATGACTCGGTCTCTGACAGTTGAGAGTCGGGTTCTTACAGGGAGTCTACACACTGTCCCTGCTATACAGGACCTCTTCACCCGCCACCAGCTCGAGTAGATGGCTAGGAGTGTGGGACTCTACAGTGAGGAGTTGGTGCGAGAGTTGTACGCCTCTTACTTAGCTACTCTGTGAGGTTCTTTTGATAGGTGATCTAACCCTGCCAAATTGGCACCACTCACTGAGGTTCGAGTCCATGGCTGCCGGGTGGATATCTCTTTGTCTGCCATTCGCCGTTTCATATACGGTGCGGATACAGATGCCAATAGGGTTCCCCACACTCCTGAGTTTGACTAAAGGTGGGACGTGGTCAAGAAGAGACATTTCTAGTGCGATAAGGATCTGAGAGACCACCAAGAGGTGGATTGACCAGCAGATATCCATAGACCATGAGGGCGCAGACTGGGTGCTGAACTCTAGAGGCCTTATCTAGAAGGCCAACCTCACGTTTGCAGCCAAGTAGAGCTGGCTTTTGGTCTGCCACCGCCTATCCCCCACAGTTGCAGACAACATACTTTCGTGATATAGAGCGGTCTTGGTAACTTTTATGGTCACCGAGTTCGAGATTCATTTTCCGAGGTTGTTGCTGTCTGTCATACATGAAAGAGATTTTAAAGCCTCGACCACTTACCTTTTTGGCTGTATGATTTTTCAGTTGTGCTGGGCTGCTAGAGTGACCATTTAGCACATAGATGTTCTCCGTACTTCTACCGGGACAGTGGATATCGGTCTCATCAGGGATGAGGCCAATGAGGCGGCACCAAATAGAGGGCCCAGATTGGATGTGTAGCTGTTGGGTGAGAACCTGGCAGATACGGTACAGCAAGCCCAAGGGGCTAATCATGCTTCTTCAGAGCCTACCGATACCACCCAGGTTGAGTCTGCCCCAACCACAAGTAAGGCACCGAGTTCCTCCCGGTCTACACCACCATCAGTAGCACTAGTCCCGACTGCTAGGGTCCAGAAGGTAGATGTCCAGATGGCCACATTGTTGTACCATATCCAGCCTTAGATGCAGAAGTCCATTGCCGAGGCTGAGGACCAGATTGAGAAGAAGGTTGCTCAGCAGACTGAGAGAAGGATTTAGGCGGTCCATGAGCGCCTCGATGCTTTTAAGTTGAGGTCCTATCATGCCCTACTCCCACCATCGATTTGACGACTCTTCGGGCGACTGTGGCAAGTCTGTGGTCTGATGTGGATGCAATACTTGATGTGAGGGTACCTGAGACTGAGGCCTCATGTACGAAGCTTGAGAAAGATACGGTGTTCACTGCACTATTCTAGACCACCACTGTACCACCGCCTCTGCCACGTGAGCGTGCCAAAAGGCACCATTCTAGCCACACCAGTGAGGGTGAGGGTGCTCAGACTAGGAAACGGGATCGAACAGAGATGTAGGCTGCGAGAAAATCCTCGTTGGTTGATGAGGAGGCCCGGCTGATTAGGGCCTGTGAGTTAGGTGCTGGGGCGTCTAGCTCCAGATTGTAGGCTGTTGAGAGGAGCACCACTGTGGTGCAGATGTTGCTGCGGACACTACTGATGGTGTCCCTACTACTGATGGCACAGGTTTCGGGAAACAGGACCCGCCTACTTGTTTACCTTCGGTGCTATGCGCCTCAGTTTTGCTTCACCTACCACCTTGTTTTTATATTTCTTATGCATTGGGGAAAATTGCATATTTTTTTTGTCGGGGGTGGGGTAAATGGAAAGTGAGTGTTAGGGTCAAGTCTGAGTAGCCCAACACATGATCCTCTCTTGGTGGTTTTCTTGCCTGTGTTCTTTTGCCCCAAGAGAGTGATTATTTTATTGTTGAACCGGCATGTGTAGTATCTTGTACAAAGTATGAATGTAAAATCTAAAGCATGATGGCTAAATATAAATGATATCCCGTTTTGAAAAGAATTCTTGCATGAGTAGGTCTAATGAATGTGAATGTGTTGGCTCTAAGCATGACATAGAGATGCACTACTGCATGAAACTCAAATCTAACACTCGAACTAAGTGTGTGATAATCTGATAGGGTACTGAAATGTCAAGAGAGTGTGAGGAAAGTTTATTGTTCCACTATTAGTACCTAGCTAGAACTTGCCCGGTTAGTCCTGCAAAAAGGAATCTGTGTTAGACATTTAGAAAAGGATCATAGGCCCTTGTTCAAATTAGCCAATCTTTAACCTAAATAAAAGAAAACCAAATGAAATCGATCCCCTTTTGATCCAAATATTTTGAGCTTTAAATAAAACTTTCTTTTCTACACCAAATTGTCTTCCTTGGGTATAATGTGTTGGCCCTGGTCCTCCTTGGACATGTGCACCTCAACTTAGGCCAAAAGCAAAAGTTGAGGGTGGCTAATGCAGAAACTAACCTCGTCTTAGCCCTGACCCAACCTTGGGTATTGTGTACCTCGACTCATGGCAAAGCCATAAGTTGAGGGTGGCTATTATGAGTAAGGACCCGAAATGTGGGGATAAACAGAGTAATGTGGAAAAGAAAAGAAACAGTGAAAAAGAGAAGTGACTCAGTCAAAATTATCAATTGATTCAAGAAAGAAAATAAAAAAGAGATTAAACAATAAAAAAATTGAGAAAAAGAGTGTTGAAGAAAAAGAAGAAAGAGTCACTTCCACAAAAAAGTAAAGGGGAAAACAAGGAAAAGATTACAAGAAAAGAAAAGTAGGGCGTAATAGACAAAGAAAGAGGTAGAAAGCTTAGTCGTAATGTCAAGGAGGGCAACAAGTATCTAAAATGTATCTATATGTACCATACCTGACCCTGAGCCTACGTTACAAGCGAAGAAAGCCCTATCAAGATCCTAAAAGTCTACTATGGTGAACTTAAAGCACTGAAAATAAGGGCAAGCCTATGTCGACAAGTACCAATTAAATGTGAAGTCATTCTGAGCGTGAGTGTTTAATAATGATCCTTATACTCAAATTTGAAATCATTGTGCGATAAAGGAGGATATTGTTTTTGAAGTGAGGGCACTAGCTGCAATATTGGAAAGTTGGTACCTTGGTGAGAGATAAAAGAGGAGAGGTGTCGATGTATGGTGAGTCTGTGTCATGGTCTGATCCACATGAAGGATCCTAGTGAACCTAAGAGTAAAAGCATGCACTAAATCAATGAAATAAATCGGGATTGATAGCCAGATGATTGTGAAAGCTTAAAAGAGAGTACTTTTGTACAAAAGTGTTGTGGTGAGTCATAGTGTGTCACTTGAGGACAAACAACGAATTTAAGTTGAGGGTGTTGATGTACAGTGGTTTCACGGTACTTTCAATGATTTTTCTTTAAGTTTAGTGTGTGTCTAGGGCTTTTTTGTAGTAATTTTAATGTTTTTTTATTTGTGTTTTGCATGAAAGTTGTCCAAAATGGAAATGCAGAAGACTGTGCAGAAATCAATGCAAATGACCCACGAAGCCATCGATAGCCCGTCGTCTCATCGACGGACCGTATGTGGTGGACGTCGATTGAAGGTTCGAGTATCTGGAATTAACTCGGGGAATTCTAACCATGTGTGAGGCTATGCAAGGATCGACGGTCCCTCGACTGATCGACGGACCGTGCTAGAAAATCATCGATGTGATCAGAGACTGCCCCAGTACCCGGTGTTGGAGTAAACCTAAGTATGGAACGGCGATAAGCATCGACGGACCGTAAGTGCATCAACTGACCATGTTTTTGGTCCGTCGATTGGATCAGAGAAGGTGTAATTTTGAGGCTTAAATAAGATGCTAAGTATGGACCGACGGAGGCAGTCGACGGTCCGTCATTTCATCGACGGACCGTCTGTGGAGTCGTCGATTGAAGACGCGTTTTGGGACAAACTTTCCTTATTTTGAACTCCTTTTAATTTAGGACTTTGTCATTATAAATAGGGTAAAAAAACCTCAGTTTTTGGGTTAGTATTTATTATTTTTCATCTTTTCGTTCTTGGAGATTTGACATTGCAATTAGCTATTTATTCAAGTTTCCAGAATCGATTATCAAGTGAATTTAGTTGTTTCAAATATTATTTTCGATTTTCTTCAAACTTGTCAAAGTAAGGACATGAATTATTGTTTAACAACTATGAATTGTGTTCTTCTAAGCATGGGTAACTAAATCCACAACTAGGGTTGTGGGAACGACGGGTGATTAACAAGGTAAAACTAGCTAAATAACAATTCTAGAATAGATTCTTGCATGTATTGATAATTCTTTCGTTTAGAAGTCTTTTTAATGAGTGCACAGGTTATAACTCGCTCTATATCTACTTGTCGAACCAAGGGGGTAGTTAATAGGGAAAGAATTATCAACATAGATTTAGTGAACACTATCTAATAGGCTAGTTTTGATTGGTGCAAAGTAGTAACAAAGTCATACATCGAATTTGATGCTTAATATGAAGTAAAGGTAAGGTTTAGTAACTTAAACACACGTAGCCGGACCAAAGTACGGGGTGAAATTCTCTAAATGTCAGACCAATGATTTAGAGATACATAACTTATAAATTTGCATGCAAGACACTAGGAAAGAATTGTTATAGCTAGGATTACCGCGTTATGAACCTATAGGGAACACTTACACCCTAGTTTTTCTCATCACTTGATAAACATCAAAGTTTAAATCTTGCTACTTATTTTACTTGGAAATAATTGAATACTTTTGTTTCACCCCCCCCCCCCTTTTAATTAACTGTTTTAGGAAAGGACTTGACTAAATAGACGTAATTGTAGATTGAAGTTTTTGGAAAGGACTTGACTAAATAGACGTAATTGTAGATTAAGTTAAGTCTAAACTGTTTTTCTCGTGAGATTTACCCCAACCTAATTGTTGGGTTCTTTACTTGATACGACCGCTTATACTTCTGTAAAGAAGTGTAATTTGAGCGCTATCAGGGTCCAAGTTCTGAGGCTACTAAGAAGAACCGCTTATATGCTCTCATATCTAAGGATGATAAAGAGGGTTCTCCCGATGTTGTTACCCGTATGTTTCAAGTATTTTCAATTAATGCTTATGCATTTCTAGATCCCGGTGACACTTTGTCTTTTGTAACTTCTTTAGTGTCTATGAAGTATGTTGTGCTCCCGGATATCTTAGTTGAACCTTTTTTGATTTCTACCCCGGTGGGTGACTCCGTTGTTGCTAAAAGAGTCTATAAGAGTTGTCCCATATTATTTTCCAGTAGAGTTACATTGGTTCATTTTGTAGAACTTGGTAAGTTGTACTTTGATATCATGTTGGGGATGGATTGGTTGAATGCTTGTTTTGCTTCAATTGATTGTAGAACCAGGGTAGTTAAATTCTAAATTCCTAATGAACCCGTTTTAGAATGAAAGGGGGGAAACTCAATCCCTAGAGGTAAAATTATTACATGTCTAAAATCTTGTAAGATGATTTCTAAGGTATGTCTCTATAATATTTTGAGTGTCAAAGACCATGAGTTTGAGGCTCCTCCTTTGGATTTGGTCCCCGTAGTGAGGAATTTTTCGGAAGTCTTCCATGTTGATTTACCCAAAATTCCTCTAGAACGGGTAATAGATTTCGGCATACATTGATGTCGGATACTAAAACCCATTTCAGTTCCTCCTTACTTGATGGATACGACTTAGTTGAAAGAGTTGAAGGTTCAACTCAAGGATTTTATAGATAATGGTTTTACACAAGCAAGCATATGCCCATCGGGCGCTTCGATATTATTTGTGAAAACTAAAGATAGGTCTCTTAGAATGTGTATTGACTACCGACAATTGAACATGGTCACTATAAAAAATAATTATCCTCTTCCTAGTATTGATGATTTATTTGATGAACTCCAAAGTATGAGTTACTTTTCAAAAATTTATTTGAAGTCAGGGTATCACCAACATACGGTGAGAGGTGTTGACATTCCTAAGACAACTTTCTGAAATAGGTATGGTCTTTATGAGTTCCTAGACATGTATTTTTGTCTAACTAATGCCCCGACGGTTTTCATGGACCTTATGAATAGGGTGTTCCCGAATTATCTTGATTCATTTGTAATTGTCTTTATTGATGATATCTTGGTATATTCTAAGAGTGATGATGAACACATGCATCATTTGAAGGTAGTATTGGACATCCTCAAGGAATATCAACTCTTTGATTAATAAAGTAACTGTGAATTTTGGTTGAGTTCGGTTGGTTTTCTTGGTCACATTGTTTCAAGTAAGGGTATAGAGGTTGATCCAAAGAAAACGGAGGCGATTAAGAATTTGCCTAGACCATTGACTACAATCGATATTTGAAGTTTCTTTGGTTTTGCCGGGTATTATAGGACATTTGTTGATGGGTTTGCATCTATCGCTTTTGCTTTGACAACCTTAACCCAAAAGAAAGTTAAGTTTGAATGGTCAGAAGCTTGTGAAAGAGCTTTTCCAAATGTTGAAATATAAGCTTACCTCCGCTCGAATTTGGACCCTACCGGAGGGTATCAAAGGGTTTGTTGTGTATGTCACACTTCTCGAGTAGGTTTGGGTTGTTTCCTCATGCAACATCTTAAAGTGATAGAATATTCCTCTAGACAACTCAAGGTGCATGAGAAGAACTATGAAACTCATGATCTTGAACTAGCGGCCGTAGTATTTATTTTGAAGATATGGAGACACTATATATAGGGGTGCATGTGGATGTGTTCAGCGACCATAAGAGTCATAAATATTGTTCACTCATAAGGTGTAACACTACAAAAGTCCAAGACCAAATCTAGAGCCTCACATGAGTATCCAAGACTTGAAACACTGTTCTAAGACCTAAAATAATGTATATGAGTTATTTAGGAAGTTTTAGAGTCAAAACGTCAAGAAACGTGCATCGCATCCGTAGATTTGTGAAAACGGTGCTAGTGTGCCTTAGCCTATTTCAAGAGGTTTTAGGAGTCAAAAATTTATGAAAATTAGTGGAAAGGTGTCAAAATATTGTTAGAATGTTTTTAGTGTCCAAACGTTGGGGTAAGACTTCCCAAGGACCACCCTAAGGGTCCTTGTAGAGGACCTTTGCATTTGACCCAAATATGCCAAATTTGGCAGTTTAGGCAGTGGCTACCTATGAAGCCAATCGGCGGGGCGTCTTCCTAGTGAAGGGGCGTTGATGGATCTGTAGTCCCATCCTTAGCCATTTTCCAAAATGGCAAAAATATATACTTTCTGACCCAATCGACGGTCTTGCAGGACGGTGGGTGCAGGGGCCGCCGACTGACCTACGGACCGTAGGTCGGGGTCTCGTAGGTTAGGCCTGCATTTTTCTATTTGTTCCTAAGTAAGTTCATTTTATTAGTTAATTTTTTAGGTGTTTAATTAGGAGTTAATGGGTGGTTAATTTAGTTATTTAAGTGACTATATAAGCTACCCTAAGCCTAAACCCAACTTAACACCCAACAATTTCCCAAACTCAAATTACTCTTCCTTCTCTCTACTCTCTCTCTGTCCCAAAGAAGAACTCCATAGAAGACCAAGGTCAAGGGTAGTACGGCTTCAAGAACATCACTTTTCTCCATCAATCTTCAAGAAATATAAAGGTTTGGGAACTCTTCACCTTTGGGATTTCTTTCCCCAAACGGTTCATTCAAATTGATTTACAAAAGATGAACTGAACATGTGTCCCTTTCAAATCCGAAATTTATCTTTCAAATCAAAATGTTCTTGATTTCTAATGATTATTATGGTTATATTATGATGTATTATTTTTCAATTATGGTAGTTTTTGATGTTAAACCTAGTATGTGAAAGATGTGATTAATTGACCCCAATTCCCTAACCCTAGGTTATAAACTAGTGTTGATGCAATTGACTTAGTTATTGTGTTAACTACTATTTTATGATGTTATTACACCTATTATAGGATGAAATTGGTTGGTTGATGGTAATACCATGGATGATGGCTTTTGAAGGAGGATTGCTAAGTTTTGTGATGTTAAACCATTACTTCAATTGTGATGGCTTGTACTTGATGATGAAGTTCAATTGAAGCATCTCTTGGATTAGATTAAGTGGGGTGTTGGTATGATGATGCAATTGAAATGTCTTGATTATGTGGATCGTAATATTATGATTAATATGTAATGATATAAGGTTGGTTATGAATTACCTTGTGCCTTACTATGACATGATGATAATTATGTGTTAATCTCACACATGAGGGTTGTATTGGAAGGATGATCTCATGCGATTCCTGTTGAGATAATGAGTATGATTATACAAGGGGTTAGTCTTCTATGACCTAAACTAAGTTATGATTTTTAAAGAAAGACTTAAAGACATTTCAAAAGGGACTCTAGCTTAGCACCGAGTGAACTAGTAGTGAGGAGTGTCCCTTCCCAAGTAGGGAAGGTAGGTTCACTATTGTACTCATGAGATATAGACTACAATGCTATTGACATAAAGAGGGTCTCAAACATGTCTCTTATTTCTTCAACAATGTTTCCGTCATAGGAATACTAGCTAGTGGATCCACCTAGATGTTATGTTCATGTTTTGGTACTACCTTGGCAAGTAGTCCACCTTCTTTCGGTGTAGGGTTTCATGACACCGGATTCCACATTTAGCTCATGTGGTCTATGTCGGTTAAGAAAGTGTTCCTGAAATTAAAATGAAGTAAGAAAGTAAACTCTAATTAGGAGGACTTAAGAGGTTTGACTTAGTCTAGGTAGGGGTATGGGACTCTACCTATACATTGCAGTGGTTGGATTTGAGGTAAGTCCTAGGAGGATGTTCTTATGTTATTATGATCTTATGTTCTTATAAAGTAAATGATATGTAGATGTTGACTTTACATGTTGATGATACTATATGATGTTGGTCTCACTTATGAACATGTTATTGGTCTATATGGCTAAATATGATGATAAATACTCGTGATGTTATGTTATATGAAGTTAGATATTAATTGTTATCCTTTGGTGGGTTTACTTGGTTGAGTGGGGTTATGGGATCCACTTGGTCAGTGCACTAGTAAGCTTGGTAATGGGTTATTAGTAAGAGTTTTGCTTATGTTGTAAGGTTATGAACTCTTGTACATGCTTTGTTGTTATAACATGATGTTGGAGTTGCTTTGGCTACGGGTTCTAATATACGACTATACATGTTTTACTTAACTTTACTTGATGATGTCGGTCTTGTGTTGAAAAAGCTATTATCTTAATGAATATATGATTATTGTCTTATATCCGTTCTTGGTTGTGCATAAGGCTTTTCAAAGTAACTTAGAATGGTTTTGAACAAATGTCCACTTTAGAATGATTTATAAGTTTATGTGTGCATATGTTTCCATACTCATTGTAAGTGGTGTACTAACCCATATTCTTTTCCTTTTCCCAAACAATGTAGGTTCGGGCCGTTGAAGTATTGAGGCTATTTTGAATAAGGCTTGGATATATTTATCCAAGTGTGTGTAGGTCCTCAAGATCCGAGGATGATACTTTTTTCTATTTTACCTATGTTACATTGATATAGTCTAAAAACATTCGTTTCACTCTTATTGTTCAAGACGTTCTTGTAAGCCCTAAGTGGCAATTATACATTTGTGTAAGGGCTATGCCCGAATTGTTCTATTCACTTTAGATGGTTTTAATATGTTGTATATTGTATATGTGGCATAAAAGTAGAAACCTATGTAAGCTTCCTACGTGAGGAGTCTAAGTAAACTCCATATGTATATATACTATATGTAAGCAAGATGTCTATGTAAACCTCATGATATAGAAGTATATGAAAAGTTTTAGTTTTTCATACTTTTTAACCTATGAAATGTAATGACAAATGCTAAAAGTCTAGTCTTAGTCCTCTCCGAGGACACCGACGTCGGTTACGTCTAAGGGGTGATCCTCGAATGAGAAAAACTTGGTATCAGAGCATGACGTTGATAATATTTAGGATCGATGACTCATTAAACAACATCTATGTAGATTCTTATTCATAATTGTGAAGCGCGCCACACTTATGAATGAGAGACTATGTGATGCTTGGGAAATTCTCATCGTCTTGTAATCCTTTGACGTGCCTCTAGGCTCTTACTTTATGTGTTATTTTACCTATACCTATTATTGTGGTTATAGGTATGACTACTAGAAGGGCAGCTGCAAGAAGGGACGAAGAAGGGTTTGCTAATGCGGGAGCTCATGACAATCACGCTCCTCCGCAAGACAATCAACTGCCTCCACTTGAGCAAGTTCCTATGGGTGATCAAGTTCCGGTTATTCTTCCACCTATGACTGGTGGAGAGATAAAGTCGGCCTTTCTGAATTGTGGCCTATCAACTCAAAGATGAGGCCAAAACTTGGTACACACAATGGAGGGAAAATAGGGTGCTAAGAGGTGGTCCGGTGACTTAGGAGATCTTCAAAAGAGCCTTCCTATAACGCCCTAAAATGGACTAAGGTGAACTAGGTATAAGTGATGGTTTCTTGAGTTAATTTTAAGTTAAATTGAGTTAAGTTAGTGTTCTTAGGCAGTGTGTGAAGTTTGGTTAAGTTTGGAGGTCAAATGCCAAAAAACGTCCATGACGTTCGGAAGGTGTGCCTTAGAAAGTACTTGTGTGTCTTCATTTGTTTGAGTGAGTTTTACGTGTTCGTTTTGCTTGAAATTGGTGAGGGATGTCCCTAAGACCGATGAATTAGTTTAGGGGTTTAACGTTCGGGTAAGACCCCACCTAGGACCCACTAGGGGGCCTTAGAGAAGAGCCCAAGACTTCGACCAAAACTGCCTTGGCAGTGTCCACAAATGAGGGCAATCGACGGCCAATGGTACAACCAACGGCCCGTCGACTTGACTCATCGATTGGACCTGCAAGTGCAGTTGACCAGTATCCAAATAGAGATAAGTTTAAACCCACGAGACCCCGCCAACGGTATGTTGATGGACAGACGGTCCGTTGGTTAGGTCTCATATGTGAAGCCTGCAAAAGTTGTTAAGGGGCTGCTTGGCTTGGGGGGTTTGGTAAATTCACCCCAAGTCTTTTAAGGACCTTGGACATTTATTTTAGTATTAGTTAGGTATATTAAAGTATTTCAAACCCTAATACCTAATTTTAGACCTCACTTCCTAAAACCCAAAACCCCTCTCCCTTAGAATTCTCTCTAAAGTCTCTTTGGAAGCTAGAAGTCAATAAGAGCTAGGAGGGATGGTTTGGGCGTGTTATTCATCAAAAATAAGTGGCTTGTCTTGCATTTGAGGTATGGTATCCATTCTTGAACCCTCTTCCATTCAAGAAGTCATTTCCAAAAGATTTCAAAAAGGGCTTCCAAACTCTACTTTCTTCTATCTTTGATTCTAAGCATGGGTCTTTTTGTAAAAGTGTTTTAATGATTCAAATGTGTTTATTCTATAATTAATTGATTATTTTAATGTCAAAAACGTTATGAACTAATGTTTATGCATATTTCAATCTTTTAGCTTGAGAAATGGGTTAAGTGAACATGTTTGTGTAAAGAATGGACTTTGGTTTTCTTGTTTTGTTATTATGATTTAGCTACTACCCTAGGGCCTTATTATGATGAAATATTGAGAAATTGGTTATAGGTGGTGATGGCTTGGTTAAATTGTGAGTTGCTTATATTGTATAGTTGTTATTATAAATTGCTCTTCAGTGGTATGGTCCACCTTCTTGGTGGCATTGTTTATTTGATGAACTGATATTACTTAGTATGTATTGTTAATGTGGTTTTGAAGGTCTAATATGTAAAATTAAGACATATTGAAAATGGGCCTTGTATTGTGTTTTGTGAAACTTGAATTGTATGTTTGACCTAGATTATGTCTAAATAAAGTATATGATTATGTGAAGCATGTAAAGTGTGTGATTTGATGAATGAAGGTCTAAATCATGTCTAGAAGTAATGTGAATGGAATGATGCTTATATGCAAGGTGTGCTCAAATGTACACACACACTTAAGTGAATGTATAATGCTAAGTTGAGTCAAAAGAGGAGTTTTGGGGTGGACACTCTTCGTGAGTTGAGATGAAGTGTCTAGTAGCAACCCCACTACATCCTAAGAGCTTTCTAAGATAGGTCGGAGGATGAATACCCATCGTGAGTTTAGATGTGTGTTCACTAGTTATCCTTAACCTATAGTTTATAATGTTGAGAATCCCTGCGGAGTTATGCCTAGCACCGAGAGGATATGAAGAAGGGGTGGTTATACTTCGTGAGTTGAGATGTTGTATTCCAATGTACCTCTTGAGATGAGTACTCCTCGTTAGTATAGAATGAGTTACTTAGTAGCAATCTCCTTATCCCTTAACTATGTGCCCACATAGGTATAGCTATTGGGAAAGCCATGTAAAAGCTAAAAAGTATGACCTTACTCTAGGAGTGAGGATCCCTCATCCCATAGGGGTTATTATCGGGATTCTATGTCTAGCTCTCATGGTCTTTGTCGGTTAAGCTAACCCCCACAAAAGTAATGAAAGTACTAAGTCTTCTAAAAGAACGTGTTACTTATGTGAATTGAATGAACTAAGTCTTCTAAAAGAACGTGCTACTTAGGGTAGGTGGTGGTATGGAATGCTATCTATCCATTCCACTAAGTAGGACCTTCTCAAAGGGAAGACTTGGTGCCAAACCTTCTAAAAGGGTGTACTACTTAGGGTAGGTGGTGGTATAGGACGCCATCTACTCATTGCACTAAGTAGGCATTCTGAAAGAGAAGTCTTTGGTGTTTTGTTAGGTGTTCTTCTAATGTCTTGTCATTCAGTAGGGGATTATTCTCCCAAGGTGAGTAAGCCAACCGGGGTAGTCTTGAGGATCGCTTTGGTGTGTATTGAAGGAGGCATATGCGCACTTCCTTCATGTCTTACCTTGGTGAGTCTTAGGATAATCCTTAGTTAGGGAAACTCCTACAGAAATGAGTTCACTTCATCATTGGCAATACCTTAGAAGTTCACCATTGTTGGAGTCTTTTAGTTCACTGTAATGGTCTTAGTAGTTCACTGTAATTGTTAAATGAACTTAATGTAAAGTTTGGGAAGGCTACTGTAAATGCTCCTCTTTGGTTAAAATTACGGAAATCATTGTTTAAGTGTTAAATGATGTTTCTTATGTTGTTTTGCTTCTAAATTCATGAATGTTATAATTATTTTGCATGACAACTTATTTTATTAAAATGTCCCTTTTTACATGATTTTCCATTTGTCATACTTAGTACATTGTTTTGTACTAACCCCATACTTTTCTATACTCTATAAGTATAGGTTGGAAGCTTTTGAAGGTTTGAAGGTGAAACTTGGGAAAGTTCCTCTCAAGACAAAGTATGTCCTCATATATTCTAGGGCATAGTCCTTTTCTTAGTTTCTTATTTAAAGACTTGTTATGTATTTCTTTTAAATTTAAAAGGCCGTGTCCCTAATATATTGTGTCGTGTATTTATGTTGGTTTGTGACGATAAGATCCTCTTAGTATTTATGAACGACTTCCTCTATAAAATTATTCATGAAAAGTTTTAAATTCCGCACTACTTTTCATGTCTTATGTAATGAACGATAGTTAAAGGGCTTGTATAAGACCCCAAAGGGTTAAGTACGCCCGGTCATGATTCTACGGTTATCCCTAGCCTCTAGGGGGTGCTTGAGGGTCGTGACAGACTTGGTATCGAATCATAAGGTTATGGAAATAGTTTAGGGTCTAAAAGTCTCACAAGCCACATCTAGTAGTATCTTGGGCATTGGTGTGAGTCACGACACATCCATGGACAACAGGCGATAGGATTCTAGAAGTTTCACTTTCTTCTCTATTCTAATGTCGTGCTTTAGAGTTGAGTTCTATAAGAAGTCTTTCCTCAACCTCTTCTCTTTGTGTTTATAGGACATGATACGAGGAGATCAACCGCTAGAAGGGAGGAGGGAGGTGTAGCTAATGAGAGGATCCCTCCCCGTATTGACCAAGTTCCTATTGTTGGCTTAGGGGAAGAGAATGAGGAGGTTCCTCTTCAAGAACCTCAAAGTCCCCCAGATCCCCAAGGGCCTCAAGAGCCACAAGTGCCTCCTATTCCTCAAGCTCCTTTCATTGAAGGTGATATGACTAATGCGGAGTTGAGGGATGCCCTAATGAACTTGAACCAACTCATGACGGCTCAAGCTCATGTCGTCAATAATCACTTTGTTGCCCAAGCTAATCAAGGAGATAGACATCAACCAAATGCTAGTAATCCCGCTTCTAGAATTTGGGATTTCATAAGGATGAACCCTCCTACTTTTCATGGTACTAATGTGGATGAAGATCCACAAGGTTTCATAGATGATATTTTCAATGTGGTAGATGCTATGGGTGTAACCCCTAGGGATAAAGAGAGTTAGACGCTTACCAACTTAAGGAGGTGGGTCAAGTATGGTATGAGCAATGGAGGGGTGAGAGACCCTTAGAGAGAGGTCTGGTTGATTGGGAGGAATTCAAATAGGCTTTCCTAGATAGGTTCTTTCCCTTTCAGTGGAGGTAGAAGAAGATGGTTGAATTCCTGAACCTTCGTCAAGGGCGAATGAGTGTGCAAGAGTACTCTTTCAAATTCACCCAAATCTCTAAGTATACCCCAACCATGGTAGACAACCCTAGGGCTAGGATGAACAAATTTGTGATGGGAGTGTCTAGCTTGGTTAGGAAAGAGTGATGGACGGCAATGCTTTTGAATGACATGGATATCTCTAGGCTCATGGTTTATGCACAACAAATTGAGGAGTCCAACATTAGGGAGATAAGTCATGAGGGAAAGAGGTCTAGGTCGGATGATTCTAGTCACCAAAATCCTAAGAAGAGGTTCTATCACCAAAATTCTTCCATGGAAAACAAGGATAGGGCTCCAAATCAAAATTTCCAAAGTGGTGGCAACACTTTTGAAAGGGCTAGGTGTCCTACTCGTGGAAAGTAACATTCGGGTAAGTGTCTTGCCGGAACGGATTTTTGTTTTAGTTGTGGTAGAAAAGGCCACAAGTTGAGAGATTGCCCTAGAATCACAGCAAGAGGTAAAGAGGCCAATCAAGCTTCCCTAGATCCTAACGCTCCAAAGAAGAACCCTTCCTATGGGATGGGAGATAGGAAGGATAACTAATCTGGAGTTTATGGTCTTGGTAAGTCTTAACCCTTTATGATTGTTGCTTTTATGTTATGAAATGATTTAAGGTGGTTTTATAGTTCATATGATCATGTCATCTTGATGAATTGCTCAAAGAATGAATTTTTGAAAATTTTTATGTTTGACAGTGATACAGTGAAATGCTCACTGTAAAAATTTTGCATTTTGAAAAAAAATTGCCTTTCCTTGATTGAAGTTTCAGTGTGTTCAAAAGTGTTGTACATGAGCATGTTTAATGTTGGAGAAATTAGTTCCTCCATAAAAGAAGGTTAAGAATGAGTTTTGAAATTTGTGAATTTGGTAAAAGTTGCTTATGTTGCAAAGTATGTGAAAGTGTAAATTTATGCTCCTTGTTGGTTGATGCTTTGATTTTAAATGTTTTGATCATGAATGTAATGTGTTATGTGATAATAAGTGAGTCCTTGTTTATCCTAAAGTTTTAGTGTCATTTGAGGACGAATGTTATTCCAAGTGGGGGAGAATGTAACGCCCTAAAACGGACTAAGGTGAACTAGAGCTTCGTGATGGTTTCTTGAGTTAATTTTAAGTTAAATTTAGTTACATTAGTTTCCTTATGCAGTTTGTGAAGTTTGGTTAAGCTCGGAGGTCAAACGACCAAGAAGTCCATGACATTCAGAAGGTGTGCCGTAGAAGGTACTTGTCTTTCTTGATGTGTTTGAGTGAGTTTTACGTGGTCATTTAGATTGAAATTTCTTGGGATGTTCCTAAGACAAAAATGACTTAGTTTAGGAGTTTAACGTTCTGGTACAACCCCATGTAGGACCCACAAGGGGGGCTAGAGAATGGCCCAAGACTTAGACCAAAACTACCTTGGCCGTGTACACCAACGAGGGCAATCGACGGCCAGTGGTTCAACCAACAGCCCGTCGACTTGCCTCGTCGATTGGAACTGCAAGTGAAGTTGACCAGTCTCCAAATAGATCTAAGTGTTAACTCACGAGACCCCACCAACGGTCCGTTGATGGACAGACGGTCTGTTGGTTAGGTCTCGTCTGTGAAGCCTGCAAAAGTTGTTAAGGGGCTGCATTGGCTTGGGTTGTTTGGTAATTCACCCCAAGTCTTTTAAGGACCTTGGACATTTATTTTAGGTTTATTTAGGTATATTAAAGTATTTCAAACCCTAAGACCTAATTTTAGACCTCATTTCCTAAAACCCAAAACCCCTCTCCCTTAGAATTCTCTCTCAACTCTCTTTGGAAGCTAGAAGTCAAGAAGAGCTAGGAGGACTGGTTTGGGCGTGTTATTCATCAAAAATCAGTGGGTTGTCTTTAATTTGAGGTATGGTATCCATCCTTGAGCCCTCTTCCTTTCAAGAAGTCATTTCCAAAAGATTTCGAAAAGGGTTTTCAAACTCTACTTTCTTCTATCTTTGATTCTAAGCATGGGTCTTCTTGTAAAAGTGTTTTAATGATTCAAATGTTTTGTTTCTAGAATTAATTAATGATTTTAATGTCAAAAACCTTATGAACTAATATTTATGCATATTTCAAACTTTTAGCCTGAGAAATGGGTTAAGTGAACATGTTTCTGCAGAGAATGTACTTTGGTTTTCTTGTGTTGTTTGGCTACTGCCCTAAGGGCCTTATTATGATGAAATATTGAGAAATTGGTTATAGGTGGTGATGGCTTGGTTAAATGGTGAGTTGCTTATATTGTATAACTCTTATTATAATTTTTTCTTGAGTGGTATGGTCCACCTTCTTGGTGGTGGTGTTAATTTGATGAACTTGATATTACTTAGTACGTATTGTTAATTTAGTTTTGAAGGTCTAATATGTAAAATGCAAACATATTGAAAATGGGCCTTGTATTGTGTTTTGTGAAACTTGAATTTAATTTTTGACCTAGGTTATGTCTAAATGAAGTATATGACTATGTGAAGCATGTAAAGTGTGTTATTTGATGAATTAAGGTCTAAAGCATGTGTAGAAGTAATTTGAATGGAATGATGCTTATATGAAAGTTGAGATGAAGTGTGTAGTAGCAACCCCACTACATCCTAAGAGATTTTAAGATAGGTCGGAGGATGAATACCGTTCATGAATTGAGATGTGGTGTTCACTAGTTATCCTTAACCTATAGTTTATAATGTTGAGAATCCGTGGGGAGTTATGCCTAGCACCGAGAGGATATTAAGAAGGGGTGGTTACACTTCATGAGTTTAGATGTTGTATTCCAATGTACCTCTTGAGATGAGTACCCCTCCTTAGTAGAGAATGAGTTACTTAGTAGCAATCTCCTTATCCCTAAACTATGTGCCCACATAGGTGTAGCTATTGTGAAAGTCATGTAAAAGCTAAAAAGTATGACCTTACTCTAGGTAAGTGAGGATACCTCATCCGATAGGGGTTAATATCGGGATTCCATGTCTATCTCTCATGGTCTTTGTTGGTTAAGCTAACCCCCACAAAAGTAATGAAAGTACTAAGTTTTCTAAAAGAACGTGTTACTTATGTGAATTGAATGAACTATGTCTTATAAAAGAACGTGCTACTTAGGGTAGGTGGTGGTATGAGACGCTATCTATCCATTGCACTAAGTAGGACCTTCCGAAAGGGAAGACTTGGTGCCAAACCTTCTAAAAGAGTGCACTACTCAGGGTATGTGGTGGTATGGGACGCCATCTACTCATTGCACTAAGTAGGCATTCCGATAGGGAAGTCTTTGTTGATTTGTTGGGTGTTCTTCTTATGTCTTTTCATTGAGTAGGGGCTTGTTCTCCCGAGGTGAGTAAGCCGTACGGGGTAGTCTTGAGGATCGCTTTGGTGTGTATTGAAGGAGATATATGCGCACTTCCTTCATGTCTTACCTTGGTGAGTCTTAGGATAATCCTTAGTTTGGGAAAACTCCTACGGAAATGAGTTCACTTCCTCATTGGCAATACCTTGGAAGTTCACCATTGTTGGAGTCTTTTAGTTCACTGTAATGGTCTTAGTAGTTCACTGTAATTGTTAAATTAACTTACTGTAATGTTTGGGAAGGCTACTGTAAATGTTCCTCTTTGGTTAAAATTATGGAAATCCTTATTTTTGTGTTAAATCATGTTTCTTATGTTGTTTTGCTTCTATATTCATGAATGTTATAATTATTTGGCATGACAACTTATTTTACTAAAATGTCCATTTTTACATGATTTTTCATATGCCAGAATTAGTACATTTTTTTGTACTAACCCCATACTTTTCTATACTCTATAAGTATAGGTTGGAAGCTTTTGAAGGTTTGAAGGTGAAGCTTGGGAATGTTCCTCTCAAGAAAAAGTATGTCCTCATATATTCTAGGGCATAGTCCTTTTCTTAGTTTCTTATTTAAAGGCTTATTATGTATTTCTTTTAAATGTAAAGGGCCATGTCCCTAAGATATTATGTCGTGTCTTTAAGTTGGCTTGTGACGATAAGATTCTCTAAGTATTTATGGAAGACTTCCTTTATTAAATTATTCATGAAAAGTTTTAAACTCCGCACTACTTTACATGTCTTATGTAATGAACGATAGTTAAAGGGCTTGTATGAGTCAATTACGCCCGGCCACGATCCGAGGGTTATCCCTAGCTTCTAGGGGTGCTTGAGCATCGTGACACTTCCTTTATAGGTTCTTTCCTAGAGAGTTGAGGGAAGCTAATGTAACACTCTGAAAGTTTCGTGACTTAGACTAGATCTTAGTATATTGAATAATAACTAAAATGATGTTTTCCAGACCTATATTAATGTATTAAACTAAAATAGAAAAGGTTAGAGACAAAACGATAAAGAAAGACCTTGACGTCCGGAAAGTAGCTAAATTGAACTAGTAGACATCCCTATGTTTGGTGAAGGTTTGGGAGTATCAAATGAAGTCCAGAAAGTGTAAAAAGACTTTTTATAGGTAATATGTAGTACAAAGGATCCAAACGTTCAGTAACGACTCCCAAAGGACCACTCGAAGGGTCATTACGGAGGACCCGAACATGGGCAAGCAGCCTGCGCGCAACCAAGAAAATAAAGGCTGCTGCGCGACGCGTAGACAACACGTGGAGGACAAAAAGTTTCCTCGCGTAGCGGATACTCCTCGAGGCATACTTCCTCAACCCGTATTTCAAAAATAAAATATGAAATTGTCCCCCGACGCGCAGCCACTTTTCAGATTCGTCCGCGTCGTTTTTAAGTCAATTTCACTTCACAAAAAGACCCATTTAAGTGAGGGTCTTTTGGGTATTTTATGGGACGATCAGTTTTAGACCAATTTCACTCACTTCAAAGCAGAATATACAAATCCCTCTCATCTCTCTCAAAAACTCTCTCTTTTCAACATCCGTTGAAGAACAAGAAAAGCCTGAGGAAGAAGACAAGACTTCAAGATTTTCATTCAAAATTAGTGGAATATTCGTCAATAAGGTATGAGTTTTTAACTCTTCGGATTCCTTTCTCCAACAGGTCCTTTCAACAATGATTTCCAACAATTCAATCATTAGGGTTTTTACTCTACAAACTATTTTTTCTTCCTAACTTGAGATTTATGACTAACTATGAAAAATAATGATTCTACATGGCATTAAGTATGTATTGTTGAATAATTTATATGGTAATGTTGGTTTTTGTGTGAAGAATTTTCCATCTATCAATAATGGTTTCGATTATGTTGTATCTACTACTTAATGTCATCTAATTTTGGGAATGAAACTAAAGCTCGAATGAACTCCTAAATGACTCTTTGCATAACCCCTAACTATGAATTGGTCTTGTGTATAGTAAAGTGGTTGGGATTCGTTATGTTATTGAGTATTTCACTATGTTATTGGATGATCATTGTGAATTGAGTGTAAGATCTTAATGAAGATTCTTGGAAGCAATATGTAACTCTTCTTTAGTCATGCTTTCTCTATTATGTTGATGTTGGCCTATAATTAATGTAGCTATGAAATTGAAGTATGTATGATGTTTATATGCATATATGTTGGCCTATGAATATGTTAAATGTGGGATCATGGTAAGGATATGATAATGCAAGTTGATGATGTTTATCTTGTATGTCTTACACACTATGATTATGATATGTTAATCCAACAAATGAAGGGTCGTGATGAAAGGAAATTCTCATCCTAAACCTACAGAGCTTATTATAATTTTTATACAAGGAATTAACCTCCTATGACCTATAATAAGATTTATGAATAAATGATGAATTAAAGGTTATTCACAAAGGGACTTTAGCTTAGCAACGATGAACAAGCTATGAGAGGTGTCCCTTCCCTAGTTGGAAGGTAGGTTCATAATGACTCTCATGAGATAGAGGTTTCCATGTAATGTGGAACTATGTGTCTCTAATATATCTCCTAATTCTTGAACTATGTTGCCATCATAGGAATTCTAGCTAGTGGATCCACCTAGAATGCTATGTTCATATTTTGGTTCTACCTTGGCAAGTAGACCACCTTCTTCGGTGTGAGGTTTCACGACACCGGTTTCCATGTTTAGCTCACATGGTCTAATGTTGGTTAAGGCGATTGTTCCCTTAAGTAAATGGACATTGACTAGGGTAACTTGAGGAGTCCACTTAGTATAGGTAGGGATATGCGACTCTACCTAGACATTGCACAAGTTGACTCTAAGGGAAGTCCTAGGAGATTGTTCTTACGTAATATGATAACACAAAATGTATATTCTTATGATATATGATGTTACTCTTATATGATGTTGGTTATGTTGATTAACATGTTATTGGTATACATTTCTATATGTGGTGATGACTACCTATAATATAAGTTGTATGAATCAAAGCTTTACTCATAGTCTCCGATCTTCTTTACTTGGTTATCTGGGGTTATGGGGCTTCACATGATCATTGCACTTGTAGATTTGGGATGAGATTATTGGCAAGTGTTTTGTATGTTAAGTTGACATGCACTACTGAACATGAGATGTTAATATGATTTTATGATGTTATATCTTTGGTTATGATCATGCTTTATGTAATTGTGATCCTTATCTTGTATATGCTTTATTGTATGTGAATTCAATGTTTTCAAATGACTTAGCATGCTTTTTAAAAGTAATGGTCCTTTTTCATGCATGTCCTTAAGTGTTTATGTACACATACCCATACTTAGTACATGTGGCGTACTACCCCCTTACTTTATATTACTACAAATGTAGGGTCCGGCCATTGAAGATTTAGAAGGTCGACTGAAGAAGCTTGGAACTCTTTCTCCAAGTGTTGGTAAGCCCTCATGTTCCGGGGATGATATCTTTTCATTATTCTAGCTTATGAAGACTGTACTAGTTTTAGGAATACTCTATATTCCGTTTTATGTTCTTTGGATTACATTGCAGTAAGGCCTATATGGCGTATTGACATTTTATTGGCTAAGTCCAACTCATACTCTTCAGATGGATTTTATGTGAGACAAGTTTTAGAATATCATATGTATGTTATCATGTTTCTATAAGAAAAGCCTAAGTAAGCTTTTGTGTGAGAGATCTAAGTATACCTCACTTCGTATATGCAAAAGTTTTAATTTTTCTGCATTTTTAACTAATGACATGTTATGACGAATGCTAAGGGCTTGCCTGAGTCCCCTGAGAGGACGACGGCCCAGTCACATCAGGAAGTGCTCTCCGGGTGTGACGGCTAAGGTGGAAGAATTCTGTAATCTTCATCAAGGAGATATGAGTGTACTTGACTACTCCTTGAAGTTTACTAAATTGTCCAAGTATGATCCATCCTTGGTGTTTAACCTAGGGGATGAGATGATTCATTTTCTTAAGGGAGTGTCCAATGACTTAGTGGAAAAATTTCGTTCAGCTATGATTCATGATAATATGAATATCTCTCGTCTAATGGTTCATGCTTAAGAAGTGGAAGACAGTAGCCTATGGAGGAACAATAGAGAGGCCAAGAGGGCCACGTCTTATAAAGGTGGTTCTTCAAAGGGAAGGTTGGAAATCCAAGACAAGCCTAGATTCAAGAAGATGTTGTCCAATCAAGTTCCTTCCAAATTTTCCAAGGATAGTGATGATAGGGTGTCTAATCCTAAGTCTCAAAAGGGAAGAGGTACTAGTTCACCAAGTAAGAAGGTAACTTGTGGAAAGTGTGGCAAGAAACATATGAGTGAATGCCTAGTTGGGACGGACAATTGCTTTGGGTGTGGTAAGAGTGGCCACAAGGTTAGAGATTGCCCTAATGCGGAGGGGCAAGACAAGGGGAGTGGTCAAGCTCAAGCAAGTGGTTCTAATTTTGATTCCCCAATAACGAATCGATTTTATGCTATTCGCTCTAGGGGTGAAAAAGAGAGTTCTCCCAATGTGGTGATCGGTATGTTACAAGTCTTCTCTATTGATGTTTATTCTTTACTTGATCCGGGTGGTACATTATATTTTGTTACTCCTTTGGTAGCTAGGAAGTTTGATATTTTTCCCGATATCCTAAATGAACCTTTTATGGTAACTACCCAGGTAGGTGATTCGGTGGTTGCAAAGAGGGTATATATAAATTGTCCTATAATGTTTCCCAATAGATTTACTCATGTTGAATTAGTAGAACTCGATAAAGTTGATTTTGATGTCATTTTTTGAATGGATTGGTTGCATGATTGTTTTGCTTCCATAGATTGTAGGACAAGAATCGTCAAGTTCAATTTTCCTAATGAACCCATTTTAGAGTGGAAAGGGGGTAATTCTATTCCTAGAGGTCGTATCATTTCTTGTCTAAAGGCTTGTAAGATGATATCTAAAGGGTGCTTATACCATATTATAAGATTCAAAGATTTAGACTCCAAAAATCCTCCCATTGTGTTAGTCCCCGTAGTGAGGGAATTGCCGGAGGTCTTTCCTAATGACCTTCCCGAAATCCCTCTCGAATGGGAAATTGACTTTTCTATTGACTTTCTACTGGATAGCAAACAATATTTCCATTTATCCTTATCGGATGGATCCGGCCAAATTAAAAGAGTTGAAGGCTCAACTCAAATATTTACTAGACAAAGGCTTCATAAGACCTAGTATTTCTCCATGGGGTGCTCTGGTATTGCTTGTGAAAAAGAAGTATGGGTCCCTTACAATGTGCATTGATTATCGCCAACTCAATAAATTCACCATTAAGAATAAGTATCCTCTCCCTCGGATTGACGACTTGTTTGATCAACTGCAAGGGGCAAGCTACTTTTATAAGATTGACTTGAGATCAGGGTATCACCAAGTTAGGGTGAAAGGTTAGGATGTACCAAAAATTGCATTTCAAACTAAATATGGTCACTATGAAGTACTAGTATTATCATTTGGTCTCACTAATACCACGGTGAATTTTATGGACCTCATGAATAGGGTGTTTGGAAATTACCAAGATTCATTCGTCATTGTCTTCATTGACGACATCTTGGTATATTAGAAGAATGAGGGTGAACACATGGACCATTTAATATTGGTATTACAAGTGCTTAAGGAACACCAACTAGTTTCCAAATATAGAAAGTGTGATTTTTGGTTAAGATCAGTGGCGTTTCTTGGTAATATCATCTCTAGTGAGGGAGTTGAGGTCGATCCAAAGAAAACCTAGGCGGTTAAAAATTGACCTAGACCATTAACTCCAACTGAAATTAGGATTTTCTTGAGTCTAGATGGGTACTATAAGAGGTTTGTTGACGGTTTTGCGTCCATTGCTTCTCCATTGACTACCTTGACCGAAAAGAGTGTGAAGTTTGAGTGGTCGGAGGCATGTGAAAGAAGCTTTCAAATTTTCAAAGATAGGCTTACCTCCGCTCCAGTGTTGAATTTATCGGAGGGTACTAAGGGCTTCGTAGTATATTGTGATGCATCCCAAGTGGGATCGGGGTGTGTCCTTATGCAGCATGGGAATGTAGTATCCTATGCCTCAAGACAACATAAGGTGCATGAGAAAAATTATCCAACTCATGATCTATAGTTAGCAGTCGTGGTGTTTACCTTGAAAATATGGAGGAATTATTTTTATTGTGTTCATGTGGATGTTTATACCGACCATAAGAGTTTTTAATGTGTGTTTACCCAAAAGGAGTTAAATCTCCGCCATAGAAGATTGTTGGAATCGTTGAAATATTACAACATGAGTGTTCTATACCACCCCAGAAAGGCCAATGTGGTTGCGGATGCTCTAACTCGTATGACCATGGGTAGTGTGTCTGATGTGGAAGAATCCAAGAAATACCTAGTGAAAGATGTTCATAGGTTGTCTCGTTTGTGTGTTAGGTCGGAAGATTTTCCAAATGGTTGTTTTATGGTCCATCACAACTCCAAATCATCTTTGGTGGTCGAGTTAAAGTATAAGCAACACCTTGATCCATCATTGATGGAGTTCAAGGAATCGGTTCTTGGTAAGCTCAATGAGTCATTCTCCTTAGGGGGGGATGGTGTTTTGAGGTATCATGTGAGGTTGTGTGTGCCCAATGTTGATGACTTGAGAAACTAGATTCTTGAGAAAGCTCATGGTTCCCGGTATTCTATTTATCCGGGCTCTACTAATATATATCATGGACTTAGAGAATTGTTTTGGTGGTATTGCTTTAAAAGTGACATAGAGGAATTTGATGCAGTGTCCAAATTGCCAACAAGTAAAAGCCGAGCATCAAAAGCCAAGAGGCTTACTCCAAGAAATGCAAGTTCACACTTGGAAGTGGGAAAACATTAATATGGACTTCGTAGTGGGTTAGCCTCGGACTAGAAGGCAAAGTGACTCTATATGGGTGGTAGTGGATATATTGACAAAATCCACTCATTTTATCCCCGTCAAGTCCACTTACTCGGCGGAGGATTATGCAAGGATATTCATAGATGAGATTGTGTATCTTCGTGGTATTCCATTAAACATCATATCGGATAGGGGTGCACAATTCACATCTAGATTTTAGAGATTGTTCCAAAAAAGGATGGGTACAAAGGTTAAGTTAAGCACCGCTTTTCATCCTCAAACGGATGGTCAAATGTAGCGAATATTCAAACCCTTGAGGATATGCTTATAGATTATGTTATCGACTTCAAGGGAAATTGGGATGAACATTTGCCTTTGGTTGAGCTCTCTAATAACAATAGTTACAATTTAACAATATCCATGTCTCCTTTTGAGGATTTATATGGTAGGAGATGTAGATCTCCGGTTGGGTGGTACGAAGTTAGTGAGTCTTCACTCCTTCGTCCCGAGTTAGTATTTGAAACTTTGGAGAAAGTTTGTGTGATAAGGTATAGTTGAAGGCGGCCTATAGTCGGCAAAAATCTTATGCCGATAATAGGAGAAGAGAACTTGAATTTGAAGAAGGTGATAAGGTGTATTTACAAATTTCACCCATGAAAGGAGTGATGAGATTTGGCAAGAAAGGGAAGTTGATTCCTCGCTATGTGGGTCCCTATGAAATTTTGCAAAGGGCTGGCAAGGTTGCATACGAGTTGAGATAACCTAGTGAGAATCTTCGGTTCACCCGGTGTTCCATGTCTCCATGCTCAAGAAGTGCATCGGTGATCTCTAGTCCATTCTTCCTATTGAGGGCCCAGGTGTGGATAAGAACCTCTCTTATGAAGACGTTCCTGTGGAAATCCTTGATCTTCAAGTAAATAAGTTGAGGAACAAAGAGGTGGCCTCCGTAAGAGTTATATGGAGAAACCACCTAGTTTTGGGAGCAACATCGGAGGCCGAGGCCTACATGAAGTCCCGTTATCCTCATCTCTTTGCTAATTAAGGTTAGTTGTCCCTATTAATGTTTAAAATAATGAGTATATTTGAATTTTAACTTGTTTTGCAAATATGGACATATTTATGGTAAAGTTTTTGCTAAAATGAGTTTTCATGAAAAATGCTCTTTTGCTTGATTTGCACTTATTTGAGTATATGGTATGTTGTTGCTTTCATGAAATGATATTGAGCATGTTGATATGTTTTGAAAAGTATTGTGGCATAAGTGACTCTTTAATGTTATGTTGAGCTCATGTTGTTATTGAGAAGGTAGTTCCTCATGTTCTAATTTTGAGCTCCTATGTGTAGAAATTGATGTTTTGAGTTGCAATGTGTAAATGTCATGATTTTGTGTTAAATAGAGTTGTGAAGCAATCCTTTAAGTTGTAACTCATGTCTATTATATATGTTGTTGGTTGGGCTGCTAGTATTGAGTCTATCCTTTCCTTTTAAAAGATTTTAGTGTCATTCGATGTAATACCTCGAAAATAGCTTAGGTGCTCTAGAGACTAATAAGTTGGTCTTGGTGTTCTAATGTCCTAAATATGCCTAAAATATAGTATATAGGTAGTAGCTAAAATATTAGAGGTGTTGGAAGTCAAACGTCAAGGTACGACTAAGACGTTTGACGACTAAGTCACCAAAATGTCTAAAATGTGGTTATATGTATTTATGTGTGTTTCATGGTGTTTTAAGGTTCTTAATAGAGTTAATATAGCATGTATAGGCAGTGGTTAAAGTTTTGTGAAGTTTGGAGGTCAACGTCCAAGGCGTTCGAAAGATATGCCTTGAGTCGACCTTGTACGTCTAGGCGAGTTATGTTGAGTTTTACGTGTTCGTTTTGGATGAATTTCATGTGAGAGGTGTTAAACTTATAGACGATCATATTTGGGTTTGAAACGTTAGGGAAATTATCCCCAAGGACCATCAAAGGGTCCTTGAAGAAGGACCAAAAAATCAATGTGCAGGTTGTCCCAGGCAGACCTTGGCAACGGAGCAGTCAACGGCCAGTCGTGGCTGTGACGCCCCGTCACAGGGTCCCGTCGTGGTTAATTAGCCTTGGGTGAAGGATGGAACTTTGTCCAGCCACTGTAGCCACCAACGGAGGGCTGCGACGCCTCGTTGTGCCTGTGACGCCCCGTCAAGGGCCTAGCATTGCGCGAGTTGAGTTCTGCGCAGGTGCTGCTGCCAATGAAACACTTCACCCCACTTCTAAATTTAATGTTGGACGGTTATTTGAGGGTCTTATGGGTATTTTAATTAACTATATAAGTAGTTAACACCCTAAAGACTTCATTCTTCCAAATTGAAAACCCAAAACACTTAGAAAATATCCCAAACCTCCATTGAAGAGGTAGCTTGGTGAGGGGTTTTTGTGTCGTAATTCTTCATCAATGACAAGAATTATCATCCTTGAGGTATGGCTTTTGATCATTGACACTCATTTCATCAAGGAGCCCAACTCTGAAGATGTTTTTCAAAGTTTTCTAAAGTGAATTGTCCAATTTCGGGATTCTACCATGGGTTCTTGTATAAATGATTTCTAGACATTGAATTATGATCTAATTGATATTGTATTGATGATTTTAACATAAATTACCTATGAACCCATGTAAATTGATGATCCCTAGTTTTGACTACTTATTGGGTTACTTGATATTAAGCTAATATTGATGAATTATTGTGTAGTTTCTAATGAGCTTTCTAATGATATAAGAATTGTATTCAATTGATATCTAATTGATCTTAGATTGTTAAACCTATATTGAATTGATGTAGATTCATTGGGTTTTATGGTTATTGCTTTGAATTATTGTTCATGGCCATGTGTAAGGGCCTTGTGATGTTGAATTGGTTGATTTGGCATTGAATTGAAGTGTGGATGAGGGGATGAAGGTATGCTTCCCCATTTTCTTTAATTTGATATTAATTATACTTTGATTCTATTGTGCTTGGTATGGTCCACTTTTGGTGGCGGTGTTATGTGTTTTACTTGCAATTGATGTGGCCTTGTCGGCGTTACTTTATGCAATATTATGAGCATGGCCTTATTGGCACTTAATTGACGTTATGTGGTTATTTGTGTAGTTTTATTATGTGAAGCATTTTATTACCTATCTACATGTGAAGTTATATAGTCATGTATGTATTCTTCTAGTTATGTTGCCTTAAGTGATCATGTTAGACTTTGACTTGACATTACGAGAGTAGTGTTTGGTTAAGTCTTGATTATTCCTACTTGACTTTATGAGTCTATGTGGAGTATATTAATGATGTTATGATTATATATAGGGTGACTTGAAGATGTTAGGTTTTTTTAGAGGTGTTTCTGGAATGACATGTATTATGTGTTGAAAGTGAAGTATGTGATGTCTTGTCTTGGTTGACTTGTATCTCTTGCTTGAGGTATATATGATTATGGATATGTGACGTCTTGATTTAGGGTGTTATAACTCTTAGTATTGAATGTATGAATGACATGTGACTTTAAATGATGTTATGAGAGTCTTTTATGTGCAAACCTTGACTAAAGGGGAAGGTTAAGATTGATTGAAGTGTAAGCCGTAATGGTATCCTTCAAAGTAAAGGAATGATGGACTTAAGGTTAGTTGGCTGGAACGTCATCATATTAACACTTAGGAAAGTCATCATGAGCTTCTTATCGCCATTGTGAGGTAGCCCTAGTGGACCTTCCTTGGTAGGGTAAATGTAATTGGGTTATGAACTAGATATGGAACCTTTTATGTAAACCTAATGTATGAAATGCTCTATGAGAAAGAAGGCTAGCACCGAGTGAGTATGGAAAGGGAAGTAGTTCTAGTTAAGTATTAGACTAGAATACAAAGAAGCCCTTCATATTCCTTAACCATGTGCTTACATGGGATGTGTCTAAGTTCTACCATTGGCAAGTAGAACAACCTCATCGGAGTAGGATAGAACTCCGGATTCCATGTGTTGCTATCATGGTCTATGTCGGTTATTGCCTATTCTCATCATGTGGATACCTATTAGCATTATATAAGTTTATGAGGCTTAGGTAGTTGTATGGGACGCTATCTAGACATTGCACAATAAGCTTTGAAGGTGTTATGTGGAATTTCCTAGGTCTTGTCCAAGACCATTATGTGAGTGTCTTATGTGATGTATTTATGTGAGTGTCTTATGTGATGTATGAGTCTAAATGAACTAATGAACTAATGACCTATGTAAATGAATGAGTACCTAATCTAAAGTGGCTTAAGCATTCCTTAGCTATAGTGTGAGGAGGGCATGGAAGGATGATCTCTTCATGTCTTATCTTTGGAAGTCTTGAGGATGACTCTAGTTAAGGAAGTTGGTTAATCTTGTTGACATGATCTAAGCCTTAGGTAGTCTTAAGGACTATTTAGGTAATCTTGAAGAGGTCACTATGGACGTTATCTTCTTGATTTACTTAAGTAGGTCTTTTGATAGCCTTTGGGTAGAGAATGTCATATCACCTATGGTTGGTGATTTAGTGAGAATGTTTCTACTATAAGGATTCCATAGGATCACTTGAGTGTGTGTGTAAGGGATTGTATGGGCGGTTCCTTCACATTTTACTTATGGGAGACTTAGGATTCATGATTGGTAGAGAAATCTCACAATGATGTTTATGATTGCTTTGTAACTATGTATGTAACTCATTGTAGGTAATCTTAAGGGTCGTTTAGGCACATCTAGAGACGGTGTATGGGAGGTCTCTCTTTGTGTGAGTTAAGTGAATCTTAGGATGACTTTAAGTGAGGGAATTACATGCTATAAGTTGGTTATTAAACGAGTTAGTAAGTCACTGAAACGGTGAAGTCAATTCACTGTAAAGTGAATTGAACTTACTGTAAAGTGATGCCTAAATTTGGTATTCTTGATTAATTGCTTTGTTATGTGTTTCTAAATGGATTAATGATGTTATTATGATTAAAAGATGATTTGTAAAATGAAAAGATGCATATTTCCAATAAAGTTTGTTTTCATGATTTTATGCATAATGCCATACTTAGTACATGTGGTTGTACTAATTCCATGCTTTTATCTATTTTTAGTTCTTGGTAGGTGAATGGCTTGTGAAGTGAAGACTTGGATATAGAAGGATCGTCCAAGAAGAAGTTGAAGTATGTCCTCAATTGACTCGAGGGCATATATGTCATTTTATGTTTTCTTTGAAGTATTGTAATAGACTATGTATTTCTATTTTTGTATTGAAGTATGGGTCGTGTCCCAAGTATTCTTGTGTCTTAAGATGATGAGATTGAGACTTAGTGTTATTCCTAATTTCTACTTATATGAAAGAGTTTAAAGACATCTATATTGTTTTACGAAAAGTTTTAATTCCGCACTACTTTTCACTATGTATATGCAATGAATTATATGAAAGAGGCTTGTCTTAGAACTCCGAGAGTTCGACGACGCCGGTTACAATCAAAGATTGTACCCTATATTCTAGGGTATAGTTTTGGGATGTGACATTCGGGGATGAATGCTTCTAAGGGGTGAATAATGTAACTCTCCGCAAGTCCAAAACCAAATCTAGAGCCTCACATGAGTATCCAAGACTTTAAACACTGTTCTAAGAACTAAAATAATGTATATGAGTCATTTAGGATGTTTTAGAGTCAAAACGTCAAGAAACGTCCATGACGTCTGTAATGACCCAAAGTACCCCCTAAAAGTTGTGGTACTCTTGAGTCGATACACAGTGTACTTGACCTCTCGAAGGTCTTGTACAGGCCCTTAGACATCATTCATTGCAGACATGTATGAAAAGTAGTGTGGAATTTAAAGTTTTCACACGAAATAGTAACACTTCAAAATATCTCTTTTATAGAAATACATAAATGAAAGGCTAAGTCTCAAAGTCGTCATCTTAGACATATGAATATATTATGACACGGACCATACTTCATCATATAGGAAAATAGCTAAGTCTATTACAATACTTTGAATAAGGAAATATTAACATTAAGATGTCCTCGAATCTATTGAGGACATACCAACTCTTGCTTGAATGAACACAAATCCAAGATTCCACTTCGAGACTCCTCTCATATGCCACCTACACCTTTAGAGATAGACAAAAATTAATGAATTAGTACAATCCATGTACTAAGTATGGCATACTGCATTATAACGCCCAAAAACGAACGAAGGTGAACTAGAGCCTCAGGGTTGTTTCTTGAGTTGATTTTAAGATAAACTGAGTTAGTTTAGTGTCCTTAGGCAGTTTATGAAGTTTGTTTAAGTTTGGAGTTCAATCGACCAAGAACGTCCATCACGTTTGGATGGTATGCCTTAGAATGTACTTGTGTGTCTTGGTGTGTTTGGATGAGTTTTACATGTTTGTTTTACTTGAAACTTTCATTGGATGTTCCTAAGACCTAGATGACTTAGTTTAGGGATTTAACGTCCGTGCAATACCCCACCTAGGACCCACAAGGGGACCTAGATGAAGGGCCCAAGACTTGGGCAAAATCTGCCAAAAAAGCAGTGGCCATCGACGACCCTAAGAACGGTCTGTTGGTCCCTCAACGGTCCGTCGACCTAGGGCGTGGATTGGACCAGTGAGTGAAGATTTTCCATGATCCATTTGGAGCTAAGTATCCAACAACGAGACCCTACCAACGGTCCGTTGGCCCCCTGATGGTCCGTTGGTGAAGGTCTCGTTTGTGAGACCTGTCAAGCCTGTTAAGTAGCTGCCAACTTGTGGTGTTTTATGTAAATACACCCCAAGTTTTTTAAGACCCTAGGTGGATGATTTTAGTGTTTTTAGGTTATATTAAATTAGTTTTAAACCCTAGACCTAGACAAGACCCTCACTTCAACATTCAAACTCTCTCAAAGTCACCATTGAAGCCAAGGCTCAAGGAGGGAAATGAGGGATGCTTTGGACTTGTTTCTTTATCAAAATTAGTGGGTTTAATATGGTATCCATTCTTGAATATCTTTTCATTCAAGAATCCAATTTCCAAAAAGGTTTTCAAAAGGGTTTCTAAATTCAAACTTCTTCTAACTTTGATTTCAAGTATGGGTCTTCTTGTATTTATTTTCTAATGGTTTTAATGTATTTATGTTGGTTTGACTTGATGATTTTGATGTTAAAAACTCCATGAAACTCTTGTTTATGCATACTTCAACTTTTGGCTTGAAAATGGGTTATGTGAGCATGATTTACTGGGGTATGAACTTGGGTCTTCTTGTATTTGTCATGTTGGTGTAGCTACTGCCCTATGGGCCTTAATATTGTGAAATATTGATAAATTGCTTATGGGTGATGATGGTTTGATTTGTTGATGGGTTGCTCTCATTGTATAGTTCTTATTATGAATTGCTATTTGATTGGTATGGTTCACCTTATGGGTAGGGGTGCTAATTGATGAACTTGATGTTATTTAGTATGTTTTGAATATGTAATATTGAAGGTATAATATGTGAAATGAATAGATATTGGAAATGGGTCTTGTATTGTGTTGGTGTAGCTTGAATTGCATGTTTGACCTAGTTTATGTCTAAATGAAGTACATGCTTATGAGAAGCATGTAGAGTGTGTAACTTGATGAATCAAGGTTAAAGTATGTGTAGAACTTGATGAGAATAAAATGATGCTTATATGAAAGGTGTGCACATGTACACACACACACTTTAAAGGATGTATTATGCCAAGTTGAGTAAAAAGGGGAATCTTGAGGTGGACACACTTCGTGAGTTGAGATGTAGTGTCTAGTAGCAATCTCTCCATTCCTAGTGAGCTTTCTAAGATATACTATTATGTTGAGAAATCGGTGGGGAGTTATGCCTAGCACCGAGAGGATTTGAAGGGGAGGTGGATTACACTTCGTGAGTTGAGATGTTGTAATCCAAAGTACCTCTTGAGATGAGTACTCCTCGTTAGTAGAGAGTGAGTTACTTAGTAACAATCTCCTTATCCCTTAACTATGTTCCCGCATAGGTGTAGCTATTGGTAAAGCCATGTAAATGCTAAGAAGCATGACCTTACACTAGGCAAGTAAGGATCCCTCATCCGATAGGGGTTAATATTGGGAATCTATGTCTAGCTCTCATGGTCTTTGTCGGTTAAGCTAAATCCCACAAAAGAATTGATTTGAAACTAGCTAACTTTTATATTGGTTATATTGTGTATGTATGTCGTGAAGTGCTCGATCTTTCCCATGGACTTCCGTAATCCCACACTTGGTCAGACTTCCCCATCTTTCTTCAGCAGCTTCCCTCCTCACTACGATGCCACCTACGGACCGTCACAGCCTCGACGGACCGTCATAAGCTCCGTAGGTGGTGTCTTCTGCATTTCTTTCTCAAAAACTTCCGCGTTCATCGTTGGACAGATTTTCTGCAAACAAAGAGAAACTTACATAAAAATCAACACAAAAAGGCTTTCGACACACACTAAACTTAAGGAAAAAGCATTAGAAATACCGTGAAACTACGGTACATCAACACCCTCAACTTAAATTCGTTGTTTTTCCTCAAGCGACGCACTATGACTCACTACAAAATCTTTGTACAAGAGTATCCATATTTTAACTTTCGCAATCATTTGGCTATCAATCCCGATCATTCTCATTATGTTCCTGCATGGTATCACTATTAGGCATTGACTTGTGTAGAATCAGACCATGACACAGACTCACTACGCAATGACACCTATCCTCTTCAATTTCTCACCGAGATGCTAATATTTCCGGTATTGCAACTACTGTCCTCACTTCAAATAACGTCATCATTTTTAACACAATTATTTCAGTTTGAGTATAAGGATCACTTTCCGACACTCACTCTCAGAACAAATTCACAACTCATTTATACATATTGCCATAGGCTTGCCCTTATTTTCACTACTTTAAGTTCGCCATACAACTCTTAGGATCACAATAGGACTTTTTAGCTTGTAACATAGTCTTAGGGTCAGGTAGGGTATATTTAGGTATATTTTAGTGACTTGTTGACCTCCTTGACATATCGACTAAACGCACTACCTTTTTATCATTCTATTTCGCCCAATTTTTCAATTTTCTTTTACCTTGCTGCTTTCCCTTTCTCATCCTTATATGTGAGTGACTTTTCTCTTTTATTATTATTTTTTATTTTATTTTTAGTCACTTCTGTTTTGTTCTTTCTTCTCTTCATACTTTCAGCCCCAATATTCCGGAGTATTCCTTATAAATGCCACCCTCAACTCATGACTTTGCCATGAGTTAAGGTTCACAATACCCATGGTTGGGTCAGGGCCACGACAAGGTTGCTTTCTGCATTAGCCACCCTCAACTTATGCTTTTTTGGCATAAACTGAGGTTCACATGTCCAAGGAGGGACCAGGGCCAACACATTGTTCCCCGAGAAGATCAGTTGGGATGACAAAGAAAGATCTGTTTTTAGGCTCAAATCATTTGGATCAATAAAGGGTTAACTTCATATGGTTTTCTGTTATTTTTTTTAGGCTTAAGATTGACTATTTCGAACAAAGGCCTATGATCCTTTCCTAATTGTTTGATTTGGCTCACTTTTAGCAGGACTAACCAGGCAAGTTCTAGCTCAGTATAGATGGTGGACATTCGAATTCACCTCACACTCACTTGACATTCCTTACATTCCCAGATTATTAGACACCTAGTTCGAGTCTTAGATTCAGGATCATGCAGTAGTGTATCTTATTTCATGTTTCAAACCACACAATTATCAATTACTATGCCTAGTCATGTATCATTTTGATTATCGGGATATCATATTTGTTTTAGCCATCATGCTTCAGATTTATACTATGTACATAAGATATGACATGCCGGTTCAACAATAAAAGTAATCAGTCGTTTGGGGAAAAAGAACACAGGCAAGAAAACCCCAAAAGAGGATCGTGAACTTGGGCTACTCAGAATTCACCCAAGTACGCACTTTCCATTTACCCCACCCCCAACAAAAGATATGAAATTTTCCCCAATGCATAAAAAAAAACTAAAATACGCGAAAGGTAAGTGAAGCAAACCTGAGGCGCTAAGCGTCGGCGATCAGCAAGCTGGTGGGTCCGGTTCACCGGAACCCACTCCCTGCGTAGTCTGGACATCCTCAGTAGTGTCCTCAGCATCAACAACACCATCAGTAGAGCCTCCCACAGTATCTACAATTCTAGAGCTAGACGCCCCGGCAGCTAACTCTATAGCCCTCAACGTACGGGCCTCTTCGTCAGCAATCGAGGCTCTTCTCGCAGCCTCCATCTCACGGCGCTCCTTCTTCCTCGCCCTAGCCTCATCCTCCTCTCGACCCCTGCGTCTCTTGGCATGCTCTCGTGGGTAAGTGGTGGAACATTAGAAGTGGCAAAAAGAGCATCCATCACTGTGTCCTCAGCAGGCTCTGCAGAAGGGGCCTCAGACTCAGGCACCCTCGCCTCTAAGATTGCATCAAGATCAGCCCGCAGACTCTCAACCGCAGCCTGAAGGGTCGACATGTCCACCGGAGGTGCTGGTCGAGCTAGCACTCACAACTCAAAAGCGTCTAAGCGATGATGTACCTCTGCGATCTTCCTCTCTATGTGCTGTGCCATCTTGCGCTCCATGCGCTCCACTGCCTCAGCAATAGACCTCTGCATCCAAGGCTGGATGTGATGCAGAAGTGTAGCCATCTGTGCCTCGAGTTTCTGGATCCTAGCAAGTGGGACCAGAGTGGCGGAAGGAGCCGAGCGAGAGGAGCTCGGGGCAGTGCTACTACCCGGGATAGACTCGACTGGGGTAGTGTCAATGGGTGCAGAAGCAGCTTGGGAAGCCGCATGAGCATGCTTTATGGTATCTGCCAGGTTCTCACCAAGTGGGACCACCTCTGGGCGAGGCCCTCTGCGTGGAGCCAACTCATTGGCCTCATCCCTGATGAGGCCGATGTCAACATTTCCCTGCGGTGTCCTGAGCTGGTCAATGTGCCAAATGGGCACACCTGCGGATCTGCATAAAGAGAAAATCATGCAAGGAAAAGGGTAAGTCATGGTGACCTTGAAGGCCCTCTCGTGCATGACCGCCTGTAGAAGCCAAGGGAAGTCGACCTCGAACCCTGCCATCATTGCGGCCATTAGAACTGCACGATCCCATGTGACTATATTATCAGCAGCAGTGGGGGAAAGGCAGTGGCGGACTATCAACCAAAGAAACTTGGCCGTAAAGGTCAAGTTGGCCTTCCTGATGGCTCCCTTTGTCTCCATCACCCAATCAGCAGCCTCTCCATCAATAGACAAGTGCTGGTCCATACACCTCTTGGTGGTCTCTCTCAGTTATGGCTCACGTAAGAACCGACCCTCTTTAACAATTTGCCACCGGTACTCGAACTAGGCGGTGAGAGGTGTCCTGGTAGTATCAACATCCTCGTCGTACAGATATCGGGGGATGGCTGGCAGGGAGATGTCGACATGTATACCGCGTACTCGGACGTGCTCAAGTGGGGCCTATTTGGCTGGGGCAGCCAGCCTATCTATCTGTAGAGGCATAGAACTCTCGGACCAACTCCTTACTGTAGCAGCCCAAAGAACGAGCCGTCCACTCCAGCTGGTGTTTGGTGAAGAGAGTGTGAATATCCGGCATGGTGGGGAGACTTCCCGTAAGGACCCGCCTCTCCAATTTAAGGGTCCGTGTCATGACGCCTTTATCATTGAGAACCTTGGCGTCTAAGTACACTTGGTATTGCCCGTCAACACACCACCGGTTGGGCTGGTCGGCAACCGGGGCAGGAACTCTAGTCGGTGAGCCAGGAGTGGATTCAGTGCTGTCAGCCTCATCAGCCGAGGCAGACTATGTAGCTGTGGCGGGTGCAGAGGCTTCTGCGTACCCGGAGGCTTCCTCTGACCACGAAACTCCTAAGGAGCCAGATGCTCCTTCGTCTTGGCCAGCTGACCCAGAAGATGTGCCGGTCATTGTGCGCTCCTCATCTGACTGGGAGGCAGTGACTACGCCGGACGCCACCTTCTTGGGCGTGGCTCTAGGTGCACGTGGAGCTCGTGTTGTAGTAGCAGTGCCTGGGGGCACGTACTCGGGATCATGCTCATCATCAGAGCCTATCACCAGTCGGGCAGACGGGGCGACCGACTTGGAACGCCCACGTGCGTAAAAGCGATCTTGTTTTGGTGCTATGAAAGGTAGTACCTGTAAAGAATCATCATTAGTACTAGAAGGAGCAAACATGACAAGAAAAAATGAGACAAAATACACATAAATTCAAAGCAGTAATGACAGCTCTGTAATAGCAGTGAGGCACGACGGACCTTGTGACGGCCCATCGTGAGTATGACGAACTGTCATGGGTTCCGTCATGTAATACTTAACAATATAGACTCTCAGAAGAAAGGTCTCTGACTGGTACGACGGTTGTACAGGACGGGCCGTCGTGGGCATGACGGTCCGTCACATTTGTCTGTCAGTGGACACTTAGAAAAAGTATTGACACCCTTGGGACAGGGGTCTCTGACAACCAAGACGGTTGTGCAGGACGGACCGTTGTGGGCATGACGGTCCGTCACATGTGTCCGTCAGTGGAAACTTAGAAAAAGTATTGAGACCCTTAGGACAGGGGTCTCTGACCATCACGACGGTTGTGTAGGACGGACCGTCGTGGGCATGACGGTCCATCACATGTGTCCGTCAGTGGACACTTATAAAAATTGTTGAGACCCTTAGGACAGGGGTCTCTGACCGTCACGACGGTTGTGCAGGACTGACCGTCGTGGGCATGACGGTCCGTCACATGTGTCCGTTAGTGGACACTTAGAAAAAGTGTTGAGACCCTTAGGACAGGGGTCTCTGACCGTGACGACGGTTGTGCAGGACAGACCGTCGTGGGCATGACGGTCCGTCACATGTGTCCGTCAGTGGACACTTAGAAAAAGTGTTGAGACCCTTAGGACAGGGGTATCTGACCGTCACGACGGTTGTGCAGGATGGACCGTCGTGGGCATGACGGTCCGTCACATGTGTCCGTCAGTGGACACTTAGAAAAATTATTGAGACCCTTGGGACAGGGGTCTCTGACAACCAAGACGGTTGTGCAGGACGGACCGTCGTGGGCATGACGGTCCGTCACATGTATTCGTTGGTGGACACTTAGAGAAAACAAGTTGTGGGGTGTTGGGATGGACCCTATGACGGTCCGTCGTGGTTATGACGGTCCATCGTGGTTACGACGGTCTGTCATCGGGGTTTCGTTCTGTCATTCAGAGACAGAACTGGGGATGCCACAATCAACCCATGTGATTCAAACCAAAGACCCAACATTTCCCTAACGCTTTTTAACCTAAATACTTATCAAATTTACAATGCTAAAGCCCTAATTTCTCGAGTTTTATCAAGGCATTTCGTGGGACTAATAACCTAGGTTAGACAAGATTTGGTCAAAGATCAAAGACCCACACAAAAAAAAATGCTAATAGTAAATAAGAACCAAAATGAAGAGTAAATGGGTAGAGTTCAGAAACACATACCTTGGAAGAGGAGAAAACAACACGGAAGTGATGGCACCCAACAAGAAAAATGAGAATCACAGCAGCAGACTCTAACCAAGAAAGGAGATTTGGTTTGGGGAAAGGGAGAATGTGGGAATTTTGGAAAGGGGAGGAAATGGGAGAAAGAGGGAAAGAAACGGTTGAATGAAGGGGTGGGGAGTTTAAAAAGGTTTAAAACTTTTAAAATTCCTTAGCCGGGTCGGGTCGGGTTGCTGGGTAATGAAGTGACGAAACCCCGATGACGGTCCGTCACAGCTGTGACGGTCCATCATAGGTTCCGTAGCATGTGCCCTAATTTTTCAAAACAATAAAGAACGTACCTGGCACGACGGAGTAATGCAACGGTCCGTCACAGGCTTGACGGTCCGTCGATGTATCCGTCAGTGAATGTGGCAGAGTAATTTTTTGTAGAACTTCCTGGAGATGTGCTACCTGAAAATTTACAACCCATTAGTAGAAAATTCTACCGTTACTAGAAAGAAAACTATAAATTGGTTAGATGATACATATTGGGTTGCCTCCCAACCAGCGCCTGATTTAACGTCACGGCACGACTGAGGACACTCGATTACTCAGACTTCATCAAGATGATATGCCTCAATCACCTCATTCGCCGATTCCGCATGACCTATATAGATTTTTAGACGTTGTCCGTTCACCTTAAACCGCACACCTTCCTTGTTTTCCAACTCAACCGCTCCATGAGGGAATAGTTGGGTGATCAAGTAAGGGCCAGTCCATTTGGACTTGAGCTTGCCCGAAAACAAGCGCAACCTAGAGTTGAATAAAAGCACTGAATCCCCAACCATAAACTCTCGTTTCTCGATTTTTAGGTCATGGTACTTCTTCATATTTTCTTTGTAGAGGGCTGAGGTTTCATAAGCTTTTAGGCGAAATTCATCGAGTTCATTTAACCCATTTAACCGTTGTTCTGCACCTTCGTTCCAGTCCATTTTTAACTTCTTCATAACCCACACGGCTTTATGCTCTAATTCAACTGAAAGATGACATGCTTTCCCATATACTAGTTGGTATGGGGACATACCTATGGGAGTCTTATAAGCTGTCCGGTAGTCCCAAAGAGCATCATCAAGCCTCCTTGACCAATCTGTTCTACTAGCGTTCACTGTTTTTGACAAAATCTGTTTGATCTCCCTATTTGACACTTCAACTTGCCCACTAGTTTGAGGATGGTAAGGAGTGGCCACATTATGGCGAACCCCATATTTCTCCAATAATCCCTTGAACAATTTGTTGCAAAAGTGGGATCCCCCATCACTAATAATTGCCCGTGGGGTACCAAATCGAGAGAATATATTCTTTTTCAAGAACGCAGTGACACTCTTCCCCTCATTGTTCGCGAGGGCGATAGCTTCCACCCACTTAGATACATAATCAACTGCTACTAAAATATACTTCATTCCATGAGAACTCACAAACGGACCCATAAAGTCAATACCCCAAACATCAAATAACTCAATCACAAGAATGGGGTTTAGAGGGAGTTCTTGCTTTCTTGAAATGCCGCCATCTCTTTGGCATCTATCACATGCTTTGGTGAACTCATGAGCATCTTGATGAATAGTTGGCCAATAGTAACCACATTGTAAGATCTTATGAGCAGTCCGGATACCACTATGATGTCCACCAAAGGGTGAGGAATGGCATGCCTCTAAAACACTCAACATCTCAACTTCTGGCACACAACGCCGAATAAGACCATCAGCACAGCTCCTATATAAGTATGGTTCATCCCAAAAGAACTTCTTCACATCGTACATGAACTTTTTCCTTTGATGAAAGGACAAGTCCGATGGAACAATATCACTAGCTAAGTAGTTCGCAAAATCTGCGAACCATGGAATCAAGTCTTGTGAGGCAGCCAATACATGCTCATCGGGGAACGTGTCATCAATATCAGTCTTATCCCCAACTCTCTCATAGCTTCATCTTCTAAACGGGACAAGTGATCAGCAACTTGATTTTCGGTCCCTTTTCTATCCCTTACCTCAAAGTCAAATTCTTGCAGTAGTAATACCCAACGAATCAACCTCAGTTTCGCATCCTTCTTTGCCATCAAATATCTCAGGGCTGAATGGTCAGTATGCACTATAACTCTAGTACCTAGCAAATAGGAGCGAAATTTTTCAAAAGCAAATACTACTGCAAGGAGCTCTTGTTCAGTTACTGTATAGTTCTTCTGAGCTTCATTGAGGGTTTTACTAGCATAGTAAATGGGATGAAGGATTTTGTCCCTTCTTTGTCCCAATACCACACCAAGGGCAACCCCACTAGCATCGCACATCACCTCAAATGGATTACTCCAATCCGGAGAAATAATGATAGGTGCAGATACCAATTTTTCTTTTAGTTCGCCGAATGCTTTAAGACAGGATTCATCAAAATAAAATTTACAATCTTTCTCCAGCAGTTTGCACAACGGATGTGCAATTTTTGAGAAATCTTTGATGAATCTCCTGTAAAAACCTGCATGCCCAAGAAAGCTTCTCACACCTTTTACAGAGATAGGTGGAGGAAGTCTCTCTATTACCTCGACTTTAGCTCGATCAACCTCTATGCCCTTTTCTGAAATGCGATGACCCAAAACAATACCTTCTTTCACCATGAAGTGGCATTTTTCCCAATTGAGTACTAAATTGCAGTCTTCACATCTCTTAAGAACCTCAGATAAATGGCTCAAACACCGCTCGAATGATTCACCAACCACAGAAAAATCATCCATAAAAACCTCAATAGTATCTTCCACCATGTCGGAGAATATTGACATCATACATCTCTAAAATGTGGCGGGTGCATTGCACAACCCAAACGGCATTCTCTTGAACGCAAAGGTCCCATATGGACAAGTAAAAGTGGTTTTCTCTTGATCTTCTGGTGCAATAGAAATCTGATTATACCGCGAATAACCATCAAGAAAACAGTACCACCCTTTTCCAGCGAGTCTATCCAACATCTGATCCATGAAGGGCATAGGAAAATGGTCCTTTTCGGTCCATGCATTTAATTTCCGGTAATCCATACACACCCTCCATCCAGTCACCGGTCTCATTGCAACAAGTTCATTTTTTTCATTGGGGACCACAGTCATTCCCCCTTTCTTAGGTACACACTGAACAGGGCATACCAACTACTATCGGCGATCAGATATATTACTCCAGCATCCAACCATTTTATGATTTCCTTCTTCACGACCTCTTGCATAGGTGGATTTAAGCGTCTCTGGTGCTCAATACTTGGCTTATGATCGGGCATGAGTTGGATTTTATGAGAACAAATACCAGGAGGGATCCCAATAATGTCCGCAATAGTCCACCTAATAGCTCTTTTGAACCTTTTTAGCACTTTCACCAAACTCTCAACTTGTTGTTCATTCAGGTCTGATGCAATGATTACCGGCAATGTGTCACCGTTTCCTAAGAATTCATACCTGAGATGAGGTGGGAGAGCTTTTAGTTCTAACTTTGGAGCCTCCTCTATAGATGGTTTAGCGGGTGGAGACTCGCGATTCTTCATGTCTAGCTCATATTTCTTCGGTTTAAACCGAACATTACCACGATCAAGAGCAGCGACTAATGACCCATATTCTTCAATGCAATCATTATCAAAATTCATTATCACTGCCGCCAGTGCTTCTACACCTAGACGTTCTTCTATTTGTGTCTCGGGTGACTTACCAACTTTGTAGGATATAGCAGATACCGATTGGAGCTCACCACTCTGCCTCCATGGACCTACAAATGTTGAAAGTCACTTCTTCATTGTTCAACCGAAATTTCATTTGCCCCTTTTCCATATCAACTAAGGCTCTACCCGTAGCAAGGAATGGCCTCCCAGAATAATAGGCACCTCAAAATCGACTTCACAATCAAGAATAACAAAATCTGCCGGAAATATGAACGACTCCACTTTTACTAGCACATCATGGAGTATCCCTATAGGCCTTTTTACTGTTCGATCGGCCATCAGTAGCCGCATCGCAGTGGGCTTTGGATCACCCAAACCCAACTTCTTGTAAATCGAGAGGGGCATGAGATTTATGCTTGCCCCAGATCACATAATGCTTTCGCAAAATGTAATAACCCGATTGTACAAGGAATAGTGAACGCACCCGGATCTTCTTTCTTTTGCACTAAAGATCTTGTAGCAATAGCACTACAATGCTGCATTCTATCATCATCCTCAAAAGTGACCGATCTTTTCTTTGTAACCAGATCTTTCATAAACTTGGCATAACCGGCATTTGTTCAAGAGCTTCTACCAAAGGGACATTGATAGAAAGCTGCTTCAACATTGTTATAAAACGCCGATATTTACCATCCTCGGTCTTTTTCACTAATCTTTGAGGAAAGGGGGGGGGTCTAGGCATGGGAGTTACCTTTTTAGGCACTTCAGCATCTTTTTCAGTGTTATCTTCTACTTCATCACTAACCTCTACCACTTTATCATTATCTCTCATCACCTTTTCCACAATAGACGGCATAGGTGGGTCAATGGTTTGTTTACCACCGAGTAGTAATTGCCATACAGTGTCCATCATTTTTCGGATTTTGGACAGTGTTGCTAGGGAGAGTGCCCGGTTGCCGTGTGTTCACAGTCGCAGATAATTGGGCCATTTGCAATTCAAGCTGCTTAATCGATATGGCATGTGTATCGACTTTCTGTCCAATACCCGCTACATCACTCCTTAACTCTTTCGTGTGCTCATCACTAGCATCGAACCTCCTCATCATCTTGTGCAACATATCCTCAACTCGCGCCATACTACCTCCACCATCCCTAGGAGCAACTTCACGATTTTGAGGAGGAACATAGGGCCCACTCCTATCATTTCTGTTACCATAGTTACCCCTGTTGAAGTTGTTGTCGCGGTTGTAATTTCCATCACGGACATAATTACCCTCACGGTTATAGTTACCATAGTTCCGACCTTGGTTCCCTTGACCTTGGCGCCAATTCTCCTGATTGGAGCCTTGGGCATTCGGTCGGAAACCCCCCGTCTGATCATTTACTGCATAGGAATCTTCCTCAAATAATATTCATCAGTTGGTGGTGGTGGTTTAGACAAGTAGTTCACTGCGTTTATCTTTTCTGCACCCCAGTGACATGTTTTAACACCAACCCAAGCTCAGTTCTCATCTGTGCCATCTCTTCACGAATCTCATCTGTGGCTGGGTTGTGTGTGGATTGCACTGCAAAGGTATTTCTCCCAGTATCTGACTTCCTAGTACTCCATGCTTTATTATTCCGGGAGATTTTCTCTAATTTTTCGGCAATTTCAGCATAAGGACACTCCCCATAAGAAACCTGCTATAGTATCCAATACCGCTTTATTATTATCATCCTGTCCCGATAGAAGTATTCTTTCAGTGACTCATCATCTATGCGGTGATTGGGGACACTTCTCAAAAATGAAGTGAACCTATCCCAAGAACTGCTAACTGACTCTCCTGGTAGTGCCACAAAGTTGTTCACTCTGTCTTTGTGATTTAGTTTCTTGGAGACCGGGTAGTAACGTGCTAAGAAAACGTCCCTTAGTTGGTTCCAAGTGAAAATTGAATTATAAGGGAGCTCAGTGAACCAAATAGCAGCCTCTCTCGTCAGTGAGAGAGGAAATACTCTTAGCCCTATTACATCCAAATTCAAATCAGGCCTCCCTACACAGCTTTTACACACTGCCCTCACCTTAGCTATATGGGCATGTGGGTCCTCAGACGGTAGTCCTGAAAACAAACCTCTAGCAGTGAGCATTTGCATTAGACTACTAGTGACTACAAAGGTGTGACCTTCTGGTAGAGGGGGCAAGACAAGTGGCCCATCAGAATCTGCAATATTATCATAACCTCTGTAGTATTCTTGAGGACGTGGAGTGGGATTTTGTCCCCTTTGTGCATCTTGACCAGGATTATCAGGTAATAATCGACCATGAGCATCAACTAGAGCTGGGATGTTCTGGTTTGGATCATCATCATTTATACCCAAGTTTCGATTCATATTGCATAGTGTACGCTCTAACTCGTGATCGTAGGGAAACAAGGGTTCTCTTCCTCTCCGTGTATTTGGCATACAAGGAAGTTAGTTCTGCAAAAAAATCAAAAACAACAGAAAAAGTAAAATCAGGAAAACATTGACTAAACTTTAGTAATAAGTTTAAGTTAATCTAAAAGCTACTTTCCCCGGCAGCGGCGCCAAAATTTGATACGCTCAAACTTACTTCTCAAATAAAAAGTAAAGCGGTCGTATCAAGTAAAGAACCCAACTGAATGAGGTTGGGATCGATCCCACAAGGAAAATAGTTCAGACTTAACTTTATTCTATTATTACTATTATTTAGCCAACTATTTTCCGAGAAAACAAAAGACAAAAAGGGGGTTTTATTTCTAAATTAATGAAAATGATTAACTAAATTAAAATGAACAACTAACAGATTCAAATCTCGGAATTTAATCAATTAATAAAAGTAACTAGGGCTTAAGTGTTCCCCACAGGTTCCTAACTTGATAAATCTAACTATAACAATTCTATCCTAGTATCTTGCATGTAAAGTGATAAGTTATGTATCTCTAAATCCTTGGTCCGGCATCTAGAGAATTTCACTCCGCACCTTGGTCCGGCTACGTGTGTTGCTATACTAACCCTTATATTTACCTCATATTAAGCATTGTATTCGGTATTTGACTAAGTTATTAACTCGTACCAACCAATACTAGCCTATTAGATAGTCTACACTAAATCTATGTTGATAATTCTTTTCCTATTATCTACCTCCTTGGTCCGGCAAGTAGCATTAAGGCTAGTTCTAACGTTGGCCATCCGTTAAAAAGACTTCTACACGAAAGAATTATCAATACATGCAAGACACCATTCTAGAATTGTTATTTTAGTTAGATTTTACCTTGTTATTCACCCATGGTTCCCACAACCCTAGCTATGGAGTTTAGTTACCCATGTTCATAATTACACAATTCATATTGTTAATGGAAGAATTCATGCACTTACTTTTATGAGAACGAATAAATTCCAGAATTTAACTTGATTAATCAATAAAATCACTAACAATCAGTTCCGGAAAAAGTATCTTAATTACCAAAATCGAGAGTTCAATACTATAACAAAAGAACTAAAAATTATCAAAAAGTCTAACTCCAAAAACGAGGTTTTTCAAACTATTTTAATAAACAAAACCTAATCAAAGAAGGATTCTATTTACTAAAAATCTGTCCAAACGCGTCTGGGTCGACGGACCACGTGACGGACATGGACACGACGGACCGTCATGGCCTCCGTCGTCCATACTTCACACATTCTTCTTCTGCTTTCTTCATTCCCCTCGACGGACAGGTATGACGGACCTTTCAAGCACGACGGTCCGTCGAGGGTCTCCGTTCCAAAATACTTGAACTTCTTGGAATTTGGGTACTGGGACTACTTCTCTGATCATCACGACGAACAAGCAGGACGGACCGTCGTGGCTATGACGGTCCGTCATGGACTTCCGTAATCCCACACTTGGTCAGACTTCCCCATCTTCCTTCAGCAGCTTCTCTCCTCACTACGATGCCACCTACGGACCGTCACAGCCGACGGACCGTCATAAGCTCCGTAGGTGGTCTCTTCTGCATTTCTTTCTCAAAAACTTCCGCGTTCATCCTTGGACAGATTTTCTGCAAACAAAGAGAAACTTACATAAAAATCAACACAAAAGGCTTTCGACACGCTCTAAAATTGTGGCGGGTGCATTGCACAACCCAAACGGCATTCTCTTGACGCAAAGGTCCCATATGGACAAAGTAAACATGGTTTTCTCTTGATCTTCTGGTGCAATAGAAATCTGATTAACCTCGAATAACCATCAAGCAATGCTATCACCCTGTTTCGCAGCGAGGTCTTTATACAACATCTGATCCATGAAGGGCATAGGAAAATGGTCCTTTTCGGTCCATGCATTTAATTCGATATCCATACGACACCCTCCATCCAGTCACGGTCTCAGTTGCAACAAGTTCATTTTTTTCATTGGGGACCACAGTCAGTTCGCCTTTCTTAGGTACACACTGAACAGGGCATACCAACTACTATCGCGATCAGATATATATTACTGCCAGAATCCACATTTTACTGATTTCCCTTCTTCACGCACCTCTGTTGCATAGGTGGATTTAAGCGTCTTTGTGCTTCTAAATTACTTGGCTTATGATCAGCAGATGAGTTGGATTTTATGAGAACAAATACTCGGAGGGAATCCCAATAATGGTCCGAATAGTCCACCTCAATATCTCTTTTGACGCGTTTTAACACTTGTCACCAAACCTCTCAACTTTGTGTTCAATTCAGGTCTTGATTGCATTGATTACCGCCATGTGTCACGCGTTTCCTAAGAATTCATACCTGAGAAGTGAGGTGGGAGATATATTTATTTCTAACTTTAGAGCCTCCTCTATAGATGGTTTAGCGGGGGTGGAGACTCGATTCTTCATGTCTAGCTCATATGTTCTTCTAATTTAACCGAACTTACCACGATGCAGAGAGCAGCGACTATCTGACCATCATATCTTCAATGCAATCATTCTCAAGATTATTACACTGCGCCAGTGCTTCCTACACCGAACGTTCTTCTATTTGTGTCCTCGGTGACTTCCAAACTTTGTAGGATATAGCGATACGATTGGCTCACCACTCCGTGCCCGCCTGTGGACGGCGCATGACTAAAAGTTGAAAGTCACTTCTCATTGTTCAACCAACATTCGATTTGCCCCAATTTTCCCATATAACTAAGGCTCACCCGTATGCAAGGAATGGCCTCCCAGAATAATAGGCACGTCAAAAGTCGACCTTCACACCATCAAGAATAACAGAATCTGCGAAATATATGAACGACTCACTTTTACTAGAAACATCAGGAGTATCCTATAGGCCATTTTTACTGTTCGAGTCGTCCATCAGTAGCCGCGATCGCCAGGGGGATTTTGAATCAGCCAAACACTACTTCTGTAAATCGAGAGGGGCATGATGATTTATGCTTGCCCCAGATCACATAATTGCTTTCGCAAAATGTATAACCCGATTGTACAAGGAATAGTGAACGCACCCCGGATCTTCTTTCCTTTTGCCTAGAATCTTGTAGGCAATAGGCGACCTACATGCTGCGATTCTATCATCATCCTCAATCAAGTGACGGATCTTTTTCTTTGGTAGTACCAGACCTTTCATAAAGTTGGCATAACCGGGCATTTGTTCAAGAGCTTCTACGCAACGGACATTGATAGTAGTTGCTTCAACATTGTTTTATAAGAACGGCCGATATTTACCATCCTCGGTCTTTGTTCATAATCTTGAGGAACAGGGGGGGGGTCTAGGCATGGGAGTTACCTTTTTAGGCACCTTTCAGCATCTTTTCATATGTTAGACTTCTACTTCATCGACTACCTCTACGACTTTATCATTAATCTCTCATCACCTTTCCACAATTGACGGCATAGGTGGGTCAATGGTTTGTTACACCCGAGTGTAATTGCCATAACAGTGTCCATCATTTTCGGATTTTGGAACAGGTGTTGCTAGGGAGAGTGCCCGTCGCCGTGTGTTTCAGATCGGCAGATAATTGGTGCATTTGCATTTCAAGGCTGCTGTAATCGATAGTGGCCTGTGTATCGACTTTCTGTCCAATACCGCGCTACATGCACTCTTAATCTTTCGTGTGCTCATCCTAGCATCGAACCTCCATCATCATCTTGGCAACATATCCTAAACTCGCGCGCATAACTACCTCTTACTATCCCTAGAGCAACTTCACCGATTCTTGAGCAGGACATAGGGCCACTCCCTATCATTTCTGGTTACCCATGTTACCCTTGTTGAAAGTTGTTGTCGGCGGTTGTAATTTCTATGCACAGGACATAATTACCTCACGTTGATAGTTACCATAGTCCGACCATTGGTTCCCTGTGACCTTGGCGGCAAGTTCTCACTGATTGGAGCCTTGGCATTTCGTTTCGGAAACCCACCGTCTGATCATTTGACTGCATAGGAATCTTCACTCATAATATGATGTCATCAGTTGGTGGTGGTAGTTTAAACAATGTAGTTCGTACGCGTTTATATTATTCTGCACCCCAGGAATGTTTTAACAACCAACCCAAGAGTTCAGTTTCCATCTTGTGCCATCTCTTCACGAATCTCATTGTGTGTCTGGGTTGTGTGTGGATTGCATACAAAGGTATTTCTCCAGTATTGACCTAATTTTTCAAAACAATAAAGAACGTACCTGGCAACGACGGAGTAATGCACGGTCCGTCACAGGCTGACGGTCCGTCGATGTATCGTCAGTGAATGTGGCAGAGTAATTTTCTGCAGAACTTCCTGAGATGCTACCTGAAAATTTACAACCCATTAGTAGAAAATGCTACCGTTACTAGAAAGAAAACTATAAATTGGTTAGATGATACATATTGGGTTGCCTCCCAACCAGCGCCTGATTTAACGTCGCGGCACGACTGAGGACACTCGATTACTCAGACTTCATCAAGATGATATGCCTCAATCACCTCATTCGCCGATTCCGCATGACCTATATAGATTTTTAGACGTTGTCCGTTCACCTTAAACCGCACACCTTCCTTGTTTTCCAACTCAACCGCTCCATGAGGGAATAGTTGGGTGATCAAGTAAGGGCCAGTCCATTTGGACTTGAGCTTGCCCGGAAACAAGCGCAACCTAGAGTTGAATAAAAGCACCGAATCCCCAACCATAAACTCTCGTTTCTCGATTTTTAGGTCATGGTACTTCTTCATATTTTCTTTGTAGAGGGCTGAGCTTTCATAAGCTTTTAGGCGAAATTCATCGAGTTCATTTAACCCATTTAACCGTTGTTCTGCAGCTTCGTTCCAGTCCATTTTTAACTTCTTCATAGCCCACATGGCTTTATGCTCTAATTCAACCGAAGATGACATGCTTTCCCATATACTAGTTGGTATGGGGACATACCTATGGGAGTCTTATACGCTGTCCGGTAGCCCAAAGAGCATCATCAAGCCTCCTTGACCAATTTGTTCTACTAGCGTTTACTGTTTTTGACAAAATCTGTTTGATCTCCCTATTTGACACTTCAACTTGCCCACTAGTTTGAGGATGGTAAGGAGTGGCCACATTATGGCGAACCCCATATTTCTCCAATAATCCCTTGAACAATTTGTTGCAAAAGTGGGATCCCCCATCACTAATAATTGCCCGTGGGGTACCAAATCGAGAGAATATATTCTTTTTCAAGAACGCAGTGACACTCTTCCCCTCATTGTTCGCGAGGGCGATAGCTTCCACCCACTTAGATACATAATCAACTGCTACTAAAATATACTTCATTCCATGAGAACTCACAAACGGACCCATAAAGTCAATGCCCCAAACATCAAATAACTCAATCACAAGAATGGGGTTTAGAGGGAGTTCTTGCTTTCTTGAAATGCCGCCATCTCTTTGGCATCTATCACATGCTTTGGTGAACTCATGAGCATCTTGATGAATAGTTGGCCAATAGTAACCACATTGTAAGATCTTATGAGCAGTCCGGATACCACTATGATGTCCACCAAAGGGTGAGGAATGGCATGCCTCTAAAACACTCAACATCTCAACTTCTGGCACACAACGCCGAATAAGCCCATCAGCACAACTCCTATATAAGTATGGTTCATCCCAAAAGAACTTCTTCACATCGTACATGAACTTTTTCCTTTGATGAAAGGACAAGTCCGATGGAACAATATCACTAGCTAAGTAGTTCGCAAAGTCTGCAACATGGAATCAAGTCTTGTGAGGCAGCCAATACATGCTCATCGGGGAACGTGTCATCAATATCAGTCTTATCCCCTAACTCTCTCATAGCTTCATCTTCTAAACGGGACAAGTGATCAGCAACTTGATTTTCGGTCCCTTTTCTATCCCTTACCTCAAAGTCAAATTCTTGCAGTAGTAATACCCAACGAATCAACCTCGGTTTCGCATCCTTCTTTGCCATCAAATATCTCAGGGCTGAATGGTCAGTATGCACTATAACTCTAGTACCTAGCAAATAGGAGCGAAATTTTTCAAAAGCAAATACTACTGCAAGGAGCTCTTGTTCAGTTACTGTATAGTTCTTCTGAGCTTCATTGAGGGTTTTACTAGCATAGTAAATGGGATGAAGGATTTTGTCCCTTCTTTGTCCCAATACCACACCAAGGGCAACCCCACTAGCATCGCACATCACCTCAAATGGTTTACTCCAATCCGGAGAAATAATGATAGGTGCAGATACCAATTTTTCTTTTAGTTTGCCGAATGCTTTAAGACAGGATTCATCAAAATAAAACTTACAATCTTTCTCCAGCATTTTGCACAACGGATGTGCAATTTTTGAGAAATCTTTGATGAATCTCCTGTAAAAACCTGCATGCCCAAGAAAGCTTCTCACACCTTTTACAGAGATAGGTGGAGGAAGTCTCTCTATTACCTCGACTTTAGCTCGATAAACCTCTATTCCCTTTTCTGAAATGCGATAACCCAAAAAAATACCTTCTTTCACCATGAAGTGGCATTTTTCCCAATTGAGTACTAAATTGCAGTCTTCACATATCTTAAGAACCTCAGATAAATGGCTCAAACACCGCTCGAATGATTCACCAACCACAGAAAAATCATCCATAAAAACCTCAATAGTATCTTCCACCATGTCGGAGAATATTGACATCATACATCTCTAAAATGTGGCGGGTGCATTGCACAACCCAAACGGCATTCTCTTGAACGCAAAGGTCCCATATGGACAAGTAAAAGTGGTTTTCTCTTGATCTTCTGGTGCAATAGAAATCTGATTATACCCGAATAACCATCAAGAAAATAGTACCACCCTTTTCCAGCGAGTCTATCCAACATCTGATCCATGAAGGGCATAGGAAAATGGTCCTTTTCGGTCCATGCATTTAATTTCCGGTAATCCATACACACCCTCCATCCAGTCACCGGTCTCATTGGAACAAGTTCATTTTTTTCATTGGGGACCACAGTCATTCCCCCTTTCTTAGGTACACACTGAACAGGGCATACCCAACTACTATCGGCGATCGATATATATTACTCCAGATCCAACCATTTTATGATTTCCTTCTTCACGACCTCTTGCATAGGTGGATTTAAGCGTCTTGGTGCTCAATACTTGGCTTATGATCGGCATGAGTTGGATTTTATGAGAACAAATACCAGGAGGGATCCCAATAATGTCCGCAATAGTCCACCCAATAGCTCTTTTGAACCTTTTTAGCACTTTCACCAAACTCTCAACTTGTTGTTCATTCAGGTCTGATGCAATGATTACCGGCAATGTGTCACCGTTTCCTAAGAATTCATACCTGAGATGAGGTGGGAGATTTTAGTTCTAACTTTGGAGCCTCCTCTATAGATGGTTTAGCGGGTGGAGACTCGCGATTCTTCATGTCTAGCTCATATTTCTTCGGTTTAAACCGAACATTACCACGATCAAGAGCAGCGACTAATGACCCATATTCTTCAATGCAATCATTATCAAAATTCATTATCACTGCCGCCAGTGCTTCTACACCTAGACGTTCTTCTATTTGTGTCTCGGGTGACTTACAACTTTGTAGGATATAGCAGATACCGATTGGAGCTCACCACTCTGCCGCATGGACCTACAAATGTTGAAAGTCACTTCTTCATTGTTCAACCAAATTTCATTTGCCCCTTTTCCATATCAACTAAGGCTCTACCCGTAGCAAGGAATGGCCTCCCAAGAATAATAGGCACCTCAAAATCGACTTCACAATCAAGAATAACAAAATCTGCCGGAAATATGAACGACTCCACTTTTACTAGCACATCATGGAGTATCCCTATAGGCCTTTTTACTGTTCGATCGGCCATCAGTAGCCGCATCGCAGTGGGCTTTGAATCACCCAAACCCAACTTCTTGTAAATCGAGAGGGGCATGAGATTTATGCTTGCCCCCAGATCACATAATGCTTTCGCAAAATGTAATAACCCGATTGTACAAGGAATAGTGAACGCACCCGGATCTTCTTTCTTTTGCACTAAAAATCTTGTAGCAATAGCACTACAATGCTGCATTCTATCATCATCCTCAAAAGTGACCGATCTTTTCTTTGTAACCAGACCTTTCATAAACTTGGCATAACCGGGCATTTGTTCAAGAGCTTCTACCAAAGGGACATTGATAGAAAGTTGCTTCAACATTGTTATAAAACGCCGATATTTACCATCCTCGGTCTTTTTCACTAATCTTTGAGGAAAGGGGGGGGGGTCTAGGCATGGGAGTTACCTTTTTAGGCACTTCAGCATCTTTTTCAATGTTATCTTCTACTTCATCACTAACCTCTACCACTTTATCATTATCTCTCATCACCTTTTCCACAATAGACGGCATAGGTGGGTCAATGGTTTGTTTACCACCCCGAGTAGTAATTGCCATACAGTGTCCATCATTTTTCGGATTTTGGACAGTGTTGCTAGGGAGAGTGCCCGGTCGCCGTGTGTTCACAGTCGCAGATAATTGGTCCATTTGCAATTCAAGCTGCTTAATCGATATGGCATGTGTATCGACTTTCTGTCCAATACCCGCTACATCACTCCTTAACTCTTTCGTGTGCTCATCACTAGCATCGAACCTCCTCATCATCTTGTGCAACATATCCTCAACTCGCGCCATACTACCTCTACTATCCCTAGGAGCAACTTCACGATTTTGAGCAGGAACATAGGGCCCACTCCTATCATTTCTGTTACCATAGTTACCCCTGTTGAAGTTGTTGTCGCGGTTGTAATTTCTATCACGGACATAATTACCCTCACGGTTATAGTTACCATAGTTCCGACCTTGGTTCCCTTGACCTTGGCGCAATTCTCCTGATTGGAGCCTTGGGCATTCGTTCGGAAACCCCCCGTCTGATCATTTACTGCATAGGAATCTTCCTCATAATAATATTCATCAGTTGGTGGTGGTAGTTTAGACAAGTAGTTCACTGCGTTTATATTTTCTGCACCCCAGTGACATGTTTTAACACCAACCCAAAGTCAGTTCTCATCTGTGCCATCTCTTCACGAATCTCATTTGTGGCTGGGTTGTGTGTGGATTGCACTGCAAAGGTATTTCTCCAGTATCTGACTTCCTAGTACTCCATGCTTTATTATTCCGGGAGATTTTCTCTAATTTTTGGCAATTTCAGCATAAGGACACTCCCCATAATAACGACCTGCTATAGTATCCAATACCGCTTTATTATTATCATCCTGTCCCCGATAGAAGTATTCTTTCAGTGACTCATCATCTATGCGGTGATTGGGGACACTTCTCAAGAATGAAGTGAACCTATCCCAAGAACTGCTAACTGACTCTCCTGGTAGTGCCACAAAGTTGTTCACTCTGTCTTTGTGATTTAGTTTCTTGGAGACCGGGTAGTAACGTGCTAAGAAAACGTCCCTTAGTTGGTTCCAAGTGAAAATTGAATTATAAGGGAGCTCAGTGAATCAAATAGCAGCCTCTCCCGTCAGTGAGAGAGGAAATACTCTTATCCTATTACATCGAAATTAAAATCAGGCCTCCCTACACAGCTTTTACACACTGCCCTCACCTTCGCTATATGGGCATGTGGTCCTCAGACGGTAGTCCTGAAAACAAACCTCCAGCAGTGAGCATTTGCATTAGACTACTAGTGACTACAAAGGTGTGACCTTCTGGTAGAGGGGGCAAGACAAGTGGCCCATCAGAATCTGCAATATTATCATAACCTCTGTAGTATTCTTGAGGACGTAGAGCGGGATTTTGTCCCCTTTGTGCATCTTGACCAGGATTATCAGGTAATAATCGACCATGAGCATCAACTGGAGCTGAGATATTCTGGTTTGGATCATCATCATTTATACCCAATTTTTTATTCATATTGTGTATTGTACGCTCTAACTCGTGATCGTAGGGAAACAAGGGTTCTCTTCCTCTCCGTGTATTTGGCATACAAGGAAGTTAGTTCTGCAAAAAAATCAAAAACAACAAAAAAGTAAAATCAGAAAAATATTGACTAAACTTTATTAATAAGTTTAAGTTAATATAAAAGCTACTTTTCCCGGCAGCGGCGCCAAAATTTGATACGCTCAAACTTACTTCTCAAATAAGAAGTAAAGCGGTCGTATCAAGTAAAGAACCCAACTGATGAGGTTGGGATCGATCCCAGAAGTAAAATAGTTCAGACTTAACTTTAACTATTATTACTATTATTTAGCCAACTATTTTCCGAGAAAATAAAAGACAAAAAGGGGGGTTTTATTTCTAAACTAATGAAAATGATTAACTAAATAAAAATGAACAACTAACAGATTCAGCTTTTGGAGTTTAATTAATTAATAAAAGTAAATAGGGCTTAAGTGTTCCCCACAGGTTCCTAACTTGATAAATCTAACTATAATAATTCTATCCTAATATCTTGCATGTAAAGTGATAAGTTATGTATCTCTAAATCCTTGGTCTGGCATCTAGAGAAGTTTACTCCGCAACTTGGTCCGGCTACGTGTGTTGCTATACTAACCCTTATCTTTACCTCATATTAAGAATTGTATTCGGTATTTGACTAAGTTATTAACTCATACCAACCAATACTAGCCTATTAGATAGTCTACACTAAATCTATGTTGATAATTCTTTTCCTATTATCTACCTCCTTGGTCCGGCAAGTAGCATTAAGGCTAGTTCTAACGTTGGCCATCCGTTAAAAAGACTTCTACACGAAAGAATTATCAATACATGCAAGACACCATTCTAGAATTGTTATTTTAGTAAATTTTACCTTGTTATTAACCCATGGTTCCCACAACCCTAGCTATGGAGTTTAGTTACCCATGTTCATAATTACACAATTCATATTGTTAATGGAAGAATTCATGCACTTACTTTTATGAGAACAAATAAATTCCAGAATTAACTTGATTAATCAACAAAATCACCAACAATCAATTCCGGAAAAAGTATCTTAATTACCAAAATTGAGAGTTCAATACTATAACAAGAGAACTAAAAATTATCAAAAAGTCTAACCCCAAAAACAAGGTTTTTCAAACTATTTATAATAAAAACAAAACCTAATCAAAAAGGATTCTATTTACTAAAAATCTGTCCAAATGTGTCTGGGTCGAAGGACCACATGATGGACCGTCATGGCCTCCGTCGTCCCATACTTCACACATTCTTCTTCTGCTTTCTTCATTCCCCTCGACGGACAGGCATGACGGACCATTTCAATCACGACAGTCCGTCGAGGGTCTCCGTTCCAAAATACTTGAACTTCTTGGAATTTGGGTACTGGGACTACTTCTCTGATCATCACGACGAGCAAGCAGGACGGACCGTCGTGGCTATGACGGTCCGTCATGGACTTCCATAATCCCACACTTGGTCAGACTTCCCCATCTTCCTTCAGCAACTTCTCTCCTCACTACGATGCCACCTACGTACCGTCACAGCCTCGACGAACCGTCATAAGCTTCGTAGGTGGTCTCTTCTGCATTTCTTTCTCAAAAACTTCCGCGTTCATCCTTGGACAGATTTTCTGCAAACAAAGAGAAACTTTCATAAAAATCAACACAAAAAGGCTTTCGACACACACTAAACTTAAGTAAAAAGCATTAGAAATACCGTGGAACCACGGTACATCATCCATACACCCTCTTCAAGCCTACGTAAATAATTCTTATGACTACCTAAGATAAGATTGTTCCATTTTCCTTTCATTTACTCACCACCTAAGGTTACTCCAAGATTCACCTAAGTAGGAGAAGAAGAGATCGTCCATACACCTTCTTAAAGCTTAACTAAGCAACCCTCAAAGCCACCCTAGATAGAGGATATTCTAGTTAACATACATTAGATAAAGTCATAAGCATTCCTCAATTCAATTAAGAGACTTTAAATTCATTAAGGACTTCACATAAGGGTCCTAAAAAGACCAAGGGAACCTACACTCTACCACAATGAAAGACTACTCGTGCCATGTCTAGATAGCATCCCATTCCACTACCTAAACATTGTAGAATTTATCAAATACTAGAATGTATCCCACATGATGAGAATAGGTAATAACCGATATACACCATACTAGGTAGGCATGGAATCCGGAGTATACGCTACTCCGATGGAGGGTGTTCTACTTGCCAAGGGTAGAACTAGGACACAACCCATGTAGGCACATGGTTAAGGAATATCAAAGGCTTTTATGGTGTCTAATATTCTCCTTAAGTTGAGCTACATTGCACTCTAGTCTCCTTATCAAGTAGAACTACAACCCATAAAATATTCACTCGGTGCTAGCCTTTGTTCTTATAGTGTAAGTTGAATAACAAGGGGAATATGAAAAGGTACATCTCTTAGTCATTAACTAGTCATAATGCACCTACCAAAGATGGGTCCACTAAGGCTGCCATTCAAAGGTCTATAAGGATAGCTCATTCATAACCTTCTTTCTATATAGCAGGTTCCACATATAAGTCATACTTAGAAAGGTACCATTTCTTCATTCTACCGATCCTAGACTTTCATTCAACATTCATCTATACATATACAATACAAAGGTGCACAAGCCTACTAAGTCAAGATGTTCATATTCACATATCTTTCATGTGTGAAAAAGAGGAACATAGTCTACCTATCAAGACACACACATCATATCTATATCATATATAGAATAGTGTTCAAGTATCATGTAGGAATAACCAAGTTAACCTATTAAGACACACTAGTAACACAACTAGAGACATCACCCTAGTCTATCAAGATCATATATAGTCAATTAGGAGAGTTCAATCTCACGTATACACATATATCACATAGTCCTTCACATTGATCATAATCAAGTCTTAACATGATAATATTACTATTTATCAAGTATTGCCGACGAGGCCACATTGTTCAGAAGTATTTCACATAAGCACCGCCCCCATAAGTGGACCATTCCAATCATAATCACAATTCAAGACCTATATTACGTAATATAAAGAGAGTTAGGGCAGCATACCACCAATCCACTCTCACAACTTCAATCCATAGACAATTCAACCAGCTCATTACTCAAAGGCTTTTACCCATAGGCTTAATCTCCAATTCAATCCAATAATCTCAATATTCAATGAATCCAAAGTAAAACAATATGAATTTATCAATCTAAGATAGACTACTTACAATTCTAGCATAATTCTTTCATAATTCAATAGCCCTAATCAAACTACACAAGAATTAAATAATATTGAGACATGATCAAGTTACCCATAATGTAGTCAAAATAAGGATTTCATAATTTGCATGGGTTCTTAAGAAATTTGATCTAATTCAATTAACATCAATTATAACATAAAACATTGTTTGAAATTGTTTCATGCAAGAACCCATGGCTAAAAGTTGAAAAAAAAGGAATCATATTTTGATCATCTTTGAAAAATCATTAGAATTGACTCCTTGAAGAAAGAGATTTAAAGGATGAAAACCATACATTAATTGTGATGAAAAGCCCACAAGATTGATGGAGAAAAACAGTCTTCTTCCTTGGAGCTCCCAAGCTTGAACAATGGAGGTTTTGGAGAGAAGAATCGAGAGGTTGAGTTGAGGGTTTTGCTTTTATAGGTGAGATTAGGGGTTTAAAAACACTCAATAACCGTCAATAAGTCATCTCCAAATTACCCAAAAGACCCCTGACTTATTGGACAATTTAACCAATTCAAAATTGACTTAAAAACGATGCAACCAAATATGGAAGTTTTCTACGTGTCGCGGAGGCATTTTAAAATCTTGGTTCTGGACAATTTTGAGACAAAATATTTTGTCACAGACCCGCGTCTCAGGGAATGATTTTTGACCATTCAGTGCCAACTGCGCGACGCACCACCACTACGAGATCTTGGCTGGTGCGGCAGCTTGCTTCGCTAAATTTGGGTCCTCCTCAGGACCCGTACGATTGTCCCCGGGGCGTCATTCTCGGAAGTTTAAATCCTTTACATGTCAGTCTATGTAGGAATCATCGGTACTCAATTTTACCCTCAAAACATTTCCCAAGACTTCACTACAAAACACAACGACACACTAGTTCAACTTCGAGTAGTTTACGGACGTCTTAGACGTTCTTGGACGTTTGATCTCCAAACACTTCCAAACTTTATATAATGCCTCTAAACACCATTATTAATCATTTTAAGACCTTAAACCATCATTACACACATGTAAGGCTCTAGTTTCACGTAGCTCATTTTTAGGGACGTTACAACGTCCAGATATTTGTGAAAAAGGTGCTAGTGTGACATAGCCTATTCCAAGGGGTTTTAGGAGTCGGAAATTTATGAAAATTGGTGAAAAGGTGTCAAAATAGTTTTAGAATGTGTTTAGCATTGAAACGTCCGGGTACGACTCTCTAAGGACAACCTTAAGGGTCCTTGGAGAGGACCCTTGAATTTGACCCAAATCTGCCAAATTTGGTAGTGTAGGCAGTGGCTACCTACAAAGACAATCGATAGTGCGTAGATGGATCCCTATTCCTACACTTAGCCATTTTCTAAGAAGTGCCAAAATGTATACTCTCTAATCCAATTGACGGATGTAATTACCCTAAAAAATAATATAGGTCAAACAAGAACTTAACATGTGTTTCATTAGTTAATAATGTATTAAAATATTTAATTTTAGCATTTGAAGTCAATTTGTGAGGTTTGGAGGTCAAACATCAAGGGACGACCGAGACGTTCGGAGACTAGCCTTGTGTGCGTACTAGTGTGTCCTTGTTTGTTGTGCATGTTTTTAAGTGGATTTTGGTGTCTAAAACCATCGGGGAGACCTTAAAACCTAGAGGGATGTACCAAGGGTCAAAAAGTTTTAGTACGACTCCCCGGGGACCACCCTAAAGGTCACCAAGGAGGACCCAAACGTTGGCCAACGAGGCTACAAGGCATCCAAGATTTGGACCCAAGGGAGCGTCGCGCAGGTGACACTTGATGGGAAAACTTTGCCCTGCGACGCGGGGCAAGAACGAACCTTACTGTCATAAAATAATTTCCAATACCAAGATCTGGAGGGAACCCGCAACGCGCAGCCAAGTCTCAGATTTGGCCGTGTCATTTTAAAGTCAAATTAGACTTCGGAAAAGGGTCCAAATAGTGTAGGGGTATTTTGTGAACTTTGGGGATTATTTAAGGACGGTTTTAGGTCACTTTAAACCCCATTTCAACCATCAAATCAAACCCTCAAGTACAAAATGAAAATCACTCCAAAACCATTCTCCAAAAACCTCCATTTTCAAGAAAATTCAAGCTCCAAGGAAGAAGGCCAAATAATTCATGTTTTTTCACCAAATTCATGTTTCTTCGTATTGAGGTATTGTAGTTCATCCTTGACTCTTCTTTCATTCAAGGAGCCCATTTCAAGACTTTCCAAAAAGGGTTTCCAAACTCCAATTTCTTCTATTTTGAACTCTAAGCATGGGTCTTGCATGAAAACGTTTTAGTGAATGTAAAATGATATTTTTCAAAGTTAGTTGATGATTTCAAGGTTAAAAACACAATGAACCCATGCTCAATCAAATTTCTCAACTTTTGCCTTTTGAAGTGGGTTTTGTCACATCCGGGGAGCACCCCCTAGAAGTAACATGGCGTACTTGACCTATCGGAGGTCTTATACAAGCCCATAGTTATCATTCATCGCATTGACATAGTAAATTTAGCGGAAATTTAAAACTTTTCATAGCACATCATATGCTAGAAACTTACTTCATATAAATATAAAACATAAGTCATAATACATATATAGACCTTAAGTCTCGTTGCCATATTAGACTCAACAACATTAGAGTACATTAGGAACACAGACCTTAAGACATAAAACATAACTATACAACATTTTAAAGACTTTACAGTAAAGACATAAGTAGGAGATCCTTGAACTTAAGGATTCCTTTCATTGAGATTGGGAATCATTTATCAAGATCTTCAACATTCAAGACATCCTTTAAGCATCCATAACCTACACTTTGTGTAAAAAAATTAAAGAAGAATGGGATTAGTACAAGAATGCACTAAGTATGGCAACCATGCAAAAACATGCATTTAAAAGGGACATTTTCTTGAAATCATACTTCATGCCATTTTGAGGAAATCTTCATAAAAAGTTTATCCAATAGCATTTATATCATTCACATACTGCATATAAACATATTCAAAGGCCAAATCTTTCATAAGATAACATATTGAATTTATTACATTTTCAAGTCACATTACAGTGAGCTATTCTTACTTTACAGTGAGCATTTCTTTCTTTTATTCATTAACCTCCCCAATAACCCTCTAGTGATACTTGGTGCAATGTATCACCTTGAGGTCACAAGTAAGCATACATATAACCTACATGAAGTAACACATACCATCATAGGAGTATAGTACAACATATACATGTTTAATCCAAGACTAAAAGGACATTACAGTGAACTCCTAGCCATTATGCACATATACTTATTTTACTTCACATAGAACCTTATAAGACATAACTCATGTCACCAATCTAAGTCTACTAGTGCAATGTACATGTAAAGCCCCATAACCTCAAACATACTTAGTAAACATATCATGAGACCACAAGCCTTTACATCCAAGTCATACATCAATATAGTGAGAGAAGACACTTCATTTATGTCAAGCAAGACCTTAATCATATGGTCAATAATATCAACATCATGCATATAGTCTTATACCATGTGCATCATCATAACAAGTAGATCAATACTACAAAGTCATGCATAAAGAACATATACATAGTGACATGCATTAGAAAACCTTCCTAAGACTTCCTAAGGAGATACTTGTGCAATGTATAGATGGGTTTATTATTTCCACCTATCCTAAGTAACCTCCCTTAAGTCGTCCTTGTTAGGGTCCTAGTCATTTATTTCCATTTTCCATTTTACTTTAGGGTAACTATAGCCTTAACCGACACTAAGACCATGGGTGCTAAACATGGAATTTGGTGTTGTAGAGCCTTACACCAAGGGAAGGTGTTCCTACCTAGACAAGGTAGAACATTAACACATGCTAGCATATTAGGTGATATCACTTGCTAGATCCTATGTGGCAAGCATAGTTTATGGAGCTTGGGGGCAATCATGGAAATATCACTCTACACCTGTTTTTGGGTTTTGAGGCTATCCACCCCGTGAGGAACATAGTGAACCCTACCTCCTCTATTTGGGAAAGTGTCACCCCCTAATATGAGGACCGTAGTGAACCCTATATTCCCTATGTTGGAAAGTGTCACCCCTCATCTACAAGTTCACTCGGTGCTAAGATAAATTCCCTTTATTAATAAGGCCTTTATTATGATTTCTTTATAAAACATAGGTTTGGGAGAGGCATCCCCTCATATGCTTAACTTATAGGTCATAATGAGAGTTCATCAACATAATTCATGTGAGAAAACCTTTCACATGGACATAGCATATGCATTAGCACTATATATTTAATGATACACTTGAGCACATATTTCAAGGTTCCATTATTGGCTAGACCATCATTCATGTGTGTGTGTATACATATATGTGAGAAACCTTTCGCATAACACATTAAGACCACACATGACCATACATTCATATTCATTAACATAGAAACCAAACCTAGGAACTATCCTATCAAGGTACACATGTGCAATGCATAAGATAGGACCCATACCCTTGACCATACTAGTACACCTATCAAGTCATCCTAGTTAAGTAAAACATATCATACTTCACATACATATACTTTACATGCATAGTAGTAGACACTAGTGATATGAGAACAACATTTCATTAGACACTATGAACATTTACTACATTGTAAGCATGCATAATGTGTGAGTTTGTGTATACATTGGTCAACAAGATCACATAATGGCTATTCACAACATATTGAGGCATGCTCCCTCTTAAGACCACAATACTCTTTTCAAGCATAGACCACACAACACACAATAGCATAGGAGGCAAGACAATCTTCACACTATAATGAAAACTCCTAACTTTAGCTATTTACTCATTCACATAGGGGTACATGGGTAGAGGTCATAAACCATTAGCACCTAAACCATGGAAGCACCTCCACATGATAATACGTAACCCTTTACATGCTCATAACAATAGTAACATTACCTATATTCACAACTCAAATAGAAGACTAGGCACAAGTTACACATAAAGTGATCATCATAACCACTCATTCATATAATCATAAATTTGCCTTCAAGGCCATGGTAAACAAATATTTAATGACATAAAGTAAACACCGCCACCATAAGTGGATCATACCACACAATACCCTACAAGGCTTTATCAACTACATTAATATAGAAAAGTAGAGGGATGAGCCATTCTTACCAATTCATCAATATTTGATCATCATTGATCAATACTACTTTCTCATCATTTATACATCATATAGCAGTAGCTATAAGTTGTTAAATCATAAACGAAACCATGTACAACTCGTCACAAGAGCATGATTCAACTAGTGCACTATATCACATATATGGTAGAAAGTAGAGAGTTATAGATCATCAAGTAACTTCCCTAGTTTTGCCATATATCATCATGTATCAATAATATACATTTAGGACAGTATCTAAATAGATATAAGTCAAATCTAAATCATGCTTCATCTACCCTAGAATTAAGATCACATAATGTTCATTACAACATTCAAATTGTAGGCTAGAAGAACCTAGATCAGTTCATGCAAGACCCCTTTCTTTGATCATCAATACTTCATACCAACAATTCATTAATATCATCAATATAAAGGAGTAGTTAAGGACAACATAACCTAAACGAAATCCTACTACAATTGCCATAACGTCTAGATCACAGTGAACATGCTATTTTAGACATCACTGAAAAATAGAAGAATCATAGGTTAATCAACATTTATCAACATGAATCATTTATTTACAACTTATCAATAATATCGAATTAAGACAGTAGATACAACCATCCCTACACAATTGAATTCCACGTTAAATCATTAAGAGGACAATGTTACAATGAATTATGGAAACTAAGCTAAGCATTTTCTAATCTTCATACATTTATCCACATGGATTCTTCATCATCAATTCAACATCAATTCACGTAAATAACAGTAGATATAACCACTTCAACGTAATAGAATCACAATTCAATCGATAACAAGTCAAGATCACAAAGCCAATGCAAGGACTAAATCGATTTAGGAAGGGACATGGGTTCATCATGCAATTGGATTAAAAATCTCGTTAAAACCACTATATTAATTTCAATTCATCATGATTTAATCATTCAAAACGTTTTTAGAAAGAACCTATGCATAGATTGAAGAAGAAGAACTTTGATCATATTTTTCTTTTTGAAATCTTTGAGATTAACTCTCTAGATGGAAGCATAACTAGAGATGAAGGATCAACATACCTTTAACTACATGCATACCTCTAAAACTTGGTTAATAAATCATGCAAATCGAAGCTCCAAGTTGTTCTTGAGCTTCAACAACAATGGAGGTTTCTAGGGAGAAGATTTTTGGAGGGAAAGGTTCAATTTCGTGAGAAGGGATTGGAAATGGGTTCTTCACGTGTTTGATCCTTTATATAAACCCAAATATAGTTAAATTAATCAATTATAGCCAGTTTAGGACGTGGGGTGAATTTCCCATTCACCCCTTAAGTAAAACAGTCGCAAGACAGTGATTGCAGGCCACAAACGACGGATCACAGTTTACTGGGCGTTGGTCAATCGACTGGCGGTCGTTTGGTTTAGTCGATTGGACCTTGGCCTCATTTTGGTCCGTCGATTGACACTGCCAAGGCTGGTCGAGCCAAGGCAGTGTCTCGACTAGCCTTCTGTCCTTCTTGTGGGCCCTTTTGCGGGGCCCTTTTGAAGTCGTACCTAGACGTTTCCCACGTAAATATAACCCTTAACAAGTTTAAAAATTCGACATAAGTTTCACCCAAAACAAATATACGTAACTTGTCCAGACATGCAAGGCCCCATCTAGACGTACATGAACGTCTCAAGGGCTAACTTTCGAACATCATGGACGTTCTTGGAAGTTTGATCTCCAAACTTCACAAAACTCCATATACTACCATTAAACATCATTATAACTCATTTTAAGACATCATAAGCTCATTTGATACACATATAATCATGCATAGACATATGAGGCACATAGGTGACTAATCGTCGAACGTCTCAGTCGTCCCTTGACGTTTGACTTCCAAATCACCTCAAACTTTATACACTACCTCTACACCATATTATAAGACATTTTAGGACTTTATAACCTTAATACAAACATGTTAGGATCTAGAAACCCTAACTCATTTTGGGGGTCTTACAGGTTTAATGTGCATGGTTTAGTAATGTTAGAACTATGGTTTTCTTTATATTATGTTGTGATTAGATACTGACCTATTATGCTTTATTATGATTTTTTGGGTGAAATATTGAGGAAAGGTGGTAATGGCTTGGATGAAGGTAAGTTGTTCTATCTTTTTTAAGTTATACTTAAGTAACTCTTTGTCACAACCCGAAACCATACCCTAGAATATAGGATACAATCTTGGATTGTAACCGGCGTCGTCGAACTCTCGGAGGTCTAAGACAAGCCTCTCATACCATTCATTACATTGGCATAGTAAATTTAGCGGAAAACATAAAACTTTTCAGAGCACATCATATGCTTGAAACATCACATCATATATATATATATATATAAAACATAAGTCATAATACATATTTACAATCTAAGTCTCTTTTTTATCTTAGACTCAACAACTTTAGTGTACATTAAGGACAAGGCCCTTAAGACATAATACAAAGCTATACATTACTAAATAGACTTTACAATAAGTACACATTAGGACATCCTTGAACTTAAGGATTACTTTCCTTGAGCTTGGGAAATCACCTATCAAGCTCCTCAATCATAGACCTCCTTTAATAATTCCATTACCTACACTTTGTGTAAAAAGTAGAGAAGAATGGAATTAGTACAAGAATGCACTAAGTATGACAACCATGCAAAAAACATGCATTTAAAAGGGACATTTCCTTTGAAATCATACTTCATGTCATTTTGAGTAAATCATCATAAAACCTTTAGCATTAGCATTTATATCATTCATATAATTCATAGAAACACAATCAAAGACCAAACATCATAGAAAAGCACATATAGAATTTAATCCCCATTTGAGGTCACTTTACAGTGAACTCACTCTCCTTAACATTAATTCATTAGTCTTCCAAGTAATCCTTTAAGGATACTTGGTGCAATGTATCACCTTAAGAACACAAGAGAAGACCATACATAGCATCTATTCAAGACAACACATGCCATCATATAAGTATAGTGCAATATAAACCTAGTCAAACCAAGACTACAATATCATACATAAAGGACACATACATAATCATATGCATTAGGGTACCTTCCTAAGGCTTCCTAAGGAGTCACTTGTGCAATGTCTAGATGGGTTCATTACTTCCACCTATCCTAAGCAACTTACCTTAATTCCTCCTAGTTAGGATCCTATTCCATTACTTCCATTGTTCATTTTACCTTTAGGGAACTATAACCTCAACCGACATAGACCATGTGATGCTAAACATGGAATCCGGTGTCATCAAACCTTACACCGATGGAAGGTGGTGTACCGGCCAAAGTAGAACCAATATCAACATAGCTATCGAGGTAGAATCCTCTAGCTAGTATCCTATGGTGGCAACATAGTTCAAGAACTAAGAGGTAGATATCCCTATTCATACCATTTGGTAAAGTGGGCCGCTCCTCATGGGAATCCCTTAGATGACATATCCCATAAACAAGGGAGTTAACATCACATGGGCAACATTAGGATGAATCTTTCCTTCTATGGATAAGTCATCACCTCCCGTTGTCAAGTTCGCTCGTGCTAAGTTAAGTTCCCTTTATTGAAAAGCCTTATTACGCTTATTTATAAAACATAAGCTTTAGAATATTCCTTCCTCATATGCTTATAGCATATTCAAGCATCTATCTAGTCTTATAGCATTCTTGGGCAGCCCTCTCAAGGCCCCTCTATTAACTAGATCCTCATTCATGTGTGTGAGTGTATACATAGATGTGAACAAACCTTTCACATAGCACATTAAGTCACACATATTCATACTTACATATTTATACCTCATCATATCATATACATCATATTCATAACATGTTCATATATTCATCCTTCATATACATAAGAACCAGACCTAGGAACTATCCTATCAAGATACACATGTGCAATGCATTGACAAGGTTCCATACCCTTGCCCATACTAGTACACCTATCAACTCATCCTAGTAAGGGAATACAAATCATACTTTCATAAACATCACTTTAATATACATAGTAATAGACACTAGTGAATATGAGAACTACCTTTCATTTAGACACACTGACTTATACTACTTGTAACATGCATGTAAGTGAGAGTGCGTGTACATTGACGAACATGATCACATAATGGCTATCGATAACTTCTTGAATCAGCCACCCTATTAGACCATATTATAGGGTGGTCGGAAAAATAGAGGAACGGGGTCTGATTGGTGTTGTTAGTTCACTTGTTGTTTGGGTGAGGAACTCTTTGGCCAGAAACAATGGAGAAAAGGGGAGACATGAGGTGGGTTTCGCCGGAAAAGTGAAAATTGAGATGGGGTTTTGAGGTTGTCTTGTCGCTTTTGTGTTGAGCAGGTGGTTGTTGAGCTCACTGGAGCAATGATGGATCTCGTTGGAAAATGTGGCGGGGCTTTAGGGTCTGAAATAAATGGAGAAACGGGAGGCGGTGGTGATTGTTCAAATGAATCTGGTGCCTGTTGGGAAATGGAAGTGAGGGAAAGGTCAAGGGTCGTTGGTAGTGGTGGAGCTCCGGTAAGCTGACCGGAAAAATAATAAACAATGAAAGCCCCCCATTTTTGTGAATAAACAACCTGAAATTCTTATCCCTAAAATTATCTACCACCCTTTGACCTAATGAGCAAACTATTCTTTAAATGGAGAATAAAAAATGACCAATAGTACAATACCACTATCTTAAAATCTTGGGCCAAAATCAACGGTAAATAAAATATATGTGTATGAAATCTTATTCATATCGAAATGAATTTCTGAACTGTGCAAATATCAAAATGAATATTGAAAATGTAACAGATAAAATGAATATGAAAATAATGTTACGAACGTAACCAATGACATGTAAACAATGCAATTTAACAAAAATAAATATTTTATAGAAATGAACAAATATTTGAACGAATTCTATCAATTGTGACAAAATAATATAAACGGAATTAACTGAAAATATCTTAATATTTTGAGAATAAGAATAATTATCAACAAATTGCATTAAAAATGCAAAACATGTATTTTAAACTATTTAAAAAATAAAATACTTAAAAAGTATTAACTTTAGAAATATCGAACCAAAATTTGGTGTCAACAACTTGCCCATTTATTTGATTAGGATCGATGAAGGAGATCCTAGTCAAACAAAGTTGACGAACCCAAATTTGGTTTGATAAACTTTGAACAAAACAAAAGGAGACATTAGTAGAGCTTTTGAGCAAGACTATACGTCCGTCAATAGGGCTGAAAATAACAAATATAAGGCAAGGTTGATTGTAAATTGAAAAAACATTCACATACCTTCGATTTTACTTTCAAAATTGCACAACAAGGGTAGTGTACCTCTTTGAAAGGAGGACAATGTGAATAATATTCTACTTTGAGTGGACAACTTAACTTGTATTTTAAAAGGCAGGCGAACCAACTTGAACTTAATATATCACTTGAATGGAGATGACAACCCAATCTTGAACTTAATATGTTACTTGAAGGGATGTAATGACCCAACATGTCTCTTGAAAGACAAACATTCGATCTAAACATAACATGCCACTTTGAACGAGGTGACAATCCAACGTGTCTCTTTGAATGGAAGAAGACTCAATTTGAATATAACATGTCACTTTGAAAGAGTTAGAGCTACCACAAGAGTTTAGTGTGGGTGCCACTCACGACGGCTTGGATTGTGACACTATAGTTTAGGTGTGTTTTTGAAATTTATCTCTATATTTCAACACTAAATTTTTAACTATTAATTCTCCTAGTACTTTTTATAATCTATTTTAGGACTCCTTAATTATTAAGTTCTCTTAAAACTTCATACCATATCTAGGGCGATTTAGTTATTAATTTTCACAATACTTCGTACCATATATTTTAGATCTACTTAATTAATAATTTTCTTAAATAATTCTTACCATATATTTTACAACTACTTCATTATTATGTTTTCTCATGTTTTTACCATATAATTTTCTATTTCTCTTGCCATACATTTTAGCACTCCTTTATTTCTTATTGCTCCTAATACTACTTACCATATATTTTATGTTCTTTAGGTATTAATAGTTCTAATATTTCTTGCCATTAAAAAAAAATTAAAATATAAATTTTTTGCTATATATTTTATGGCTTCTTAGTTATTAATTGTTCTAATATTTCTTGACTGGGGAATTTTCATATTCTTCATAAAAATAAAAAATACAATAGAAGAATGTGAAAAACAAACAACTTTATGAAATCGTACTAAAATTTAGAAATTAGTAAGACAAAATACTACTTACCATGTATTTTATGTTCTTTAGTTATTAATAGTTCTTATATTTCTGTCCACTTTTTCTAAAAACATATTTTTTTGTCATATATTTTAAGGTTCCGTAGTTATTAATTGTTCTAATATTTCTTGCCCTATATTTTGAAGCGTCTTAGTTATTAAGTGTTCTAATATCTCTTAAAATAGTGTGTGTTGTTGCATTATCTATAAGACATATATCATCATGCTTGATTTTGAATCTAACTAATGATTGGAATCTTTTCATATTCTTCATAAAAAAATAGAAGATAAAAATGTGAAAAACCTACAATTTTATGTCATCGTACTAAATGTAGAAATTAGTAAGACATAATACTGTAAGAAAAACATTTAGGAAACAATAAATGTTGCAAACATAATAGAAAAACAATAGTATTCTTATGAATTTATCCTCACTTAGATCATCAGTTCTTCAATCAATACTTTCATAAAAAATTTTATCTTTGAAATGAGTAATATTTGGGAGGATTCATAGTCATCATCTTTATATGTAAGATTCCCCTCAATATTATCATATTTATTTGAGTGAGTTGCTTCATCCTCATAGACAAGTGTACCACACATTATTATCTTTTCTTTTGAGAGGGACTTGATAAAGTTACACAAAAGGATCAGGCGTACGATATTCACGTGCCCAATGACCTTTCATATCATATCGGTGACAAATATAAATTTTACCAGGATGGAGATAATTATTTCGTCCTATACCACGTACTCATTCACGTCAACGATCAGGATAACTATTTTGTCTTGATTCACACTAATTATGTGTTGCTACAACATTTGCTTCAAGAATGGAGCAGAACAAGTAGGACGGACTTCATGATTTTTATCAATAAATTATTACTTTGCTCAGCCACAAGTATGCATGTAATTAATTCAGATGTTATAAAATATTATAGTGTGGATGTGCACTACACCAAGAAATTACTCAGTCATTATCTCATAACCCCCCCCCCAAATTATATTCATGTTAATGTCATGTTTAGGACTAACCTATTTTATGCCTCTATGTTACACTAAAAATAGAGACATAAGGGTTCATATTGTATACACCTGAAGATTTGATGAACTCTTAAAAGAAAGAAAGTTAGCTTATATTGTTCTTCTATTATCTTATATTCTTCTTCTCTTCATCTTGTTATTGTTGTTTTGTTCTTATGTGTTATACATGTTACCAACACGAGTTTTTCATTTTCTGTCAAGAACCAATGGTAAATGTTTCTTGATTTTCATGAATTATCCTAGTAGTTCTTCGGGCAAGGTATACTTCATATTTTATATATTATTTGTACTAAAAAAAATTGTTTTGTGGTTATTTAAAATGGTTAGTAAATTATGATAATCTTCATAACAATATTGTGAGGGACTATTAAAATATTTTAATTTATTTTACTTGGGATTGTTTTTTATGGTTCCAACATGTTGTTCTAATTAATTAGTTTGGTCCATTTTTATATTATTGTAAGTCAAATTGAGATTATATTTATGGTATTCAATATTTACTTTTGGTAATACATTTAGTTTATTTAGACATTGGTTGAGGGTAAGACGGTGAATTCATGTTTCACCGCACCAAGTTGATAAGACATCGAGTTAAAGTCTCGGTATACCATGATAATAAGAAGTAGGGTTCAAATTCCATTGATTCATGACCAAATGCGTATTTATATGGGCAAGACATTGGGTTTAATTCCTAATGCACTATAGTGATGATATAATGATGACTAACATAAAGTTGTATACTTTTGACTGAAAGTCATACAATTTGCTTCATTCTTTTATGTGAATGTGGTAGTAGTGCCTAATATGTCTGAAAAATGACAAGTACTTGAATGTATGAATATGAGTATGGTAAAATGTTATTGATCATCATTGTTGTAATTAAAAGGAAGAATAATATGGGTTCTTAAGATGATCCTTCAAATGTGAAGGTAATTTTCTCCATCAAAGTGGTATGAAAGTTTATTGGGCACATTGTTTTTTAAGATGATCCTTAAAATTTGAAGGTTATTTTTATCATCAAAATGGTATGAAAAGGTATTGACCACATTGTTGTTGGTGCAACCCAATTTGGAAAGTTTTGTAAATCCTCCATCAAAATAAAGAAATACAAAGTGGTAGTACATTTTGTACATTTGACCTCTTAAAGTTATGTTGAGGTGAGTCACATAAATTTGATAATGTCAAAGAATGACAATGATTTTATAATAAAACTTAACGAACATGTACAAAATGGTTATGGTCTATTTCTTGAAGAAAATGTGACTTGTGTTCGTATGGATAAGAACATGTTCATGTGTTGTTAGATAAATATCATGTCTTACCTATATGGGAGGTTGCGAGATTGAAAAACAAATATTGTGACATAATGGTCATTTTGGTCATATACTTTGAGTACTACAGAATAATGTGGCATGTTTTATTAAGTACTATTGAAAGACAAAAGAAAGAAATAATTCTTTCCTATAAAGGTTGTGGTCATGACCAAAATAAATATTGTTGTGTGACAACACAAATTTATCATTAGTTGTCAAGAAATAAACTTGCATGTGATAATTTTAACCATGACAATATAATAATTTTCTCCTCGAAGGAGATGGTCCCCATAAGAATGGCGTTGTTAAATTTGTGGTAGTACACAAAATTAATTAAGAGTTCTGAAAGGACTAATTTGTTACTATCCGGAGGAATGAAATTGTTCATAATATTGGGGTTGAAGTAAGTCTCAAAAGAAACTTTTTAAGTTTCGAAGGAATTGAAAATAATTATTATATTAAGATTGTAAATTATTGAAAGATGAAATATCATCAGATTACTACAATCAAAGAGGATTATGAATATTTACATAAAATTTTACCCGTCTTTCTCTTGTTTATTGTACACAAATATAGGCATGATGATGGAATTACATGCAAAAGTAAACTAGAAGTTTACTAGAAAAAATATCAGTTGGCATAACAGGTTGACCATTTCGGCTCAAATACGATGCACAAGAATTGAGAATTCATGTGGTTATATATTGAAGACATAAAAGATTCTTCAAGAATTCTGATGTATTGCTTGTTATCATAATAAAATGATCATTGTACAAACTAAGGTTGAGAGTGTATCCCCTGAAATTATTTGGAACATATACAAAGGTGAATATGGGCATGTTCACCTGTCATGTGGACCGTATACTATTATGATATAATAGATGTATATATAGTATGCTCGCACGTGCATTTTTATCAACTTAAAAATTGGTTTCTGGAAGGTTGTTTGCTCGAATTATTAAATTAAGAGCATAGTTCCAAACTTTAAAATTATGTGGATAATGTTGGTTGGTTTAGCAGAAATTGTATGTCTCCGATTATAGCTAAACCATTAATTAAGAGACAAATCTCTCAACTAAAATTTGGTATGAAATAAGTTTATTTAACATGTATTCATCAAGCCAACAAGGTTCTCCCATCACAATTTGTTCAGGGTCAGGAACTAAATAATTTACATCTAAAAAATTTGATGTGTGCACATATGATTTTATTGCCCTGCCACGCACAAAGATGGATCCCTAAATAAGGTTGGAGGTAAATGTTATATTTTCTAACATTAGGGGGAGATATGTTTAGCAGATAAGATTATGTGTGGGGTGAATTATCTAGATCCTCGTTAAAAAAATGTTAACTTGAAGTTCAAGAGATGATTTATTTGTAAAATATTACAAATAATTTGTCAGACGTATTTCCTGACCCAATATTTATTTAAGCTGCAAATGATCTAATAAATAGTACTTGAAATACATAGTCTATGGTACGCCAGAAGTGTGATAGACCAATCGATTCCAAACGTGAAATTTCTTGAGGAATGAAAGAAGAAAATTATCAAAATGGTAATGTTAATGAGGCAAGTGTTTTGAAAGAGCACTATGACATAACACTTCATAAAACCTTGGTAAAGGTTCAAGTACCTGAAAATAATGAAAAATGAAGAGATCTTGATGAGTTATGTCGTATTAAAATCGAGTAAAATGACCATCACAATATCTTTGATATGAAGTAGCATTCAATGTTATAAGTGGTTACGAGGATCTTAAATTTGAATCTGTCATATAATGTGGACAGATAAATGAATGGCCAAATAAAATGCACTATTCAAGTATATTTGTTTGACTTAGAAATTTGATGTTTTGAGCGTGTAGTTCATAGATCAAAATATATGTCAATGGGGGTACAAATGAATCATTGTGCAGAAGTATAAGAAGTCCTGACATTATTAGATAGAGATATGTTCTCGAGTAGCAGACACAATGAGAATATTTCATTCTGGAAATAGACTAAATACTTGAATTCGTATAATGACTGATTATCATGTCTAACTAGACGATAAAGGTTATATGAAAATTCTTGAAGGTTTTAAAATGTCTTAAAATAATTTTATTGAGTACGAAATGGTTTCTGAGATTGCTTAACACGGATAAATAATCTTTTCAACCTCATGAAAATGATTATAAATTCCATGTATTAGTGTAATTGGTGCACTTATAGATTGTTGGTTATGAAAATGCTAGAAGATTATTTGATATGCAGAACTAAAGTAATGTGAAAGGACTGTCATATTATCATTCAAGTTATGGCAAGAAACTAACAAAGCAAGTGACTCAACACATAGAAAATGTGTGATTTTGTATGAGAAGAAAGGACGAGCTTCAATAAAATTGAAATGATCAATCTTTGAGTCATAAATGATTTAATTATGTAGATGCAGAATATTTATTTGATCTGCATAAATCTCGATCGAAAATGAGCTATTTGTTTACATATGAAGGAAAAACAATATCTTGGCATTCAAAGAATCAATCATTGGTAATCATTCCTTCAAATTATGCAGAAATAATATTGATCTATGAAGTCAGAAGTGTGTTTGGTTGAATTCATGATCTATCATATTAAGAAAATATGTGATTTTCCTTTGGCAAGGATATTATTGCCACCATAGACGAAAATAATATATAGCTCAATTGAATGGAGGATACAATCAAAAGAGATCAGACAAAGTATATTTCACAAAAAGTCTTTTTCACACATGATCTTCAACAAAATGGTGAGATAGACGTTCAAAGGTGTTGTTCATCTTGTATTCCATACAAACTTAGAGCAAAACTTTGAACATCTTTGTGAGACAACAAATTTTAAGAACATTTTCACAACTAGAAAATGAAGACTAGTAGCGAAACTAGAATCAGAAACAAATTAGAAAAAATATACGAAATATTTTTCTTAAAAAGAATTATTGTTAATATGTGTCAAAAGAATCTTACTGATTCCAACAAACTTTGCAGAAACACGAAGTTACCAAGTTTGATGAACTAGTGAAAAACAAAAGAATAGAAGAACTGAAATTAATTCACAAATCTAAAATTTATAAAACACGTACCAGAATCTGGAAAAAATTTAATAGAAATAAGATCAAGTCCACTGAACTCACAATGTCCCCTTAAGGAAATTATTCCCCTCTAGTATTCGAGGTTTGATTTGAAATATGACCTCCCAGGGTAAAATGATCTCAATCACCAGAGTATAGATACCAAAAACTCTGGTGTCAGCGAGCCACTCAACGGCAGTAAAGTACACTTAGAATACTAGATTTAGTAATAGAAGAAGAAATCCATAAATTCTATGTTTAAAATAAAAGGAAATCCCTCAATTTATAGAAAACAAAGGGTAGTGCGAAAAGGTTCTTATTGTGCCTTACCGGAAAGGACACAAACCTTTGAAAAGTAACAATCTTTCGGAAAGGTCGTCACCTTTCATAAAAGTCACAACTTTCCATAAAAGTCACAACTTTTCATAATATTCGCAACTTTTCATAAAAATCACAACTTTTCATAAAAGTCGCAACCTTTCTTAAAAGTCACAACTCTTTATAAAAGTCGCAACTCTTCATTTTCCATTCACACCTTTTAAAACCCAACAATCCCCCGCATGAATGGGGAATGACTCTAAGACAAAGAAACGGACAATTATGTGTACTTTACAAGCAAGAATTAATTGCATCTGGTAAGTAGGTTTCCCCTTGGACTTTTTGTAGTGAACATATGTCGGATATACTCGGTCAATCGGTAGATGCGATATCTTTGAACCGTCGAGCTTTGGTGTATACCTAGACAACCATATGTCACACAATTAACTTTTTACCGTTTATGGTTCTTACGGTTGTGTTAGTTTCAGCCATGAACACCTCCTGGTTTCATGAGTGTATAGAGATATGGGCTTTTGACAATCATCCTCTTTGAAGCGGCTTACACTTCACACTCACATAGGTGATTTCTAACCGTGTTATCGCGTAGATACACTATTTGATCAACTATGTCAAACTTAGCAAATCATTAAAACCATTAAGCTTTATTAACTCATTAACAAGCCTTAATGTTGTATCCTTGTCCCTGAGCATTGTCTTCATCATGAGAATGGATTGAGTTTGTTGACAATGCTGAACCGTCTGTCACAACTTTGTTTTTCTCCTTGAATCTAGCTCTTGGGATCTCCAGTCTGCTAGATAGAGTTACCGCCATGATGACTTGTTCTAAACCATAAATCCATTCCCTTAGATGATCTTTAAACTTTCTCTCTAGTTAGGCCTTTTTATAAGTGGATCCGACACATTATTCTTTGACTTTACATAGTCAATTCTGATAATTCCGCTAGAGAGTAGTTTTTTAACGGTATCATTTTTATGTCCTATATGACAAGACTTTCCGTTATACATCATGCTCCATGCCCTACCTATTGCATCTTGACTATCAAAGTGTACGCATACTAATGCCAATGGTTTGGGCCAAAAAAGAATATCTATCAAGAAATTCCGGGGTCTTTCAACTTATTCACCGACCTTATCTTGAGCACCTACCTCAAAGATCATTATAGAGCTAGCGATACATGTCTTTTTTGAAATATTTCCAAGAGACTGCTTCTCTACCAAGAGTAAGTATATATCCACTCGTGGATTTTACTTCATTTGTCCGGTGATCAAAATTGCATCACTATATCCTTTCAATACTGTTGGATATTGTTATAATGCAAGGCATAGTTTTAAGTATTAAATTTTAAATACTCCAAAACTCTATTTATTGCCATCTAATGAGTTTATTTGGGATCACTTGTGAACCGACTCAGTTTATAATAGAAAATGCTATATCTGATCGCACACACTTCATGATATATATCATACTTCCCAATACTCTAGCACAATCCAATTGTGAGTAACTTTTGCTTTAACTCTTTTGAAATGCAAAGCTCAAATTTATTGGAGACTTGACAATATTTACATCCAAATATTTGAACAAGTCAAGTACCTTTTCAATGCAATGAGACAGTGAAAATGCTAAACATTATGGAGTTCTAAGATTCTTATATCTACGATCGCATCAGCAACTCCAATATTTTTCATTCCAAACTTGCTTTCTAGCATACGTTTAGTAGCATTTATGTCATTAGTGTCTCTATTGATGATCAACATATCACCAATATAGAAACAAACAATGACCTTATGATTTTAATGTGAAAACATTTATCACTTCCATCATTCTTAAATCCATTTGCCAACATGGTTTTTGGTCAAATTTCTTATGTCATTGTTTGGGTGATTGCTTTAGTCCATAATGTGACTTAACAAGTTTGCACACTTTCTTTCATTTACCAGGAACCACAAAACCCTCGAGTTGTTCCATGTAAATTTCTTTCTTCAATTCTACATTTAAGAAAGTTTTTTTCACATTCATTTGATGAATTTGGAGGTCATATACCACAACTTATAATTTTAGCATCCGAGTGGATGTAATTCTAGTTACTAACGAGTATATATATCGACAAGATCAAAACCTTATTTTTGTCTAAAGCCTTTGACACAAAGTCTTGCTCTATATTTGTCAACAATTCAATCCACTTTCATTTTCCTTTTGAGGATTCACTTTGAACCCAAAAGTTTATTTCCTGGAGGAAGATCAACCAACTTCCAATAGGATTGCTCAAGATTGAACCAATCTCACTATTGACACCATTTGTCCAAAAGGATGAGTCTACATAAGACACAAGAAATGTTACAAAATCATATTTGAAGGAAGTATATGTCCCTTGACATTTACTACTCCTCTTGATCTCTTTATTAAGTACATTCTCTTTTTGTTCTTTCCAAGGTCGTTTAGACCTTTCACTAGACTACTCAAGTCTAATTTTACAGTCCACAGTCTTAGGTCATATTTCAATCCTTATAGGAATAGAAACTTAGACTTTGGCTAGACACCCCCACACTTTGAAATATTTCAAGTTGGATTTCCTTCCTTTCCATTTCTCATATGGAATAGATTGTGTCCTGAACAAACAAAATTACTTTCTTTATCAAAAGACAAAACCTTTTTTTTTGTTCCCTTTTGCAGTAAGGATAGTTCCTCCACAAAAGTTTTGTGGTAAACCCGAACTTATAAATAGTGCATCTATCATTTCTTTCAACGTTCGATTTTTCATTAGATTGAGGTGAATAACGCAGTAGTTTGATGGATAATTCCATTTTCCAAACATATTTCTGCACAAGGAGATTTATACTCTCCATTCTTATCACTTCTTACCTTTTTCCAAACTGATATTCTACTTCGATATTACATTGTCTAGACATTTCTATTGCTTCATCCTTACCATTAAGCAAATAGACAGTTTTATTTTTAATGCAATTGTCAATTAAAGTAATGAGATATTTTTTTCCACTACGAGATGATATTGACTTCATATCACAAATGTCAGTGTAAATCAATTTTAAGGAATTAAAATTCCTTTCAACAGATTTATAAGAATGCTCAGCATACTTAGATTTCACATAAACTTGACATTTTTATTTGTTGCACTCAAAGTTAGACAAAACTTCTAAGTTGATCAGTTTTCCTTACAAGGTTTTGTAATTGACATGCCCCAAGTTTTCATGTCACAAACATTGACTCAAGCAAGTAAGAACAAATAAAAACATTCAGTTCGAAAAGCTCTTCGCGAGGTAGCTTTTTCCTCACTAATATTTTGTTCCTATTTCTTACAATTTTGTGTGATACAAACATTGTTTAGAGTCATCACCTTCTCAAATGTACTTTTCAGAAGGACCTTTCCATAACATTCAATTTGATTGTTATAGAACTACCCATGAACAAAGTTTATCATGTTAAATAAAGGCAATATAGTCCAAATGTTACTTTTACAAAAACATAACAAATATCTATTTACTAATATTCATGTCTATGCAAATACTTTCATTATAATAGACATATCTTTTCATGAAAAATCACAATATTTTTAAGTGATTTTTTTTTGATAAAAGAACAAATTATTTTGAACAAGTATATATATAATTTGGTTGTTTCATACTAGTCACACTATATACTAGTAATAGAGAAACTCAACAACCACAATACCAAATATACTCCAAGAATTTGTGGGTATAACATAATACAAAAGTATCATTGAATTTCATATTTTTTGCTCCAAAGTTAAATTAGACGCTAAGTCTAATGATAAGCAAAGAACCCCCACATTTCAAATGTGATCTCAAAAATACGTTTCAAGTATTTGAAAATAGTTTTTCCACATATTTTAATGTTGAAAACATTATTCTACGAAAGAACTATAGTGTTGCAATTCTCTTTGACAATGTTTACACAATGTCAAAGTTCATTTCATAGAGAAACAAAATCACAAATTCTAAGTCACTGGTATTTTTCCTCCATCATAAATAGACATACCACTTAGTATTTTAAATACTAACAATAAGGACCAAAAAAAAAATTGTACAATTTATTTCTATATTACATTGAAGTTTACAGAAAATCAAAAGTACAACACTGACTTATTATGTGAAGTTTTCATATTCTTCAAACCAATTGCATAGTCCAATTTATCCATAGTATAAAACCACAAAAGTTTTTAGTCTACAAAAATCAGACACACTAACATTTCTCATGGAATACAAAACTACAAAAGTCTTTTTTTTTCTCCAAACAGAATAACACATATTCTTTATCACATAGAAATATTTTTCTTATCAAATAGTTTTCCAACTATAACATTTTGACATACTATTTTATCAAACAAAAATATGCATCTCTCATTTTTTCAAACTAAAGAATTTTAAAAGCAACAATATTTGCCAAGTAAAATTCATTCCACAACATATGATTTGCAGATTTTGTTTTTTCAAAGATACACATGATAAAAAAAAAATCAAAGATGATTACTCTTAGAAACTATTTTTCTCCTTAGACAATTTAATAAGAAGGTTACCTGTTAATCTTTAAATGGAATACCACAAAAATTGTCTGTTACGTTCTCACTTCGACCTTGCTAAACAAAGCAACGAATTATGGAGAAGTAATGCATTTATCTTCTACTTCCATGATCAGATTCTCTCAATCAGTAGAATACACAAAATATTAACAGTATACTAATTTCCTTAAGATTTTGTTCATCTTGTATTCCAAACATACTTAGAGCAAAACTTTGAACATCTTTGTGAGACAACAAAGTTTATGAACTTTTTCACAACTAGAAAATTAAGACTAGTAGCGAAACTAGAATCAGAAACAGATTAGAAAAAATATACGAAATATTTTTCTTAAAAAGAATTATTGTTAATATGTGTCAAAAGAATCTTACTGATTCCAACAAACTTTGCAGAAACACGAAGTTACCAAGTTTGATGAACTAGTGACAAACAAAACAATAGAAGAACTGAAATTAATTCACAAATCTAAAATTTGTAAAACACGTACCAGAATCTGGTAAAAATTTAATAGGAAAAAGATCAAGTCCACTGAACTCACAGTGTCCCCTTAAGGAAATTATTCCCCTCTAGTATCCGAGGTTTGATTCGGAATATGACCTCTAATGATAAAATGATCGAAGTCGAAACAAAGGGGTGAAAAAAAAACTCCAATAAATGAGAATTCAAAAGAAGTCGAAGAAAAACAAGAACAATAAAGAGGATCAGACGCCAAAGGTGTATCAATCATTAGAGGCAAAAATTAAGTGTGACGCTCAAGGAGGAATTAAGTCACTCTTATCCCAAATAAATATACGACACATCTCTAAGCCTACGTTACAAGACAATGACAAGCCCTACATGATCTCATTCAAAATGTTCTCACATTAGTGGAGATTTATATAAGGGCCAACCATATGGTATCACAGTTGTATGCATTTAACATTCTTGTGAGTGTGAGTGTACTTTGAAAAATGTCCTAAAATCAAATGTTTCAAATATGTGTGAAATAGGGAGATCGTCCATGTCGGTATATGGACCTCGCGAGTCCCCCATGGGTCATGAACCCTGATGTATTTCCGAGGAGTATCATGTATATACGATTGAGAGAGTATTAGGTATTCTGAGGCATATCATTTCATTAGTATCATATTGCATTGCATTTCATAACATCCTTCATTTTTGGTGATTATGTATTTTGTTATTGGTGGTTGGAATATACTTGATATTTGATTACCTTTATTGAGGAACTTGACTAGTAAGTGTATTATAGACTTGTATAAGTGAGGAATAAATTTTTCTTGTGTAAACTGTCGTCACTTCTTCTTCATTGTTGGTCAATGAGATATACTGGGTACACGTGGTTTCGTACTCATACTACACTTGCTGCACTCTTTTGTGGTGCAGATTCAATTCCGAGTACGAGCTCATCTCGTGGAGCTTTTTGAGTCCGAGCTTGGAGTGTCTTGGAGTTGTGGTGAGCTGCTTTGCTGTTACGTGGCCCACACTTCCCTCTATATTTTAGTTATTCCGTTATTTTAGTATTCTGACCGGATATTCATTATGTTGGATTTTTCATTTGATTTTTAGACTTGCATTGTATTTTAGAAGATCTTGTACTTATGACGCCAATTCTTGGGGGGTATTTTCAGTTTTCCACATTTCGTACTTATAAGGAAATCTGTGTTTGAGGTTTTTTTAAGTGTTTACCGTTTTACTCATTAGTTAGTAATATTTGGTAAAATATGTTGGGTTGGCTTACCTATTGACTGGGAACATATGTGCCATCACGACTTGTGAATTTGAGTCCTGGCAGTTTTCATAATCGGTAGAGGTTGAACTCTTGAATTAGTAAGTTGTTATATGAGTCATGCATTATAATTGAATTATCGAAATGGAGAAAATAACTTAAGAGTTATATTGTTGAGACGATAAAAGTTATAACAATTTGACTCACTTTAATTGAAAGTATATCAATTTAATCACTTTATACTTTTTAAGTTTTTTTTAAAAAAAAAAATCTACTCAAACTTACTTTGATTGAAAGTATATTACTAAAAACACTTTTTACTTTTTAGGTTATTTCTTAAAAAAATGTCTGCTCAAACTAAAAATATGATTATTTATAAAAACGAATGGAGCATATGTATATTAAATTGTGATCATGTCGAGTGTAAGTACATATTTCTTGAAAAATGAATGCAATGTTTCTAGTTCATGAGTAACAAATCAACTCATACTTTTATTTTACATTTATTTAGAAAGTTTTTCCCAATTGAAAGGAGAAAAAATTAAAAAAAAAACTGAATATCAAGAGTGGGTTGTTGAATATTGGATTTGTATTTGTTTGTGACTTGAGATTATTGTTAAGATATGACATGTGAGCCTAACTCAACCCAAAGCTAGATCATTAGGGGAGGTTTTTCCAAGTCCATATAAAGAGATCAAATTCTCATTCCTCTATTGATGTGGGACATCTTAACACAACTGAAACGTGAACACTTCTAAATAGGGGTCCATCATCGGTGAACAACAAATTGGGATGATCTTGACTCTGATATCATGTTAAGATATGAAACCTGAGCCTAAGTCAACCCCAAAAGTTAGCTCACGAAGAGAAGTTTGTCCAAGTCCATATAAAGAGACCAAATTCTCAGCCCTCTATCGATGTGGGACATCTTAACAATTACCCATACTAAAAAGGTGGAAAATAAGAAAAGGAAAGCATACATAATAAATATAACAACCATATTGGAAAAATGCGTCCTTGAAGATGTGAGCTTTCTGCAAGACCATGGATATGAATATATATATATTTCTTAAAGCTTCTTAGTTATTCATTGTCCTAATATTTTTTGTCCGTTTTATAATATAAACTCAGAATAATATAATCATTAAGAGAATAAGGCAAGAGAAATACATGAAAGGGAAGACTTCTCTTGTTATTCAATTGTATTTTTCAAGTGGTGAGTGATATATCTATTTATAGTGTTGAGATATCACTCCCAAAGTTCACCAAATTAATAGATATATGTTTATCCACAATGGATCATATCACCTTGGAAATATACTACATGAATTCAAGTAATTCAAGAATATATTCAATGGACAATCCACTTAGTTAAATGAATTTATACACTCCCCCTTGGATGTCCATGGAGAATATGCCTCGTTAAAACCTTACTAGGAAAAACCATCTGGGAAAAAATTCTAGTGAAGGAAAAAGCTTACACATATCTTTTGATACGCATAATTTGTTGCCTCATTAAAACACTTGCCAGGAAAACCAGCGGGACAAAACCTCATTCAAGGAAAAAAGAGTGCAACACGTATTATACTCCCCCTGATCAAAACATCACTTAATTTCTTGTGATGATGTCATCAAATATTATATATCAACTTCTCAAATAATTATAATGGCAATGTCTTTGTGATCAAATAGCATTAACGGAGATGTTGCATCGTTGATGTAACACCCCAGAAATTTTTGAGCTAAGACTTAAGTTGTTCTTCATAGTGAGTGAGATTTTACCAAGGAATAAAAAAAACTTCTTAATTATTAAGGTCAATGTACTAGATGTAGCACCTTGAGTTCTAAAGAACTAAATTGAAAATAACAAAAATATGAAATTTGGAGAGTTAAGTTAAGTATGAGTTTTGGGTGAAATTCAAATGACCATAACTCCTAGAACAGGAAGAGTTAAGTGTTCTACAAGATATCATAGGAAAGATCTTTGAATGATCTTTTCAAAGCCGCCAAATTTTCTATGTTTTGAGTTCATATGAGTGAGATATGACCTTCTGAAGTTAGGATGTCCAGCTAAGGAAAGTTAGCCGAAAATAGTAGGGGGTATTTTGGTCTTTTCCTTACCTAATCAGATTTAGTTCGTGTTTAGTATTATTTTAGGGGTCTAATCTGATTAGGTTCAGTTTTTTAATCCTAATTTACGCCTAGGATTTTAGTTGAGAGTTCAAGAAGAGAAAAGAAGAAGAGAAAAGAGGAGAAAAGATAAAGGAGCGAAGCACTCATCGAAATTCTTGAGAGTTATTGCGGATTGTACCCATGGGTTTCATCCATAAGAGGTATGTAAGCTTCCGTAGTGTTGGTTTGTTCACCCACACGTCAATCATGTTATTTTCAGCGCAATTTCATTCTTAAAATTGAAAGATTATAGTTCTTGATGAGTTCTTGATAAGTGTTCTTGAGTTTCATTAAGTTTTGATGTAAGATTCTACGTGAGTCAACTTTATATCTTAGAATATAGAGATTTACGTTAGACATAACCTATCCAATTAAAGGTAATTGAATCTACTTTCCAACGCCATCAATTTAGCGTCAATCCAATTCCTAAGTAAAAAGTTATGACTGTTTTTGTAACCTATATAGTGTTGTTATGAATTAGCCAACGGGAAGTATTAAAAAGAGTGCCTTTTGTATTTTCACCTCCAAGAAATTTATAAACGAATTTATTGACTAATAAAAGGCTAAAAACAATCAGATTTTCATCTTCACTCATGAAAATCATAAAATTCTGTCATAGAGATTTCAAAAAACTAATTCAAGAATCTCAAGAAAGGTTTTCTTATTGTTTACCTTCAAGACAGGGTTTCAAGGTTTCTAATCAAGTTCTTCTTCAAGGTTCGTCAAGATTCTTGTTCTTACAAGTATGTAAGTCTATCATAGTGTTGTACTAGTTCATTGCATGCACTACATCTCCTTTCAGATCAGTAAAAGAATAATCTAGGATTCTACCCTTAAATTTGAATATTGTTGAGATAAGTTGATTTAGAGTTCTTGAGTTCATGTTTATTTTTAAAAAAAAATCATAATTATCGAATTTCTATATTGTTATTGTGATCCTTCATATCATGAACCATAACTCTTGAATTCATAATTCACATTCAAGAGAAAGTTAAGAGTAGAGTTCAAGAAAGTATTTAAGTTCAATTGTTAATTCTTTGAGATCCATCATTGATTAAGTTTTGAGGAAGTAAACAAGGGAATGAGAAGATTCATATACATGAGTTCCATGTAGTATGTAGACCTTTGAGTCGAGTCGTTCATGCCCATAAATTCCGCATGGACTCCACAAATTGAGTATCCTTGAGAGTAGTTGTATCTTCATGTTTTAAGTCTTGAGTATTGAGTTCTTAATCTCCTTTGAGATTATATTTCTAATCATGGACTATTACATTTTACCCATGAAGTCCTTGAGTTGAATTTTCCATTCCCATAATTTCGCATGAACCCTATAAGTCGAACTGTCTTGAGATGAGGAGTACCTTTGAGTTCTCGAGTTAAGTAGTTCATACTCATAATTCCGCATGAACCCTCTAAGTTGAAAATCATGAAATAATCCATAAACATGAGATCATGAACCTTCAATCCACACTTTAATTGAAGGAAAGTTAAGAGTCAAGTTTAGAAGTTAAGAAGCAAGTCAAAACAAAGTTTATAAAGTTCTCAAAATTATTTTACAAACGTTTTAACTTTGTTTTAAGACTAAAAGTTTCAAGTTAAGCTAAGAGGTAAGAGTTTAGTTCACTTCTCAAAAGGCTATAAGGAACTAAGTATTCCTAAAGAAATTTTAAATATTTTCACATTTAATATAAGAGGAAACTGAGATTTCCAAAGAGCCTTCGGATAGTTTTCAAAAAAAGATTAATAGCTTTCTAAATTAAGCAAGAAGGGAAACTGAGATTTCAAATATAGCACTTGAGCTAAGTTCTTGAGCACTAATCTCAAATCACAGAAGAAGTATATTTTTAAAACATAAGAGCTAGTATATTTTGGGAGTAGTATTGAACATTGAACTGGGGGCGAGCATGAGTTCAAATAACTCACGTCTCAATAAAACCATGTAGCCACCGTGGATAGAAAAGGTTCATACTTTTTAGATGAATCTTTTTCACAGTGGACTAGTGGATCCACTAAGTTAAGTTAGGTCCTAAACTGATGGCAAGGTATAGGATGGTCCTTGGCAGCGTGAGGTAAAGTGTTGTATCATCACTATAGATCTTAAGTGATGTTGTTGGTTAGAGAAACTCCCACATAAGTTATTATATTTTTATATACATGAGTTAATTGTATTTTCATATACATTTCAGAGTTATGTTCTATCATTTTTATGCACACAGAGTTGACATCATGTTTTTAAACAACCTTTCTTTATGATGCACTTGTTTTAAATTGTTTTATATTGCAATGAGTTCAGTTAAGTATGAGGAGTTGAGTATTTCGAGTTGAGTACCTTAACTTGAGTATCTTGAGTTGATAAGTACTTAATTGAGTCGAGTATCATATCTTTGAAGTTGAGTATCTAATCTCTAAGTTGAGTATCTTATCCGTGAGTACTTCTGAGTTGAGTGGTTTAGAGTATCCTTGAGTATTCCTTGAGTTGAGTAAGTTTGAAACGAGGTAAGTATGTTTCCTTTTATCAAGTTCAAGCCTATGTTTTATGCTTTAGATTTCCCCTTACATGCTCTTACATTCCACGTACTGAGCCATTTGTCCTGCATCTTTTGCTGATGTAGACAGAGGTATTCAGGATCTTGAATAGGAGCTTCGTTGATGCATCTTAAAGTTCGAGTTATCTATGGCGAGCCTCCTTAATTCCGGAGGATTTCATTTATCTTCCAATTATATCAGTTGTTAGGATGTCGTGGGTCTTGTCCCGACATCCATTATTGTCATTTAGAGGCTTCATAGACAGAAATAGAGTTTCAGAAGTCTACATTTATTTTGTTAAATGTTTTAAAGACTAAAGTTTTCTATTTATGACAATTTGAATATATTATTTTATTATTCATATTGTTCTTTTGAGTTAAAGCTTTGTAATTTTGAGTTTGTTGAATTTTATTTTTGTTTTAACCTTTTGTGCTTAAGTTAGTCTTCTGTTTGTAGCCAGCCAAGATGAGGGTTCGCTTGGGGACCATCAATGGTTCTTGATTGCCGATCACGTTCAAGGTGTAGAGTAGGGTCGTGAAGTTGAACTCATCCTAATATATCATTTTCCAATTTCATTTACATTACGAGGCTTTGAGCTTATCCGAATACATTCTTGAATATCATTTTATTCGTCATGACCTTATTGTTGCAAGTAAATTGCTTATTCAACTTGTTCACATCAATAATAATTTTATGGAAAATTTCATTAGCAGTTGATTTTCTTCGTACATTGTGGTTAGTGTATTCTTTTTCAAAGAAAAACCACACATTCCTAAATATGGTGTGTCATTGATCTCAACCAGACACACTTTCAACTTGTTTCATGGAGGGCTATTATTTCTTCATTGGGGCTACAAATGACTGCTTCATTGATCTCCACGGTATTTATTGTGCCTAAACATGTAAATAAATAGTGTATCTGAGATTAAAATTTATGCAGATCAGATAAATATTCTGCAGCTGAGTAACTAGTCAGTTTTGACTTGAATTCCTCGAAATAGAATAAACTCATGTCTATGGTCCTTCAAAGATATTAAAGTGTGTACTTAACACCATTTCAATGTCCTTTTGTTGGGGAGGAACCAAATATTGCCAGTAAATTTAATGCAAAACAAATATCTGATCGAGTATTGTTAGCAAGATGCATTAGTGTCCTGATTGCACTAAGATATGGAGTTTCATCACCAAGAAGCTCGCAATCCTTCTTTTGAGATCAGATTGAATCTTTATTTATGCTAAACGATCTCATAATCATTAGGGTACTCAAGGAATGTGATTTATCCATATAAAATTGCATCTAAACTTTTCTGTGTATGATGATTGATGGACAAATATTGTAGGTCAAGACATACTTTTTTCTGTTCAGGATCTTTTCATTTTAGATTCCCTTCTCAAACACTCAATAGTTTTTAAAAGATCTTTAAGAGTGTTCACATGTTCAAGTCATCAATATACACAACTATTATAACAAATTCAGATCCTGACATTTTCATAAAAATGCAAGGACAATTAGGGTCATTCGTACCCTTTTCTTCTTTGATTATTTCAATCCATATAAGAATTCTTGAAGCTGTATTGAAAAAGTTTCTTTCAAACTCTTATATGCTTCTGACACCTCGATTGCTTTAAGGATTTTCATATAACCTTCATTGTCTAGCTAGACATGACAATTATTCATTATATGCATTCAAGTTTTTCATATGCTGTCAGATCAAAACAAACCTCATTGCATCCACCATAGGAGAAAACATCTCAATAATGTCAGGATTTTTGCGACAAACCTTTGTGCCCCAAGGCACAAATCCGTACTTGATAATTGATATCGTACGATTATACCATCACATAATAAATATTTTTACTCCACTTACATTATAGCTTAATTTATGGACTATCAATCCAAAACATCACTTTTCTAAGTGAGAAAATATACTTGAATTATGTATTTTACTTGGCCAATTATTTATCTGTCCACACTCTATGACAGATTTGAATTCAAGATTCTCGTCACAAATTATTTCATTGAGCGCTACCTAATATCAAATATATTGTCGACGGTTATTTCATATCGATTTCAACATGACATAATTTATCGAGATCTCTTCATTTTCCATAATTTTTCAGGTACCTGAACCTTTTTCAAGGTTGTATGAAGTGATATGTCAATGTGCTCTTTTATAGCAATTGCCTCATTATTATGACCATATTGATCATTTGCTCCTCTCCTTATTCAAAGAATTTTACATTTGAAACCGATTGGTCTACTACGCTTCAGGCATATCATGGACTCTGTCCTTCAAGGAATTTTCATTGGAGCATTTGCAGCTGAATTATAACATGGAGTCAGTAAATTCATCTGGCAATAGATTTGCAACATTATGCAAAAGAATTATCCCTTGAACTTCAAGTCCACATTATATTTTAACGAGGATCTAGATAATTCATAATTAACCTCATAAATAATTTCAGCTATCAATCGTCTCTCACCCTAATGTTAGGAAATCTAACATTCATCCCAATCTTATTTAGAAATTTATCTTTTTGCGTGGAGGAGCAATTAAAATCATAATCGCACATTCAAACTTTAGATGAAAATTATTTGGTTCCTGACCCTGAACCAATTATGATGGGGAAACCTTGTTGGCTTGATGAATACATGTGTTGCTATATGTTAAATACATTTATCTCATACCAAATATTATTTGAGATTTTTGCTCTCATACCCATGATTTAAATATAACTGGAGACATACAATTTCTGCTAAACCAACCAGCATTATGTGTATAATTTAATAGTTTGGAACTGTGCTCTTTATTTAACCATTCAAGCAAAACAACTTTACGAGCACCATTTTGTAAGTTGACAACAAAGCACATGTGACCATCGCATGGATGTATCCATTATATAGTTGCAAATGATCCACATGGCATGTGAATGAGCCCATATTCACCTTTTTATATGTTCCAAATAATTTCAGGGAATACAATTTCAACCTTAGCTGGTACAATGATAATTTTATCAAGAGAACAAGCAGCACAAGAGAACTCTTGAAGAATATTTTATTTCTTCATCATATAATCCACATGAGTTCTCAATTATATTTGCATCATATTTTAATCGCAATGGTCATTCAATCATGCCAACTGATCTTTATTTTAGTACACGTATGATTTACTTTTGCATATGATTTCATTAGCATGCCAATGTTCATTTGCAACAACCAAGAGGAAAAATGAGATAATCTTTTACATAAATATTTATAACCCGCTTCGAATGTAGTAATCTAAAGATATTATATAGTTTCATAATTTATAATCTCAATATTTCTTTTCAATTCACCCAAAACTTGAAAAGTTTTTGTGAGACTTACTACAACCACAATATTATTTCTCTGGTAATAACACAACTCGTTAGAGCTTGAAATTAATTTTGTGTACTATCACATATTCTATGACAACATCCATATGGTGAACTCCTCCTTCAAGGAGAAAATTATATTACTATTTTCATTGTCAAAAATATAAAGAGCAAGGCATGTTTCTTGCTTTACTTTTATTGTATCATAGGTAAACAACCAATGACAAATTTGTATTGACACACAATAATATTATTTTATTCATGGCCACAACCTTTATAGGCAAGAATTATTTTTTTCTTTTTTCCCTTCCGGTAGTTCATAACAAACTTACCATTATATTCATGACGTATAAACGTATAGAACCATTGACCATTTCTGCCAAATAAAATTTTGTTTATTTTTCTCAAACCTCTCGTAGAGATGAGTTTTGGCATATATCATATTTTCCTCAAACCTCCAATAGAGGTGAGTTGTGGCATATATCCAACTCATAATGATTTTATCTTATCTTAACCTATTCTCTTATAGAATGGTTAAGCATTCACGATACTCATCACAAGTCACATTCTCTTCGTGGAATGGACTAATCATGTATATGTGCTTCATAAATTTGATTATAAGCTCATTGTCATGTCCGTAAAATTTATCATTTTTGCATGACATACCTTAACATCACTTTTGAAAAGTCAAGTGTACAGCCACTTTATCTTCCTTTCTTTTGATGGTAGATTTATAAACTTACAAACAATTAGGTCGACAACAACTACAGGTTCAATGACCTTTCATACCAATTTGATGATAAAAATTACATTCACATTTTGAAGGACCATTTGGAGAATATAATTACCACAATGATGACTATTATAATTTCGTCCCTTCACCCCCCCCCCTTATCATATCATTAATCATTTATCATCTTTCAGACTAATTATTCACTATTACAACATTCATACAATAGAATGGAGCAAATCAACAGGCTTATTTCAAAGTTATCATATGTTGCTACCACATTCTTTTCAAGGAATGGAGCAAATTCGATTGGACGAATTTCAAGGCTTTTCACTAAAAATATACTATTTTTGCCTTAGTCATCATTTTATCATTACTAAGGTGCATTGAGACTCAAATTTAATGTCTTATCCATATAAGGCATGTTAGGCCATAATTCTATGAGACTTGTACTCAATCCTTATAATCATGGTGCATCAAAACTCAAATTGATGTCTTACCCTCTTGGTGCGATATAACTTGAATCTACCATCTTGCCCTGAAATATTTTTCATTATTGTGCATCCAGACTTTCACCTTATGTCTTACCCTTTTTGGTGCGATGGGGCTTGAATCCAACGTCTTACCCTCTAGTAATTATAAATATTATTAAGTTCGTCATAATTGACTCTAAGAAAATCAACATGAAAGTTTACTTCTTTATCCTTCAATTCTTTTCTGAAACGAAGAATTGTTAATATAATCATAACCAATGTATAAAATTGTCAAAGTAAAACAAACCAATATGTTCTACCTTTTCATCCATCACATATATACCAAATTAAATTATTAGTATAAGAGAAACTTTTGAAAATATAAATGTGTAACAAGAAAAAAATATGTTTCTGCTCACAAAGTGTTTCAACTACAACATTTTTGCAAAGTGCTACAACTTTTAGAGCATATTTGTGTTGATAACGTGTTATAAAATAAAATTAAGAATAATATAATCATAAAGAGAAGAAGCAAGAGAAGTAGATGAATGAGAAGACTTTTCTTCTTATTCAATTGTATTTTTCAAATGGTGAGTGATATCTCTGTTATAGTGTTGAGATATCACTCCCAAAGGATACCAAATTAATCGATACATCTTTATACAAATGAATCATATCATCTTATAAATATACATACACGAATTCAAGTAATTCAACAATATATTCAATGGACAGTCCACTTAATAAATGAATTTATAACATTGTCATATATTTTTAAGGATTCTCCATTAGTTATTAATTGTCCTAATATTTACAGTTATATATTTTTAAGGCTCCATGGTTATTAATTGTTCTAATATTTCGTGCCATATATTTTTAATGCTTCTTAATTATTAATTATTCTTATAATTCTTATTATATATCTTTCTCTTGCAATATTTTTTTAAGACTCCTATATACCAACCATATTACATCAAATCTGTTGATCAATTTAACAAAATCATATTACATGAAATAAATAAAAATTTAAAAGAGAAGGAAATCTAATATAAAAAAGGCAACTAATTTAATATAACAGATCTAAATGACGTACACATTACAAAACAACATGGCAAGGAAATCTTTATATAAAAAATAAAAGGTAAAATTATGAAGAAGTTACCAAAAAATATTCTCCCTTAAGTTTAAATTAATTGAATTATTGATATATATATATATATATATATATATATTTTAAAATTAATTTATTTATTCAATTTTCTAAACTATTTTTAAAATGTTTTTTCAATTTTATTCTTTATTAATTAGTATTGCAATTAGTTATTAATTATAAATTTGGCAATGATTAATAATAATAATAATAATAAAGTTATATTTAATTTATGTGTTAGATAAACTCAACTATTCAATTAATTTGAAATTGAAAAAATATTTAACAACTTTCTAATTGGATATTAAAACCTACAGAAATTCTAGAAGCATTTGTGTAATGGTGTGGGGCCTCCAGTCTCTTTTCCATCAAGGAAAAAGTACACTTGCACAACCCCAATAAATATAACCAAGCAGCTATGTGTGCTTGGGAGTCGAGGTACAATTTTGTCATTTCGATCGCATCTGAGAGAAGGGCATCCGCCATACTGTCTAGCTGACTAAAGAAAGTTTGGGATACTGATTAACGTTCGAATTGAATGTTACCATATGTTTTAATGATTTGTGTTTGCACTAAAACAGATGAGTTTAAGGCAACGTTAGAACAAGTCAAAAAGGCTAGAGCTATAGTCTTAACGGTGGCGCGTTGCACACCGGTTGTGCAAAGACCTTTAGAACAATTGCAAGAGAGATAGTAAGTTCTAATTCAAACTTTTAAATAAATAATTAGTTGAATCATATATATCATTATATTTTAAATTTTTATTTATAGCAAAATGAGTCGAGGCACAATCCCATTAGATCACAGGTTTTCAAAAAGACTCATGTCAGAAAGAAAGAAAATGAGTCCGAGCAGGATGTGTGGGTGGAGGAAAGGGTCGAATGAACTTTTGTAAGTTATTAAATACGAATAATATATATATATATATATATATATATATATATATATATATATATATATATTGATGTCAATTTTTATATTTAATATACAGAATGAGTATAACAAGTACGTCGCTGAGAATCAAGATAGTTCGATCGAGACCCCTGAACTGTCCACCCAAATTTGGAAAGAAAAAATGTTAGGGGGACACACAAGTGTAGATGTTATGGTATACGCTCTTGAAATGATGTGATACGACTCCCGTCAAACTTAGAAGGTATTGTATGGTCACGTCAAGGCGAGACACTTGATGGTGTTCATATTGTTCCTATGTTGGCTCAAATAGAAAAACTTAGTGGCACTAGAAGAGTCGGATCAAAGAAGAGTAGTTGAACAACAAAGCATGAGTGAGACCTTTGAGAAAATCAAAGAAGAAGTGATGAACCTTGCTCGTCGACCTACTACTTCAGCTCCCAAGGACACCAACGACAGTGATAAGGATGATTATGTAGATTCCACTCTCTAGTTTAGGTCTCTTTTAATTTGTGAACTTTTTAAAACCAATTTTGAACGACTTTATAAGTCTTTCAACTGCGATATAAATATTTTTCAATGTTAATTTAACTTTGTTATTTTATGTTTTGTGTAACTTGTTTATAATGTTGTGTGTTTGATTAGGCTGAATTGTATTGAATTGAATTTGCAGGTGGGTGGCCGTTTCTGCTAACAAAAAAACTGTAGAAAAAGCGACAGACAGCGTGGTTTTGTCCGTCGCTTTTCTAGATTCTCAATAAATTTTTTTGCAGAAAAGCGATGGACAAGGTCCTTTAGTCCGTCGCAATTCTGGAATTTTCGAAAATAAAATTTCCAGTAAAGCGACGGACTTCGTCGCATTTTGGAAATTAAAGAAAAATGAGAATTAAAAAAATATGAACACCGTCGCTTCTTTTAAAAATTACTAAAAAAATCAAATAGCGACAGACGGGACGCAATTCATCGCTTTTTGAAAAATGTCGACCCAAAAAGCGACGGACATGACTGTGTTGCTTTTTCGTCGATTTTGACCAAAAAAATCGATGGAGTCCGTCGTTGTTGGCCGTCCTTTTTTGATATTTTTTTAATAGTTGTTGCAACATAAAGGAACAAAGGGAAAGAATATCACAATTAAGAAAAATCTAGGGGTGGGCATTCGGTATTTCGTTTCGGTTTCGGTTTTTTTTTCCCGGTTTTTTTGGTTTTCGGTTTTTGGAAAATGTGTACCGAATATCGAAAAACTTCATTCTTTTTCATTACTCAGTATTCATCAAGGTGATATGCCTCAACAACTTCATGGACACTCTCGGCATGCCCTAGGTAGATCTTGATTTTGTGCCCGTTGACCTTGAACTTAGCACCCTTTTTGTTCTCCAATTCAACCGCTCCATGTGGGAACACTTTAGCAAAAAAGAATGGTCCCATCCACTTGGACTTGAGTTTGCCCCGAAACAAGCGTAGCCTAGAGTTTAACAGAAGCACCAAGTCCCCAATCGTAATTTCTCGCTTTTCAATCTTTTCGTCATGGTAATTCTTCATCTTCTCTTTTAGATGGCTAAACTTTCATATGTTTTTAGGCGAAACTCATCAATATCATTCAATCCATTAAACCTCTGTTCCACTGCTTCAGTCAAGTCCATCTTCAGTTTCTTCATTGCCCACATGGCTTTGTGCTCTAACTCAACTGGCAAGTGACAAGCCTTCCCTTATACAAGTTGGTATGGAGACATATATATGGGGGTCTTGTATGCAGTGCGGTAGGCCCAAAGAGCATCATTAAATCTCCTTGACCAATCCGTTCTATTAGCATTCATCATTTTCGATAAGATGTGCTTGTTTTCTCGATTGGACACCTCAACTTGCCCACTAGTCTGTGGATGATACGGAGTGGCCACATTGTGGCGAACCCCATATTTATCTAATAGACCTTTGAACAACTTATTGCAAAAAATAGATCCTCCATCAGTAATAATGGGCCTAGGTTTGCCAAATCTCAAAAAGATGTTTTTTTTCAAGAATGCGATGACACTGTTCCCTTCATTGTTGGAAAGTAATATGGCTTCCACCCATTTTTAGACGTAGTCCACTGCCACAAGTATATATTTCATCCCATGAGAACTCACAAACGGGACCATAAATTTAATGCCCCACACATAAAATAACTCAATCACAAGAATAGGATTTAAAGGGAGCTCTTGCCTCTTCGAAATTCCTCCATCTCTGTGACACCTATCACATGACTTGGCTCACTCATGAGCATCTTGGTGAGTTGTTGGCCAATAGTACCCACACTGTACAATCTTGTGGGAAGTCTAGATTCCACTATGATGCCCACCCACTAGCGTGGAGTGGCATGCCTCCAAAACACTTAACAACTCAACTTCCGGCACACAACGACGAATAAGACCATCAGCACAACTCCGGTATAAGTAATGTTCATCCCAAAATAACTTTTTCACATCATGCATGAACTTCTTCCTTTGATGAAACGACAAGTATGATGAGACTATGTCACTGTCCAGATATTTCGCCAAATCAGCGAACCATGGAATCAAGTCATGAGAAACGGATAACACATCCTCATCAGGGAAGGTATCATCGATCTAAGACTTTTCACGCAACTCTTGCATTGCTTCCTCTTCCAATCTGAACAAGTGATCGGCAACTTTACTTTCAATACCTTTTGTATCTTTCACCTCAAAATCAAACTCTTGCAATAGTAGCACCCATCTAATCAACCTTGGTTTCGCATACTTCTTTGCCATCAAATACCTCAAAGCGGAGTGTTGAGTATGCACTATGACTTTCGTGCCAAGCAAATAGGAGCTATTTTTATTTTAAAGAAAATACCACCGCAAGAATGTATTTTTCAGTCAAAGTGTAGTTCTTTTGTGCTTCATTTAGGGCCTTACTTGCATAATAGATGGGGTGAATGATTTTATCACTTGTTTGTCAAAATACCACACCAAGATCAACCCCACTAGCATTACACATCACCTCAATTGGCTTGCTCCAATATGGGGGAAAATTATGGGTGCAGACACCAACTTCTCCTTCAACTCTCAAAACGCCTTCAGACAGGATTCATCAAAATAAAATTTATATTCCTTCTCAAGTAACTTGCACAGAGGATGTGAAATTTTTGAGAAATCCTTAATAAACCTCCGGTAGAATCCCACATGTCCCAGAAAACTTCTCACACCTTTTACAGAGATGGGTGGAGGAAGTCTCTCTAGAACCTAAACTTTAGTTTGATCAACCTCTATCCCCTTCTCTTAGATGTGATGGCCCAATACTATACCTTCTTTCACCATAAAGTAATATTTTTTCCAATTAAGCGCAAGATTACAATATTCACATCTTTTGAGAACCTCGGCTAAGTGACTCAAACACCGATCAAAGGAGTCGCCAGCAACTGAAAAATAATCCATAAACACCTCAATAGTTTCCTCCACCATATTGGAGAATATATACATCATACATCTCTGAAAAGTGGCCGCTGCATTACACAACCCAAAAGGCATCGTCTTGAATGTGAATGTCTCATAAGGTCAAGTAAAGGTGGTCTTCTCTTGATCCTCCGATGCAATAGAGATTTAATTGTAACCCGAATATCCATTAAGAAAACAGTACCATCCTTTTCCTCCGAGTCTATCTAACATCTGGTCCATGAAGGTCATAGGGAAATGGTCCTTATCAGTCCATGCATTCAGTTTTTGGTAGTCCATACAAACTCTCCATCCAGTCATCGGACTCATTGGAACAAGTTCGTTCCTCTTATTGGGCACTACTGTCATACCCTCCTTTTTGGGCACACACTGAACAGGGCATACCCAAATACTGTCTGCAATAGGATATATGACTCCGGCATCCAACCACTTAATAATCTCCTTCTTCACTACCTCTTGCATAGGTGGATACAACCGTCTCTGGTGCTCAATACTTGGCTTGTGATCGGGCATGAGTTGGATTTTGTGTGAACAAATAACGGGAGGGATCCCAATAATGTCCGTAATAGTCCAACCAATGGCTTGTTTGAACCTCTTCAAAACATCAACCAAACACTCTACTTGTTGCACATTCAAATCCGATGCAATGATACTGGCAAAGTGTCATCTCTTCCCAATAATACATACCTCAGATCAGGTGGTAGAGCCTTAAGCTATAGTTTTGGGGCCTCCTCAATAGATGGTATCGCGGGTGGAGACTCGTGATGCTTCATATCTAACTCCAATTTCTTTTGTTTGAACTGATAGGTCGTGGTGTCGTCACTTTTCCTGGTTTGAACTGCAAGAATCCTACCTTTTCTCCATCAATATTCAATGATTTTTAAGGTATGGGAACTTTTCACCTTTGGGACTCTTTTCCCCAAAGGGTTCTTTCAAATTGATTTCCAAAAGTTGAGAAAAACATGGGATTCATTCTTAATCTGAAATTGATCTTTCAAATTGTATTATTCTTTATTTATTTAATTATTATGGATGAATTATGATTGTTTATTTTTTAATAAGGGTAGTTCTTGATTTTAGATCTAGTTTTATAGAAGAGATCATGAATTGAACCTATTTCCCTAACCCTAGGTTATGAGTTGATGATGAATTGGTTAGTGAAGATGCAATTGACTTAGTTCTTGTGTTAATTACTAATTTTTTTATGTTATTAAGTCTATTAATTGATGAATATTTTTGGTTAATGGTAACACAATGGAAGGAGGCTTGTAAAGGTGAATTGGTAAGACCTATGATCTTGAATAATTACTTCAATTGTGATGGCTTATACTTGATCATGATTTTTAATAGAAGTTTTAATTATGATTAGATTCGATAGGTGATGGTATGATGAATGTAATTGAAATGTATTGAATATATGGATTGTGAGATTATGAGGTATGATGATATAAGGCTTATTGCGAATCACTTATGTGCCTTACTATGACATGATGATGATAATGTGTTAATCTCACAAATAATGGTTCTATTTAATGGAATATCTCATGCATTTCATAATTATCTAATGATTATGATATACAAGGGGTTAGTCTCTTATAGCCTATACTAAGCTATGATGATTAATAAAGTCTTAAAGACATTTCAAAAAGGGACTTTAACTTAGCACCGAGTTAACTAGTTATGAGAGTTGTACCTTCCCAATGTGGGAAGATAGGTTCACAATGGTTCTCATGAGATAGAGATTACAATCCCATTGTGCATAAAGAGGGTCTCAAGTATATCTCTTACTTATTGAACTATGTTTCTCCCATAGGAATACTAGCTAGTGGATCAACCTAGAATGTTATATTCACATTTTGGTACTACCTTGGAAAGTAGTCCACCTTATTTCGGTATAGAATTTCATGACACCGGATTCACCATTTAGGTCATGCGGTCTATGTCCCTTAAGGCAATTGTTCCCGAAAGTAAAATGAAGTAATGAAGTGAACACTAACTAGGGTGACTTAAGGGGTTTGACTTAGTCGAGGTAGGCGTATGGGACTCTGCCTAAACATTGCGCTAGTTGGCCTTGAGGGAAGTCCTAGGAGGTTGTTCTTATGTTCATATAAAGTAAATTATATGCATATGTTAACTTTACATGTTAATGAACCTATATGATGTAAGCTTTACTTTTAAACATGTTATTGGTCTATATTGTTAAATATGATGATGACTACTCATGATGTTGTGTTATATGAAGTTAGACATTGGTTTGTTCGTGTTACTTGGTTGAGTGGTGTTATGGGACTTCACTTTCTCATTGAACTTGTAAGCTCGGTAATGGGTTATGAGTAAGGGTCTTGCATATGTTGTAACGTTATGAACTCTTGTACATGATTTGTTGTTATAACATGATGTTGGAGTTTCTTTGGTTATGGGTTCTAATATGCTACTACACATGTTGACTTGACTCTACTTGAGGATGTGTTGTATATGGTCTTGTCTTAAGGAATATATGATGATTGGCTTATATGTGTTCTTGGTTATGAATAAGACTTTTCAAATTAACTTTTCATGGTTTTGAACAAATGTCCTTTTAAGAATGATTTCAAACATTATATGTGCATACATTTGCATACTTAGTAAAAGTGGATGTACAAACCCATTTCTTTTATATTTCTATAACAATGTAGGTTCGGGCCGTTATATTCCACAAGTGTTTGATAGGTCCACACCATCCGAGGATGATTCCACTATCTAGCAACTTGATGTTGTTATAGTCTAAAAGATATTTAGTTTTCTTATCTTTCATTTGAAGACTATTATTGTATAAGCCTATATGTGGTCATTCATCCATACACATACAAGACAAAGGTGCTTAAGCCAACTAAGTCAAGATGTTCATATTCACATAATTACAATGTATCAAGTAGAGTCACATAGTCTACCTATCAAGACACACACATGGTCATCATCTTCATGTCACCTTTACAACAATAGTCAAGTATCATGTAGGAATAAACAAGACAACCTAACAAGATAGACTAACAACACAACTAAAGACATCATCCTATTCCATCATGATCACACATAATCAATTAGAAGAACTCATGATTTTCACTTCACACATATACATATACTTAATCATATCTCACATTGGTAAACTGTATAAGTCATAACATGATAACATCACAATTCTCATAATGATAACAATAATGCCGACAAAGGCATGCTCATCACAATTATATCACATAAGTGTCGCCATCATAAGTGGACCATACCAATCTACACAATTCAAGACCTATAATTCAAAATATTGAGCGAATTAGGTCTACTTACCACCATTCTGTTATCATCATCACAATTCTGTAACATTCTCAATCAATTCAATTCACAAGGCTCTTAACAATAGCCATATATATATCAATCCAACCTATAATCAAACTATACAATTGATCTATAAAGATACAATATGAAAATCATCAAATTAAGGCATCCTATATATAATTCTACCATAATCTATTCATCATTCAATAGCCCAACACAATCTACATAAGAATTCAATACAATTTAGCCTTGATCAAATAACAAAATACTAGAGCAAAAAAAAAGGAAATCATGATTTGCATGGGTTCATAGACAATTTGATTTAAAATTATTTAATTAACATTAATTCAATCATAAATCATTGATTCAAATAATTTTATGCAAGAACTCATTGCTAAAAGTCAAAATACGAGATTTTATGTTTTTGATCATCTTTGAAAACATTTGAAATTGAATCCTTGAACGAACGAGGATTCAAGGATTAAAAACCATACATCAATATAGAAGATAATCCACGAAATTGGCTGAGAAAAACTTGGAAAATCTGTCTTCTTCCTTTAAGCTTCAAAGCTTCAACAATGGAGGTTTTGGAGAGAAGGAATGAATAGTTTTTGTTTTGAGTTGAGGGTTTAGATTTGATTCGTGATTTTTAGGGTTCCAAAAGACTCATTAACCTTCAATAATTCATTTCCAAATTACCCAAAATACCCCTTCACTTATTGGATCATTTAACCAATTCTAATTTGAATTAAAAACAACACGACCAAATCTAGGAAGTCACTGCGCGTCGTGGGGTCACCGCAAAATCTGGTTCTGGAATTTTTTAGATGGAATGGTTCGAGATTGCCCCGCATCACTGGGAAATGTTTTTAACTTTTAAGTGTGGCAGGCGAGATGCGCAGCCACTGCCAAATCCAGGCTTCCCAGCTGCTTTATTTACCCATGTTTGGGTCCTCCTTGGGGACCTTTAGGCTGTTCCTCGGGGCGTCGTTCTTTGACGTTTTGACCCTTCATATAACCCTATAGGTAATAGGGTCATACACACTGATTTTAGACACCAAAAAATTCCTTAAAACAAGTACTAAATACAAGGACACACAAGCACGTCTAAAGGCTATCTTCCGAACGTCTCGGACGTTCTTTGACGTTTGACTTCCACACTTATCCAAACTCCTACTACTGACTTTAATGCTAATATAAATCATTTTAAGACCTTATAAACTCATGACACACATTTTAGGCTCTAGTTTCACCTAGTTTGTTCTTAGGGTCGTTACAATCACCATATAACATGAAGAAACCAGAGTTCTAACATCATCTAATCATGTTCATCAAACCGAATCTATAAGTCAAAAGTTGTGAATTTTCATGAGCATGGGTTCATTTATTTTTTTACGTTAAAATCATCAACTAACATCAATAATATCATATATTATACATCGAAACGTTTTCATGCAACCATACTTAAAATTCGAAATAGAAGAATTTAGGATTTGGATTGGCTCCATGAATGAAAGAATAGTCAAGGATAAACTACCATACCTTTATTTTATGAAAATCCCACGAAATTAGTGAAGAAATCATGCAAGAACTTCAATCCAAGCTCTTCCTTGAGTTCTATCTTCAATGGGGTTTGAGAGAGTGTTTATTGAGAGGGAGGTTTTGAGCTTGAAAAGTGAAGTCTAAAATTTGGTCTTAGTGCTTAAACCCTCTTAAAATTCCTAACCAAACTTGAAATAACCGTCCATACTTCATTAAAGGCTTGGGTTCAATTTACTGAAATACCCCAAGCTAGGCCGCATCTCTGCAAATTATGCAGGCCAAACCATGACCCTCCAAACGACAGACCATCGTCTAAACGACGCCTCTTTGATGGGGTCTATCGTTTGGGTAAGAGACCCATTTTTGTGCAGGCTGTGTGGTCCTTAGAGGTTCAATCGACGCCCAGGGTTTAAGGGTCATTGTTTGATCAACTGGTTGTCCCATGGGCCGTTGTTTGACACTACCTGGTAGCATTCTTCTCTTGAGATGGGGTCCTCTTCTACGGCCCCTCATGGGTCCTAGGTGGATTCATTCCCACACGTTAAACCTCTAAACATGGTCATCTAGGTCGTAGGGTCCTCCCATATGAATTTAAACTCTAAATAACTCACGAAACATGCCAAAGGTACACTAGATCACATGAAAGAACATAGACATCTAGGTGTAGTACGTCTTGGTCATCCATTGATGTTTGACCTCCAAACATACCAAACTGACCTCAAACACTAAAATTCACTATTTTAACACCTTATTATCTCATGAAACCCATGTGAAGTTCTTGTTAGACCTATTTCATTTTGATGGTCATTCAACTTTGGATATCAAGGCTATAAATACATAAATGAAGGAGGAACTATGAAAGTGACTAAAGGGTCTTTAGTTATGCTGAATGCCAAACTGGAGGATGCACTCTACACACTTGCAGGAAGCACCATTATTGGCTCTATAAATGCATCCACAGTGCAGTTATCTAATGATGACAAGGAAAATTATTGAACATCAGACTAGGACATATGAGCACACGAGGATTGGAGATGTTCAGAAACCGCTATCTTTTGAATGGTGAGAAAATTTGCACACTTGAATTTTGGGTGTGTTTCCTGTCGACAAAAGGTGATGCTTTTGAAGCATTTAAAGAGTGAAAGGTTTTGGTTGAAAATCAAATGGAGAGAAAATCAATTATCTTTACAGAAAGACAATGACTTGGAGTTTTGTAGTGAAGAGTTTAATGATTTTTGCAGGGTTCATGGTATCGCAAGACATAAGACGGTTAGGCACATACCACAACAGAATGGAGTTACTGAGAGAATGAATTGAACTCTTCTTGAGATTGCTCATTGTATGCTCCTATTAGTAAAGATGTCCAAAGTATTTTGGGCTGAAGCATTTCATACTGCTTCTCATATTATCAATCGATCTCCAGCATCAGCGATTCACTTTAAGACTCCGAAGGAGGTATGGTTAGGTTAATCCTCTAATTATTCATACTTGTGAATATTTGGGTATCCAACTTATTATCTTGTTATTGAAGGGAAGCTTGAACCAAGGGCTAAAAATGTCATATTCGTAGGATATGTAGATTGAGTAAAAAGGGTACAAACTTTGGTGTTTTTTCTTTACTCAAATTTGATATTAGTATAGATGCTAGCTTTGATAAATCCTCTATACAAGATCCTCGTAATGTTTCTATGAGGTTATCAAGAAACGAGAACAATGATCAAGTGGAGCTACCAGTGGGGCATACCAAGGAACGAGATGAAGAGACTCAAATTAATGACTCAAAAGTTGAAGATCTTGAATAACTTTCTGCCAATGAACAATACACATTGCTAAGGGAAGGGACAAAAGTTAGATACGAAAAGTGTAACATTTTATAGAGCAAGAAAATTTTATTGCACGTGTGATCATAGATTTAGAATGAGAGATTAAAGATATCGAGCCCTTTTCATACGTTAAAGCAAATTCTTGCAAAGATGCTGCACAATGACAGTTAGCCATGAAATGAGACATGGGTCTTAGTTAAAAGTCCAAAGGGGAAGAGGACAGCTAGATGCAAATGGATCTACAGAAAGAAAGAAGGTATTCAAGAAGTTGAAGATGCTACGTTCAAGGCGATATTGGTTGCAAAAGTGTTTCATCCAGAAGGAGGGAATTTACTACAATTAGATCTTCTCTCCTATCGTGAAACATAGCTTGATTCGCATGATACTCGTATTCGCTGCACAATTTGATTTAGAGCCTCAACAACTTGATTTCAAAACAACTTTCTTACATGGTGATATAGAAGAGACAATTTATATGGATCAACCTGAAGGTTTCCTAGCGGAAGGAAGGAAGACCATCTATTCCAACTGAAGAAGTCTTTGTATGGATTGAAGCAATCCCCTTTACTTTGGTACAAGAGGTTTGATGTATTAATGACTACACATGGATTTTTGAAGAGTGCATTTTATAGTTGTGTGTATCACAAGAAGATGTGTGGTAACTATGTGATTTAATAGTTGTTGTATGTTGATTATATGCTTATTGCTCATAACAACATCACAAAGATAAATAGTTTGAAGAAAGTATTAAGCAAAGAATTTGACATTATGGATTTGGGAGTTGCAAAGAAAATCCTTGGAATGGAGATTACAAGAGAAAATAGTGTTGTACATCTTTCTCAAAAGAGGTACATCGAAATAGTTCTTAAGAGATTCAATATGCATATGAGCAATCCTGTAAGTACACTGTTATCTTCTCATTTCAAGCTTTTAGAATTAAAAATGCCTCATTTTATGGATGAGGTGAATCATATGTCAAAGGTTTCTTATGCGAGCGAAGTAGGAAGCATTATGTATGCTATGGTGTGCACACGTCCAGATATTGCCCAATCTATAAGTGTGGTAAGAAGGTACATGGAAAATCCAGGAAAAAAGGCTCTGCAAGTTGTCAAGTGGATATTGACATATCTCAAAAGAGGTGCTGATGTTGGCCTAACTTTCTAAAAAAGTGAAGGTATTTCAATTATCGGTTATGCAGATTCTGACTATATAGGAGATCTTGATAAAAAGAGGTCCACAACTGGATACATCTTTACTCTCTATGGAAGTGTCGTTAATTGGAAATCGACTTTATAATGGATTGTCGCTTTTGTCTACAATAGAGGGTGAATATATGGCAGCAACGTAGGCAGTGAAAGAAACTATCTGGTTGAAAGGTTTGGTGGAAGAATTGAGTTCGTTCAGCTGGAATAAATTTTAAGATGGCATAGTCAAAGTGCTATTCATTTGATTAAAAGTCAATGATTTCATGAGCGCACCAAGAACATTGATGTTATATTCCATTTTATTTTAGATGGCGTAGAAGAGGAAGCTATCAAGGTTGAGAAGGTTATCACAGACGATAGCCCTACAGACATATTGACCGATATAATCCCGCTTTCCAAGTTTTCACACTGCAAGGACATAGCAAGAGCATGCATCAAGTGATGTAACTCGTGGTGAACAACTACTAGGTGGAGCTTGTATATTCAACAAAGGTTTGATTTTTCTTTTCCCTATTAAACTTAAAAGTTTTGATGTGAGTTGTTAATACGGATGCTTGGAACGCAAAACAAGGTGGAGACTGAAAGAGTTGGTTTGGTTCTTGTGGTATCAAACTTAATGGAAGATGAATAAATATGAGTATTTTTTAAGGAGATAATTAGTACAAAATAAAAGTCAAGATAGTATCTTGGTAGGTGAAATTTAGGTAAACCATAAAATAATTTCACATGTTTAACCTTGACATTTTGACACATAGTAATTTCATGAATGACATCAATAAGAAGAATTCATTCCTATAAATAGGAATCTCTTAATTCATTTTCAAAAACAACCTCTCACTTGTGTTCTCACCTTCTTAGGCGTTTGTTGCTCTCTCTATTGTAGAATTTCACTTGAATTCTTTGTAGAGTGAAATAAATATTGGTGCAGTTTTTCTTTGGTGGATGTAGGGTCATTGTGATCTGAACCACGTTAAATATTGTTGTTCTTCCTTGATATTTAATTTCACGTTTCCGTTAACAAAAAGGAGTAGAGAGAGTACTAAGAATAACTAATGAGGGAGTGCACGTGTAATATCAGGAAAAAAGTGGTTCAATGAGGTGTGGGAAAGATACTCAAAACTCAAAAGCTTAGAAATTTTTCAGGGCCTCGAGCATTAGTTACCTTGTGAAATAAGATTAAGAACAAAACACCAAGAAATAGAATTTTCTCCAAAATCTCAGAGACACACATAAGATGCCATGCCACAAAACAATTTTTAAGCTCAAGAGAGAACATGTTTGATTGCCATTTTAAGTTATACCACAGAGTAATACAAATAATAAAAATGGAAGCTCGTGTGTAATTTCACGAAAAAGGGTGGTTTTGGGAGGGTAAAGAAAACTGAACTTTTCCATGCCAGAACACGAATCAACTCAAAAGATTTGAAATTTGTCATGCCTGCAAGAATCATTAGCCTTATTAGACAAAGTAGATGCACCACAAAATAGAACTTCCTCCTAAATCTCATATACGCACTTTAGGCACCATGCGAAGCAACAATTTTTTTTCTTAGGATAGAACATGTTAAATTGCTTTTTTTGATTATACAAGAGAGAGTAATAAGAACAAGAAAAATAGAAAGTCGTGTAGTTTCACGAAAAATCAATTATATTTATGTGATGACTACTGTGGAAAGCTCCTAGATGATATCTTTTTCAGAATGTTGCACTCTCCTTACTATTCTAGTTTCTGCACGATGAAACATAACATTAACTAGTTACACACGTTTTTTTGTCATCATTGATTAGGAACACAAACGAGCACTTATGGCAAAGTACCTGACATGAGTGGCATATTAGTAATAGACTTAATATTGTTATTTCATGTTACCTTAAGACTCACTCATGGAAAGGAACTTATTCTTTCCTTTTTAAAACGGAGAGCTCTACTCTTTTTCTTCTTTACAAGCTCAACTATTTTACCTCGATTTACAAAATCAATCTATTTATACGAGTTGTCATCCACCCTAGATCAGAGCATAGCATAGCTTATAGTATCAAATAATTCTTAAGATTCCTTCACTTTGTAAGCATCAGGACCTGAGATGTTTCTAGAAAGATTGAATAAATCATCCCTTGCATTCAATTTGTTATGGTAACTCAGATGAATCATTAACGCACTGGACAATAACGGCAACAGAGTAAGAGAAATCAGGTGTTACGACCCACAAGTAAACCCTAGAAGAAAGAACACTCTCCAGTCGTCACACGGAGTGCTTGACCTCATAGAGGTCTTGCACAAGTCTCTTAGCTATAATTCATTACATAAAGTATGAAAATAAGTGCGGAATTAATACCTTTCACAACAATATAAATAAGAAACTCTTTTATACAAGCTAAAGAAACGAGTCTTATAGTCACAAGCCAACTTAAAGACACAGCTTAAATATCGTAGGGACACGTCCCTTTACATTGAAACATATACATAAATAGTCTTATACAAGTCATAAACAAGAAATTAAAGAGACCTAGACTATGTCCTCGAATATATGAGGACATACAGAATCTTGAGAGTCGACTTCCCAAGCTTAGCCTTCTAAGAAACCTCCACTTTCCTTCCACCTACTTATAGAAATATAAAATATTATGGGGTTAGTACAAACATTGTATTAAGTATGTTATATGCAAAATCATGCAAAAGGGACAACTTAGTTGAAACATACAAGTCTTGCTATTTTGATAGAAACCTTCATGAATCAAGTTACAAGACATCATTTAATATCATCATTTAACACATAAGGTAAAACTTCCATTTTTCTTAACATAAGAGCATACTTACAGTAAACCCAAATATCACATGAACTACTCCTATCCAAAGTTATCCTAAGGCTCACCTAAGTAAGACATGAAGAGATCACCCGTACAACCTTTCCAATACATACCTAAGTGATCCTTAAGACTGCTAAGATAAGCATACTTCATTTCATTTAACAAGTCAACATTCAATACTAAAGCCATTAGCCAAAACATACATATACTTAGGAACTTCACAAAAGAACCATCCTCGAAGATAACCCCCAACTTATACTTGGTGCAATGTGAATGTAGCATCACATGCTATTACTTCCACTTAGTGTTCCTTAGGAATCACCTTAGACTAAGCACATCACACTCATCATATGCTAATCTTTCATAATACAAGGCATAATATCAACAAGCTTCCTTAACATTAGACATAATGTCTCACAACTTTCATTTACATAACATAATTACCCATTCATACATTTTCATATAAGGGCACACCAAGAATCAATCCAAATGTCTACTTGTGCAATGGTTAGATAGCGTCTCATTCCACCACCTACCCTAAGTAGTACACCCTTAAGAATACTTAGTTAATTTACATTCATTTGTGGGGGCCTAGCTTTAACCGACATAAACCATGAGAGTTAGACACTGAATCTCGGTATTAACCCCTACAATATGAGGGATCCCAACTTGCCTAAGGTAGGGTCATTTTATTTATACTTTACATGGAATCTCAAGTAGCTACACCTACGTGGGCTCATAGTTCAGGTATAAGGAGATTGCTACAAAGTAACTCATTCTCTACTAACGAGTAGCACTCATTTCAAGAGTTATATTGGATACAACATCTCTACTCACGAAGTGTACCCACTACTTCTTGAAATCCTCTCGGTGCTAATCATAACTCCACCACGGAGTCTTAAACATTCATTGACTATAGGTTAAGGGATAAATTTTGAACACCATATCTCAACTCACGAAAGGTATTAAACCTCCAACCTATCAGGAAAGATCTTGGGAATAATGAGGTTGTTACTAAATACTTCATCTCAACTCACGAATAGTCTTCACACCAAAATCCCCCTTTTAATACTATAGGAATAGTAGGGATGGTCTAGACACTTGATCTCTACTCATAAAGAGTGTCTACCCTACAATCCCCCATTTTATTAATACATTCAAAGTGTGTTTGTGAGTACATGTGACCACACCTTTCATATAATCAGAATAATTCATAACATTGACTTCTTGACATGTTCATACCTACATTCATCATACTTCACAAATTATCATGCTTCACATATACATAAACTTCATTTAGACATAACATCATCAATATATTCATTTTAAACTTTTTAAAACATATCATGCATACACATCATAATCACCACCTTACTTCACATATTGTGCCTTCAAGGCCATACACACACACACACACACAAACACACACACACACACACACACACACACACACACATATATATATATATATATATATATATATATATTCATATACTTCGAGTAAAGACCGCCACATAAAGTTGGACCATACCACTCAAGATCATTTCACAATAAGAACTAAGCAAGATTAGACCAACTTACCCTTCATCCAAGCCTTTACAACGTTTTCTCAATTTCTCCAAAAATTTAATACTAAAGCATTTTAAGGCAGCAGGTAACTACAATAAAACATAAACAAAACCATAGTTCTAACATTATCTAACCATGTACATTAAACCCACTTCATAAGTCAAAAGTTGAGAAATAGAATGAGCATGGATTTATTGAGTTTTTAACCTTAATATCATAAACTAACATTGAATAATATCATATTACATTCATTTAAAACATTTTCATGCAAGACCCATGCTGAGAGTAAAAAATTGAACAGTTTGGAGTTTGAAAACCCTTTTTGAAATTTCTTTGATTGGGCTCCTTGAATGAAAGAAGAGTCAAGGATGCACTAACATACCTTAATATGAAGAAACCCACAAGATTTTTTGAATAAAATATTGAAAACGTTCTACCGTAGCTCCACCTTGAGTTCTAGCTTAAATGGAGTTTGAGAGAACTTTTCGGAGAGAAGAACTTTTGAGGGTTTTGAAATTTTGATTTCTAATTGAGGGTTTGAGTTTTTGGTTGGGTAGTGTGTGAATAATGACCTAATATAAGTATATAACAAACCCCCGAAATACAAAAAACACCCCTACATTAATTGGATCTTATAAAACAAGTAAAACATAACTTTTATTTTCGGAATTATTTTTGGGATACAAGTCTGCAACGCGGAGCTGTTCTCGCATGATTTTTATAAATAAATTTCGAGACACAGGAGTGTGCAACATGTCCCTGACATGGACCAAAACTTTTGGATTAAGCTGGTCCAAGTCCGCGATGCGGACTAGTTTCACCTAGGTACAAAACCTTGCTGCATTTGGCAGCTTGCTTGACCAATGATGGGGTCCTCCTCAAAAACCCTTAGTTTGGTCCTTAGGGAGTCGTGCCCGGACTTTTTTTACCCTAAATATATCTTGTAGGGTTTAGGGTCATCCCCACTGATCTTAGAATCCATATAACACATAAAAACACAGACAACACATAAGGACACACTAGCACACACACGAGAATAGTTTATGAACGTTTTGGTCGTCCCTTGATGTTTGACTTTCAAACTTCACCAACTTACTTCTACTGCTAAAATACATCATTTTAACTCATTATTAACTTATGAAACACATGTGAAGCTATAGTTTTACATATTTCATTTTGACGGTCGTAAAAGTCAACCCCACTTAGAAAAACATCCGTCCTCGAATGACACTAAACACATTCAAGGACATCAAGGAGACAACTAATGGCATACCACACATATCATCAAGGTCATAAAATTCGTAGTCAATGCACCAAACTTACTAGGAACACCAACTTCATATCATTAAGCATTTTACGCAACACAAGCAATTTGGAACAAATTCCATAATTCAAAGCACACACTTACTTCATCATTTTCATTTCATTTATGGAGGAACTACCTTCTCCAACATTATACATTCTCAGGACATCATTCCAAAGCTCAACATGTAATAACTCTCAAATCACACATTGGCACATAAATGCAAGCAATTAAGCAAATATCATTAGTTGCACATTGACATGAGAAATATAAATCAACTACAATTCTACTCATGAAACTATGATATCATAAAGAGAATGCAATATACCATATCATCAATGAAACTTATATCATAAGGAGACATGCAACTCATACTCGTATGCAAGACTGCAAACAAACAAAACTACTAAGGATTTTAGTCTCAAGCTTGAGTAAGAATAGTAGGAAAAGATAAGGATATCAACTACCTTCCTAATCAACTCATTCTCCCCCACTTAGGGTAAACCCATCTTCAAGGTCTCATATTTAAAAATCCCTCTATACCTCTCACAAGGTGGAAACGCATACTAACCTTAACTTATGAACATCTAGACTAATCATCGGCCTCAAAAGTAAAGTATAACACCCTCCTCTTAGGATTCAAGTTTAGACAAACTCTCTTAAATATCACCTCATTCAACTCTTAGGTACCACATAACTCAAACTCATGGAATAAAATTTCCTCTTTCTCTTTCCACACATTAAGGTATATTTATTTGGGAACCAGCATTCTAGCTATATGGATTCCATCATTTGCTAGTATAACCTCACAACTACCTTTCTAGGAAAACATAGTATCTTTCCTCCTTTTTAGAAATAAGCCTACACAAGAACTTTAATCTAACACAAGGATAACTATAAAACATTACTCATTCAAAAGGGAAACTTCCCACTTTTACTAATTGCCTCATTCATCCAATGTTCCACACATCAACACCATAGCTTTCTACAATCATTGCACATAGCTTACAAGATAACTCATTGTCCCGAAAAAGACTTCATTCTACCAATATTGCTCTCATCATGCTAGAACTACACCACAATACAATTTCCCATCATAATACCTCCAATATCATAGATCAGACATAGCCATATATGGCATCACTTCACAATATTCCAAACTCACCTTCACATCTACTCATCTAGTCGCAATACCACAATAAGCATCAAAACTCACCTTTTCTCCCTCAATCCTTGAGACATCATCCCTTCCAAGAAATGACATCTGGAAGACCACCGGACAAGGGAAAATAAGAGAGGGATCATATGCAGTTAAGCTCTATGGCATGACACAAGAAGAATGAAAAAAGTGAAATTTCTATCGCATTATAGCCCCTCGCTCATGGATGTGTCTTGACTCAACACCGATGAACAAGACTCTACTATACATGGCCTGTGAGACTTTGGACCCTAAATTATTTCCCAAAACCTTATGATCTGATATCAAGTTTACTACGAACAACAAGTACACCCTCGAAGATAGAGTATCCTTGAGTCGTCACACGGCGTGCTTGACCTAATAGAAGTCTTGCACAAGCCTCTTAGCTATCATTCATTACATAAAGTATGAAAAGTAGTGTGGAATTAAAACTTTTTCACAACAATTTAAATAAGAACTCTTTTATAAAAGCTAAAGAAATGAGTCTTATCGTCACATTCCAACTTAAAGACACAACTTAAATATCTTAGCGACACGGCCCTTTACATTGAAAGAAATAGATAAATAGTCTTATAAAGTCTTAAAAAAGAAACTAAAGAGGCCTAGACTATTTCTTCGAATATTTGAGGACATACCAAATCTTGAGACATAATTCCCAAGCTTAGCCTTCTAGAAACCTTCACTTGACTTCCACCTATACTATAGAAATATAAAATAGTATGGGGTTCGTACAAACATTGTACTAAGTATGACATCATAACAAAATCATGCAGAAAGGAAAATTTAGTTGAAACATACAAGTCTTGCTATTTTAATAAAAAAAACATCATGAATCAAGTTACAAGACATCATTTAATATCATCATTTAACACATAAGGTAAAACATCCATTTTTGTTAACATAAGAGCATACTTACACTAAACCCAAATATCACATGAACTACTCATATCCAATGTTATCCTAAGGTTCACCTAGGTAATACATGAAGAGATCACCCATACAACCTCTCCAATACATACCTAAGTGATTCTTAAGTCTACTAAGATAAGCATACTTCATTTCATTTAACATGTCAATATGAATACTAAAGACACTAGAGAAAACATACATATACTAGGAAGTTCACATCAAAACCATCCTCCAAGACAACCCCCAAGTTGCACTTGGTGCAATGTGAAAGTAGCATCTCATACTACTACATCCACTTAGTGCTCCTTAGGAATCACCTTAGACTAGTCACATCACACTCATCATATGCTAAGATTTCATCATAGAAGGCATAATATCAACATGCTTCCTTAACATTAGACATAATGTCACATTACTTTCATTTACAAAATATAATGACCCATTCATATATTTTCATAGGACACACCAAGACTCCCTCCAAATGTCTGCTTGTGCAATGGCTAGATAGTGTCTCATTCCACCACCTACTGTAAGTAGTACACCCTTAAGAGGACATAGTTCATTTACATACATTTGTGGGGGCTAGGTTTAACTGACATAGACACATGTGAGCTAGACATGGAATCCCGATATTAACCCCTAACGGATGAGGGATCCCTACTTGCCTAAGGTAGGGTCATATTCTTTAGCCTTTACATGGAATCTCCAATAGCTACACCTACGTGGGCACATAGTTAAGGGATAAGGAGATTGCTACTAAGTAACTCATTCTTTACTAACGAGGAGCACTCATCTCAAGAGTTATATTGGTTACAACATCTCTACTCACAAAGTGTACCCACCACTTCTTCAAATCCTCTCAATGCTAAGCATAACTCCACCACGGAGTCTTAAACGTTCATTGTCTATAGGATAAAGGATAACTTTTGAACACCACATCTCAACTCACTAAGGGTATCCAACCTTCAACCTATCTATAAAGCTCTTTGAAATAATGAGGTTTCTACTAAATACTCCATCTCAACTCACGAAGAGTGTTCACTCCAAAATCACCCTTTTCATACTATAGGTATAGTAGGGATTGTCTAGACACTTCATCTCTACTCACGAAGAGTGTCTACCCTACAATCCCCCATTTCATTCATAACTTCATTCATACATTGAATGTTTGTGTGTGAGTACATGTGAGCACACTTTTCACATAATCACAATAGTTCATACCTACTTTCATCAGACTTCACACACTATCATGCTTCAAATATACATAAACTTCATTTATACATAACATCATCAAGATATTGATTTTCAACTTCTTAATACACATACACATCATAATCACCACCTTACTTCACATACAATGCCTTCAAGGCCATACTCACAATACAAATATATATATATATACATATATATATATATACACCACTCAAGATCATTTCACAATAAGAACTAAGCAAGATTAGAACAACTTACCCTTCATCCAGGCCTTTCCACCTTTTCTCACTTTCTCCAACAATGTATCATAATAAAGCATTTCAAGGCAGTAGGAAATCACAATATAACGTAAAGAAAACCATAGGTTTATTGAATTTTTAACCTTAATATCATCAACTAACATTGAATAATAGCATATTACATTTATTAAAACGTTTTCAAGTAAGACCCATGCTTAGAGTAAAAAATAGAAGAGTTTGGAGTTTGAAAATCCTTTTTGAAATGACTTTCAATGGGCACCTTGAATAAAAGAAGAGTCAAGGATGAACTAACATACCTTAATATGAAGACACCCATGAGATTTTGTGAAGAAAACGTCCAAAAAATTCAACCCTAGCTCCACCTTTAGTTTTAGCTTCAATGGAGTTTGAGAGAACTTTTGGAAGAGAAGAGTTTTTGAGGGTTTTGAAATTTTGATTTCTAATTGAGGGTTTAAGAATTTTTGTTGGGGAATGGGTGTATAATATCTTAAAATCAGTATATAAAACACCCTCAAAATACCCAAAACACCCCTACATTAATTGGACCTTTTCAAATAAGTCAAACTTAATTTTTATTTTCGAAATTATCGTCACGAAATAAGTCCGCAACGCGGAGCTGTTCCTAAAAGATTTTTGAAAATAAATTTTGAGTAGTGCACCATGTGTCCGCGACGCAGACCATCACTTTTGGCCTAAGTTGGACCAAGTCCGCGACGCGTACTAGTTTCACCTACGTACAAAACCTTTTCTGCCTTGGGCAGCTTGCTTGACCAATGATCAGGTCCTCTTGAAGGACCCTTAGGTTGGTCCTTAAGGAGTCGTGCGCGGACGTTTTAACCCTAAACATATTTCTTTGAAGGTTAGGGTCATCCCCACTGACTTTAGACTCAAAACAACACATAAAACACATATACACACATGAACACACTAGCACACACGAGCCTAGTTTCCGAACGTTTTGGTCGTCCCTTGACGTTTGACTTCCAAACTTCACAAACTGACTTCTAATGCTCAAATACATCTTTTAAGCTCCTTATTAAATTATGAAACAAATGTGAAGCTCTAGTTTGACCTATTTTATTTTGAGAGTGATAACACCAGGTCATCCTCACTGCATGCAAACTAAATATTAACTTACACAAGCAAACCTTGTTCTTTAATTGATAAGCGTACTCTTGATGATCCATCTGTACCAACAAACTCTGGGTTTCAAATACATTATTCATAGAACAAGACATGACATTTAAGGAAGAATATAAGCAAGATTTCATGTAAAAATTAGAGTTAAATGAAGGAGTAAAATGTGAGAGCTAATTAGTGTCGATGGACTAACCTATTAAATAAATTCTCACTGATCCACATTAGTTAAATTGACGCCCAAAATGCATGGAACATGCATTATCAAGAAACCAATCATTTTCATATGAAACACGTACAAGAGAATATTGTTATTCATTGGAGTATTTCCTAAAACATGAATTATGTCATGGATAGTTTTCCAAATTAAGATGGAAGCTATACAAGTTTCAAGGCCTTATCTATATCTATCTATCTATCTATCTATCTATCTATCTCTCTCTCTCTCTCTCTCTCTCTCTCTCTCTATATATATATATATATATATATATATATATATATATATATACATATATATATATATATATATATATATATATATATATATATATATATATATATATATATATATATATATGAATATAGCAAAGCTGATGTGGCACCTCTCTATGAACAACATTCATCTTATTATTATTTTTGCATTTTAAATTTCATAATATATTAATTACGGAAAAGGACCTAAAATATCCCTAAAGTATTAGAAATGGTAGAAAACTACCCTACATCCACCTATTGGCTCCAAAATACACTTCTCACCCACCTATTTGCTCCAAAATACTCTTGTCATCCACCTTTGGATCCAAAATTGACCACTTATTTAATGGTTTAAAATTTAAACTATATAATATTTTTTAAAATATGTGACGCTCAATTATTTGTTATAATTTAACTTATTAATGTAATTTATAAATCAATCCACTACACACCCATTACTAATTAAACTGCACCCAATTAATAAATTCACCCCATTACTAATGCAACAACATGAAAGCTACTGCCAATGAGTGTTTTTAAAAATTTGAGGTGAAAATGTCTATAGAAGTAAATTATCGTATATTCAAGTGTCTAAATAAAAATTACCGATAAACATAAAATATTGACTATGTTCACCTTAATTATTTCTTCGTCTCAATTATGTGATGTTAATTAATATAACTTGTTTAAAAAATAATGTATTAAAGGTTTTAAAACAAATCATAAATTTTTATAAAATTATATTAAAAAAAAGTGCATGAATTAATTCGGGATGTACTACTTCTTTACCTTTAATCATAAATTTCGAATTCAAGCTTGAAAGAGAATCTTATTGAAAGTTTTCTCCTAAATAAGCAGCTCAACCTTAATTTAATTGGGGCTTCGATTCGGACTCAAATAATTTTGGATGTCATTTTAGGAATCTATACTTTCGTCGTGTTTTAGCAGTGTTTAGGGTGATTTTGATATTGCAATTGGTTTATTTATTGGGTGGGGTTTAGTTAGTAATGAGTGGGTAGTGTGTTGGTATATAAATTATATTAATAAATTAAATTATAACAAATGATTGAGCGTCAGGTATTTACAAAAATATTTAAATAGCTTAAATTTGAAACTGTTAAATAAGTATTCAATTTTGGATCCAAAGGTGGATGACAAGGGTATTTTGGAGTCAATAGCTGGGTGAGAAGGGTATTTTAAAGCCAATAGGTGGATGTAAGATAATTTTGTATCATTTCCCGTACTTCAAGGATATTTTAGACTCTTTTCAGTATAAATTAAATAAATTTTAGAAGCCTAACAAATCATACTATGGAATATGGATAACTAACAGTAACGTTAATGACAAACATCAATGCTAACAGTCAGTATCTAATAAAGCCCATAACTGATTCATCCCACGTACTACACAACAAAATAATGCTAACTAATAATCAGACCATTGACTTTTAAATTTCCCCAACATTATATTTTTTGTGTAAAGATTAAAGAGTATTAGAGAATATATAAATTTCTCCAATTTCTTGGCCAGGAAATTTGTAGAAACATTCAGCAGAAGAAGTCAAGAAATAAACGTAACAAATCATATTAATTTTCTTTTTACATATTTTGTTGATGACTTGCTATTGTTTTCAGTATATTTTTATTTCATTTGTTTTGAGCCAAATATGACTACAATTCAATTTTCATACAAAAGGGTAAAATTTTCAAATATAAATTAATTTATATTTATTTTGAATAGGTTCAAAGAATTGTTACAAGTAAATGAAATAAGGGAGATAGACGTAATATTATAAATCACAAGGGAGATGAGTGTTATAGAACGAAACCTGGAGAAAGGTCTCTCAAATTATCCCATAAATATAATTACTAATAATTCGAAGTCATTCTTAAATTGTACGTGGCTAATAAATGAAAAGATCATACGAAAATATCCATAACAAATGTACGAAATCATGCATAGTTTTTAATTTAGTACTCCTTTCTGTCTAGCAATAGTTATTCATTATTGATTTGATATACATCTTAAGAAATCATAAATTATTATTATTATCTTTCGAATTATTAAATCTAATATTTTAAATATTGTATTAGATATTGAATACTCATTTTTACCATTAAAGACAAAATAAACAAAGGATAAATTATCTTTTAGTTTTTCAAACTGAATTGTTGAACAATCATTTTAAATAATGGGAGAGTACAATATACAGGGGGGAGTAATAATCTCATTTGATTATTTAATTATATCGTCAATTATTAAAATAAAATTATCATCAATCAATTCCCCACGAAAATAAAACGTTTACATTAATTTATCATTCTCCTATACCTAAATTTTCACACAGCTTCTTACCCATTATTGCCAAGACTATAAGAAAAAGGACCAACTTCCTAGGGTATTTCATTTCTAGAGTATTCTTAAATCGTAAGATTGTGACAAAGACTCGTTTCAATAAATAATTCTAAAATTTTCTTCGGTTAATAAAATTTGATAAAACAAAATGTAGATCTATGATATATATTTCTATTATTATTACTCCTGTTCTTAATATTTTTTTTCTTAATTTTTTGGACATTTTCCTTCATCTGTTTAACTATAAATACTAACTCCTCTTACTTATTTATTAACACACCATTAAAGAGGACAATGAAGAGTTTAAACAAATATATTTTTATTGTTGTAATAAAAAATGAAGATATTTAACAATTATAAAGATTTGATTGCAATCAATTAATAAGGAGTAAAATTAGATGTGAGAGGAGAGCACTTATCTGAAGATCATACAAAGTTGAAGAATTATTTAAAAAATATTGACACCTCACATAAATTAGACTATCAAAATTATAATTTATATGTATAAATGAACTCATCAGAAATTAGTGCAAAATCTAAAAAAATATCAATTTAATCTTATTTTTTAAAGGAGCTCAACATACTTAAAGTTCATAAAATAATGATCACCACGAAGTTTGAGTCCTTTTTTTTTCTCTTTTGATTATTTTTTTTTAAAAGAAAATTTTATGCATAGCAAATATAAAATTCTTAATTTTATGCTATAGCAAACTTTATAAAATTGCATTTCGTAGAAAAAATTAGTTTGCTACAGATGTGTTTTTTCTGTATATGTGTTGGATCACCATTATACATTTTAATTGTTTAAGAAAAAGGAGGAAATTTCGGTTAGATAAATAAGGAAAAAATTCCCTGAATTCATGCAACTCTAGTTCAGTAGAATTTCATTACTTCTTCGTCTATTTCTACCGAAAGAACTCCACTGTAGTCAGCTCGAAAAATCGATGAAGCTATTGAAAGTACTATACAAACAAGCGAGACAAATTTGATTACAGGGATAACAACAGGAGGTAATTTCATGATGAAAACAAACTCTGATTTTATTTTTTTCTAGTCGAAAATGGTGTTCAAAATAAGATTTCCTTTTTAACTTTCATCAATTTCAGTTGAATGTAAATTGAGATGTGTATATTTTGTTCGTAATAGATTTGAATATTTAATTTGAAATCTAGAAAATTTTGTGATAAATTTGTTGATTATTTTGAATTTGTGACCTGAGATTCGTTTATTTCAAGTAATTTTTGTGTTTGGAATTGTATATGTTATCTTAGATTCGCTGATTTCATGTATGAAACTATTATGTTTCGTTTTATACAGTACATTTTTGTCCTGTTATTGAATATTCATAATATGTATAAGTATATGAAACTGTTGAATGTTTATACGAATTTGTAAGTTATATACATATACCTATTTAGTATTTTTGGTGAATTGTATAAGTATATGAAATTGTTGACTGTTTATTGAAAATTGTAAGTTATATACATGTAACAACCTGAGAGTATACCCTAGAAGAATGACATCCTGAAGTCCTTACACTGCGAATTCAACCTCTCGGAGGTCTCATAAAAGCCCTTAGACATTATTCATTGCATAAACATATTTGAAAAGTAGTGTGGAATTAAAAAATTTCACAACATCATCTTAAAATCTCTTTTATAGAAAAACATATGAAATGCAAAGTCTTTCATAACCATCTTAGACACTCGAATATCTTGGGTCACATCCCATATATCAAAAATAGAAATAATAAAGTCTAATACAATGTATTTTGAAACAAAAATCTAAACATAGTTATGTCCTTGAAACAACTGAGGACATACCACGACTTGCTTGAAAGAATGCTAATATCCAAGCTTCACTTTAAATGACTCCTCGCAATTGCCACCTACAACTTTAGAGATAAAACACATGTGGAATTAGTACATTAGAATGCACTAAGTATGGTGACATGCAATAAAACCATGATAAAAGGACATTTGTATAAAACATGCTCTTTTGAGGAAAACTTCATAACATATGTATAAGAACCACTTTCCACATAAACTTCCCATATAAGACATATTCAAAGTAAACCACAATATAGCATTAACAACACTTCAAACCATGTAAGCATATGACTCTCCTACCAAAGGTAATCCTAAGACTTACTTAAGTAAGACAAGAAGAGACTGCATATACACCCTCTTCAAGTACACCTAAATAATTCTTAAGGCTACCTATGATAAGATTATACCTTATTTAGCATTCAACTCAACACCTAAGGTTACTCTAAGATTTACTTTTGTAGAACATGATGAAACCACCCATACACCCTCTTAAAGTCTAATTAAGCAACCCTCAAAGCTACCTTAGATAGGGATACTTTTATTCAACTTACACTAACTCAAGTCATAATCATTCATTAAGTCAACTAAAATACCATTAAGAATTTAGAGGACCACATAAAGAATGTAAATAATGATGATATCCTAGTGTGTTTTACTTGATGTTGGAGAGTGAATCTTCATAATTGACTATATGAGTATTATGATGAAATATGATAATTTTCTATTAGGGTGAATAGGATGACTTATAGTTTACTTGGTTATCTCTATGTGCTTCTTGAATGTTATTGTGTATGTGACAAGATGATGAGTTGTGTGTATTGTTTGGTAGACCTAAGTACCTCTACTTGATACATGAAGAATGTAAATATGAACTCTTGACTTAGTAGGATAAAGCACCTTAGTCATGTATGTGTATATATGATTGAAATATGACCTTGAAAAAGTTAAGAGGGTCATTTACTTGGGACCTTCAAACTATAAAGAAGGTTATGATATCCTTGAAGTTGAATGTCGTACTGGTATCCTTCTTGTGTGAATGATGGATTTAGGGGTAGGTTGGTTGGATCGACATGAAACCATATCTAAGTAATTCATTGAGCTATCCTAATTGACCATTGTGTGGCACCCCTAGTGGACCATATTTTGTAAGGTGTATTATATTTTTGTTATGACTACTATATGGTACCTCTTCATATTCCCTTTTGATTGAATTACTCTATGAGAAGAAAGCTAGCACCGAGTGAGTATGCTTGGGGAGGGACTCTACTTATGTTGAGAGGAGAGTACAAAGAAACCCTGGATATTCCTTAACTATGTGCCACAATGGGATGTGTCTTAGTTCTACCCTAGGAAAGTAGAACACCCTCCATCGGAGTAGACTTCGTATTCCATGCCTAGCTTATATGATCTATGTTTGTTATTTCCTATTCTCATCATGTGGGATATATTCTAGTATTGGATATGTACTACAACGTTTAGGCAGTGGAATGTGACGCTATCTAGACATGTCACGGGTAGGCTTTGAAGGTTCTAGGGTGTAGGTTCCCCATGCCTTTCCAATACCATTATATGAAGTCTTCTAAATGGTTAAATGAATATTAGTTGACTTAAAAATTAATAGTTATGACTTGAGTTAATATATGTTGAATAAAAGTATCCTATCTAGGGTAGCTTTGAGAGTTTCTTAAGTAGATTGGAAGAGGGTGTATGGGCGGTCTCTTCATGTTTTACTCAATTGAATCTTAAAGTAACCTTAGGTGGTTAGAGGAATGCTAAATGGAAAATAATATTATCTTAAGTAGTCTTAAGGATTATTTAGGTGTGCTTGAAGAGGGTTTATGGCCACTCTTTTCTAGTCCTACTTGAGTAAGTTTTATGATAACCTTTGGTAGGAGTGTTATATGTTTATGTTGGTTGATGTGATGAAATGCTATTATGTGATTTTACTTGGAAGATGTCTTACATGTGAAGTTGGTGTTAAATGTGTTTCTTATGAAGGTTTCTATAAAAAGAGCATGAAAGCATACTTTGAATCAAATGTCCTTTTTGCATGATTTTATTTCATGTCACCATACTTAGTTCAATCTAATGTACTAATTCCATATATTTTATCTATCTCTAAAGGTGTAGGTGGCATTTAAGAGGAGTTCCTTGAAGTGAAGCTTGTATATTTGTATTCATTCAAGCAAGTGTTGGTATGTCCTTAATTGCTCCGAGGACATAACTATGTTTAGTTTTATTATTCCAAGATATTGTAATAGACATAGATATTTTCAATATTGTTGTGGTATGGGCTGTGACCGAAGATATTCGTGTGTCTTAGATGGCTAAAAGAGACTTAGCATTTGCAATGTTTTCTATAAAAGTGATTTTATGAGGATATTTGTGAAAAGTTTCAATTGCGCACTACTTTTCATATACGTTTAGGCAATAAATGATGTTTAAGGGCTTGTCGGAGACCTCCGAGAGGTCGAATACACCGTGTGGAGACTTGAGGATACCTTTGCTTCAAGGGTATACACTCGTGTCATGACAAACTTGGTATTAGAGTATAAGGTTTTCAATTAGTCTATAGGATTCAAAGTCTCGTAAAAGCCACGTCTCCTAGAGTCTTGTTCATTAGTGTGAGTCGGTACACATCCTTGAGCAAGAGGCTATATGATAACATAGTTTCTCTTGTTCTCTACTCTTAAGTCATGTCGTAGAGATTAAAAGTTATGAGTATCCTTTCTTAATTCTTTCCCTTTGTGGTTTTAGGAGATGACTAATAGAAGAATGGCCGCAATAAGAGTTGTATAGGATAGAGCGAATGATGGAGTTTCTCCCCAAGTTGGGCAAGTTCTCCAAGGTGGACAAGATCTACTAGGTGTGCAAGATCCTCAAGGTGAGCAAGTTCTTGTTGTTGGTCAAGGGGATCAGGCTTCGGTGGTTCCCTTGGACATGACTAATTGGGAGATGAGAAAGGATCTCCTTGCCCGAGCCCGAGCCGTGAAAACTCATGTGAATAGGGGTATTGAACCTAGGGTTAATGCCTTAGAGAGTACTATGGCCTCAAGAGTGAGGGACTTTGTGAGGATTAATCCTCATATCTTTCTTGGTTCTAAGGTGGTAGAGGATCCCCAAGAGTTTCTTGATGGTGTGTACAAGGTGTTAAGTTTCGTGGGGGTGACTTCTAGGTAGAAGTAGGAGTTAACTTTGTACCAATTGATGGAGGTTGCTCAAGTGTGGTACACTGAATGGAAAGATAATAGGCCGGTTGACTCGTGTCCCATAGAGTGGGAAGAGTTTAAGAAAACTTTCTTAGGAAAATACATTCCCAGTGAGAGGAGGGAGGTGAAGGTTGAAGAGTTCATTAACCTTAGGCGAGGTAATATGAGTGTTGAAGAGTATTATTTGAAGTTTACCCTTTTTTTCTAGGTATTCTCCATCCTTAGTGTCTAATCCTCGGGATGAGATTAGTAGGATTGTGACCGGTGTTGTCGACCTTGTGAAAGAAGAATGTCGTACGACCATGCTCCATAATGACATGAACTTTTCTAGGCTTATAGTTTATGCACAATCCATTCAAGAGTCCAAACATAGTAGGATCTCAAGGAATTTTAAAAGGAGCGGGTACAATGAGAAAAACCAACCTATGTTTAAGAAGAGAGCTCCAATGCAAGAAGGATCTACTTATCCTATGGTAAAGATTGAGGGTGGTAATGATTTTCGAGGTTTTAAGCCTACTTGTCTTACCTGTGGGAAGAAACACTTTGGGAAATGTTTAGCCAGTACAGGTGGTTGCTTCGTATGTGGTAAGGATGGTCATAAGGTGAATGATTGTCCTACTATTGCGCCTAGAGGAAGAGAGGCCAAGCAAGTTCCTCCAAGTATTCTGGATGGTGATGTTCCAAGAAAGAATCACTTCTATGCTATCCGAGATAAATGAACTAAGTCGGATGATGATGTCGGTAAGTTATAGTTTTCTGTCTTTAGTTGTTATGGGTTCCTTCTAATTGGAGAGTATGGTGAGTAGTTGGGTTGTGGATTGTTGTCTCTTCTCTTTTATTCTCCTCAAGCATGAGAGTTAGAATATCATATTATCATGTTGTATCTTGATTACGAGTCTTGTTGAAAATGAATTTCATTGAGCTCCTTGCATTGTTCATTTTCATGAAGTTAAGTTTATGTTGTAAAATGAGTTTATAGGATTTTATTTCTCATATTGTCATGCCTTCATTATAAATTACTTAAAGTTGAATTAGTGATATAAGGAGCATGTTCATTGTGAAATATTTGAAGTTCTTGCTAAATTGTGTTTTCTTGAGAATGGTTATGATATGTGGTATGGTTATGAGCTGCTTGTCTTGAGTCTTACCTCTTGAAAGTGTTTAAAATGAAGCAAGTGTCATTCGGGGGCGAATGTTGTCCAAGTGAGGAGAATGTAATGTACCTAAAATGAACTAGGTGAAACTACAGCCTAACATCTGTGTCATGAGGTTATAAGGTAACAAAATTGTAAATAATAGTGTTTAGAGGCAGTTTAAAGTTTGGAAGATTGTGGAGGTCAAACTTCCAAGAAGGTCCAACACGTTTGAAAGATAGCCTTGAGATGTGCCTGTGCATTTTGGCGTGCCTTTGTATGTTTTACGTGTCGTTTTAGTTCAAATTTATGCAAGAAGTTCTTAACATCTAGATGAAATTTTTTGAAGTTGAAACTTCCAGGCAAGACTACCGAAAGACCAACCTAAGGGTCTGTAAGTAGGACCCAAACCTTGGGTCAAAACTGCCCAAGGCAGTCTCAAGAAGCGATGGCCAAGCGACGCCCCATCGTCCAAGGAACGGTCCGTCATTGGGGGCGTTGCTACACACTTATGTGTGAGAGATTAAGCCCCCATTTGATGAGTCTCTGACCCAAACTATGGTTGCCAGTATGTCCTATCGATGGGACTATGCTCCGTCGTTCATGTCGTCGATTGACAACTGCAAATTTTCTACAGGTGTCTCGGCCAAGCCATGGGCAAATTGGGTATCTCACCTAGTCATCTGAAAATATTTTGGGTGGTTACTTAAGGGTAATTTGGGTATTGTAAGTGGTTTTATAAGTCTTGAACCTTAAGATGAGTTCACTTTTAAAAATCAAAATCCAGATTCCGAAGAAGAACTCTCAAAAACTCCATTGAAGTTTGAAGGGATCTCGAAGCTTGGAGGATTATTCCTCCATCAATTCTTCATCATTGTCGTGGATTTTCTTCATCAAGGTATGATGTTTCATCCTTGAACTCTCTTTCTACAGGGATAAAAACATCAAAAGGCTTTTACAAGACTTTCTCAAAGCATGAACTTCTAAATTGAATTCTAGCCATGGGTTCTTGCATAAAACGTTTTGAATCAATGAGTTATGATTGAATGGATGTTAATTTGGTGATCCTAAGTTAAAAAATCTATGAACCCATGCAAATCATGATTGCCGTGTTTTGTCTCTAATGTGGGTGATTTGGTTAAGGCTTAATGGTATTGAATTATTGTGTAGATTACTTTAGTCCATTGAATTATGAAAACATCATGTTAAGATTGTAAATAATTTTCCTCAATTTGTTAATTCTTGTATTATATTATGATTATCTATTGTATGTTGTGATTATTGGATTGGATTGGTGTGTGTCTTTTGGTAAGAGCCTTTGTGAATTGAATTGATTGGAATGACTATGGAGTGGAGGTGTTCTTGATGGAATCATGGTATGTTGACCTAATTCCCTCTATATTTTATCGTATAGGTCTTGAATTGTGATGTTTTATATGGTCCACTTATTGTGTCAATGCTTATGTGATATAATTGTGAAGAATGTGGCCTCGTGAACATTACTTTATGAATTATGATGCTATCATGTTATAACTTGTATACGTGATCATTGTGAAAGTCTATATGACTTATGTGTATATGTGAAGTCAAAGCTTGAGCTCTTATATAGTATCATATGTGTTTGTAGTAAACAATGATGGTCTCCTAGTGTGTTTTACTTGATCTTGGAGTGTGAATCTTCCTAATTGACCATATGAGTCTTATGATAAAATATGTTAATCTTCCATAGTACTGAAAATGGTGACCGATAGTTGACTTGGTTATCTCTGTGTGTTTCTTGAATGTTATTGTATATGTGACAAAATGATGAGTTGTGTGTGCTGTTTGGTAGAACTATGTCCTGCTACTTGATACATGACCAATGTGAATATGAACTCTTGACTTAGTAGGATAAATCACCTTTGTCATGTGTGTGTATATGTGATTGAACTATGACCTTGAAAAAGTTAAGAAAGGTAAAAAGAAGGTTATGATATCCTTGATGTTGAAAGTCGCAATGGTATCATTCTTCTGTGAATGATGGACTTAGGGGTAGGTTGGAAAGAACAGCATGAAACCATCTCTAACAAAGACATTGAGATATACTAATTGACCATTGTGTGGCAACCCTAGTGGACCATCTTTGGTAAGGTTTATTATGATTTGGTTATGACTACTATATGGTACCTCTTCATATGCCCTTTTGATTGAATTACTCTATGAGAACAAGGGCTTGCACCGAATGAGTATGCTTAGGGAGTGACTCTACTTAAGTTGATACTAGAGTACAAAGACACCCTTAATATTCCTTAACCATGTGCCAACATGGTATGTGTCCTAGTTCTACCCTTTGCAAGTAGAACACCCTCAATAGGAGTAGGAAAGACTCTGGATTCCATGCCTAGCTAGTATGGTCTATGTCGGTTATTTCCTATTCTCATCACGTGGGAAACATTCTAGTATTGGATAAGTTCTACAACGATTAGGTAGTGGAATAGGAGTCTATCTTGAAATGGTACGAGTAGGCTTTGATGGTGCTAGGGTGTAGGTTCCTAAGGCCTTTCCAAGATTATTATGTGAAGTCTTCTAAATGCTTAAATGAATCTTAATTGACTTAATAAATTGTTATAACTTAAGTTAATGCGAATATTTTTATTTGATGATGTTACTTTAATATGTTCTGTATGTGATTATTGACTTATATTATTTATCTTTTAACTCTTTTATGAAGGTTCGACCAATATGTCATGAAAGCATGTTATATACTAAATGCCCTTTTTTCATGGTTTTTGCATAACTTTAACATTTAGTGGATTAAATGTGTTAACCCCTTCTTTTCCCTTTTTGACTAAAGTGTAGGGAATTGGAAGTCTTGATATGCCATGGAGGATGAATAGGTTTCTAAGGGTTGAAGATGAAGTATTAGTGAGTCCTCATTGATTCGAGGACAAGACCCACATGTTCCTTTATATCTTTAGTCTTTATTTTATGTCTTATATGGGCTTACTCCCAATGTTGTACATTCAAAGTATTAAATGGTTTAATGAGATATTGTAAAGGTATATATGTTTTAAAGAAGTCTTCCGCTTGCGTATTAGTTAAAGTATTATTCGTGTGTGAATAAAGTTTTAGATTGTTACTATTTTTGAGTATATTGTGCAATGATTGACACGAGTGGCTTATATGGGAGTTTTCGTGGTCTCATATGTTGTGTGGCGACTTAAGGATGACATTTCTTCTAGGGTATACTCTCGGGTCGTTACAAGCAAGGGGAAGACTTCTTTAAAAACATTTAACTTTACAACACTTCCGTCTCATAAACCATTTTATACATTAGAGTACAACATTTGGGACTAAGCCCATACAGGACTAAAATACATAAAAGGAAAACGTGGTCTTGTACTTGTAACAACTGGGTAGCACCCCCTAGAAGTTACACAGTGTACTAGACCTCTCGGAGGTCTTATAAAAGCCTTAGACATCATTCATTGCATATATATGAAAAGTAGTGCGGAATTATAACTGTTCATCATAATAGTCAAACACTTTCATATAAACATAAGAAAGAATTAAGTCTCGTCATAGACATCTTAGACACATATAAATCTTAGGTTCACAACCCTTACATCAATTAAAAGATAAACCAATTTCTATTACAATGTCTTTTGATAAAGGAATCTAAACATAACTATGTCCTCGAATCATATGAGGACATACCAAGTCTTTTTGAGGGAATGTTATTCCCAAGATTTGCTTATAAGAGACTCCTCACTTGACACCTACAGTTTTAGAAATAGAACAATATATTGAATTAGCACATTGAATGCACTATGTATGGTGAACATGCAAGAAAATAATGCTAAAACGGAAAGTTACTTTAAGATATGCTTTTAATACTCTTTTGGTATAAATCTCATAAGAAAAGTATAAGAACATAATTAAGTCAATCTTCTCATATAAAACATACACAAGTACTCCACAAGTTATGACCCTAATCATATAGACCTCCTACCAAAGGTTTTCTTAAGATTCACTTATGTAAGAGAAGAATAGACTGCCCATACACCATCTTCAAGCACACCTAAGTAATCCTTAAGACTACCCAAAGTAACATTGTTTTTCACATTCAAATAATACATAGTTTTATATTCATCAAGTAACCCAGTTTCATCATTTAGACTTTCCACCTAAACTTACACTCAGACTCACCTTAGCAAGACATTAAGAGAACGCCCATACACCCTTTTCAAGCCTACCTAACTAATCCTCAAAGCTACCCTAGGTAAGAAACTTTCTATTTATCATACATTACTAAGTCAACAATATTCTTTAATACATTTAAGAGACATTCAATATTTAGAGGACTTCACATAATGGTCTTGGAGGACCTAGGAAACACACTTATCATCTTCAAAGTCTATTCGTGCAACATATAGATAACGTCTCATTCCACTATCCACACGTTGTAGAACCTACCGAATATATAAAGTGTACATCCAATATGATTTGATTCAGCATTAAACAACATAGACAATAGTATCTAGTTATGGAATCAAAAGTCTACCCTACTCCGAGGAGGGTGTTTTACTTGCCAAGGGTAGAACTAGGACACATCACATGTTGGTGCATGGTTAAAGAATATCAAGGGTTTCTTTGTACTATAGTCTTATATTAAGTAGATCTACTACCACAAGCATACTCACTCGCTTCTTTGCCTTTATTCTCATAGAGTAATCATTCCCTAGGTGTATTAGTGAAGGTACCATAAATATGCCTTACAAACTCTTAATACTTTTTCTTCCCAAGTATGGGTCCACAAGGTATGCCAACCAAGGACTATTAGGGTAGTTCTTATGACTTCCTTAGAGATGGTTTCATGTCATTCCAGCTACCTACCCCTAAGTCCATCATTCCACTCAAGAAGGATACCATTACGGTCTTTCACTTCAAGGCTTCTATTAACCTTCTTTTCTATATTCAAGGTCCTCATTCATAACCTTCTTTTATTATTCAAGGTTCTATGTTCTTGATATTATTTCCATATTCATGGTCCTATTTTAGTAATCCTTGGAAGGGCACCATCTTAGGTCTACCGATCCTAAACTTTCATTCATCAATCATTCATACACATACATGACAAAGGTGCCTAAGCGTACTAACTCGAGAGTTCACATTCACATATCTTTCATGTATCAAGTAGAGGTACCAAAGTCTACCTATCAAGACACAACATCATCATATCGCGTATTCAATAACATTCAAGTACCATGTAGGGACAACTAAGTCTACCTAACCAGATACACTATCAATACACATAGAGACTTATCATAGTCTATCATATTCACATTTAACCATTTAGAGTAAATCATACATTTACCTCACACATATAAACATACCATATAATACTTCACATTGTTCATAGATACAAGATATAACATGATTGCAGCATAATTCACATAATAATGCCGACAAGGCCATGTTCATAGCAATTATAACACATAAACACCGCCACGATAAGTGGAATATACCAATAAATACAATTCAATATAAATTCTATAAATAAAAGAGGAATCAGGTCAACTCAACCCCTCCAATCATCATCATTATCATTCCTTAGCCTTTTAAACAAATGAAGTTTACAAAAGCTCTTACCACTAGCAATATACACAATACTAAGCCACAATTAATCTATATCAATGATCTAAAAACATACTATATGAGTATCATCATTATAAGGGAGGATATAAGCAATTCTATCACAATATGTACATAATTCAATAGCCCAATACAATCTACACTTCAAGTCACTAAGATAAATCCATAATCAATTCACCCACTTTAGAACCTAAACTTGGAATTCAAGGAATACATGGTTCATAGATGTTTTGATCTTAAAATAAAAAATTAACATCAATTATTTCATAAAAAGATATTTAAACATTTTCATGCAAGAACCAATGCTTAGAATTAAAAATAGAACTTTCAACATTTAAACATCTTTTAAAAGCCTTTGGAATTCGCTCCTCGAATGAGAGATGAATTAAGGATGAAATCACCATACCTTAATTGAAGAATTCCAACTAAATTGATGGAGAAACAATGAATAACTTTGAATCCTAAATTCAACCTTGCATCAAGCTTTAATGGAGTCTAGATAGAAATTCTTTTGATCTTGGGGTTTTGATTTTGAATAATGAGGTGTAAGTCTAGGTTTTAGAGTTTTACTAACTTAGTTGTAACGACCCTCAAAATTGAACTAGGGTAGACTAGAGACTCACATGTTTTATATGAGTTAATATCTTGTTAATAAGGTGATAAAAAACTTGTAAATGTTGGTTTAGAGAGAATTGAGGTCAAACGTCAAGGGACCTAGATATTCGAAAATAAGTTGTTTGTGTGCTAGTGTGCCTTAGTATGTTTGCCTTGTGTTTATGTGTTGTATGGAGTCTAACAACATGTATATGGTCATATTTAGGGTCAATATGTATGGGAAAAACTCCCCAAGGATGACCCTTATGGTCTTTGAGGAGGACCCAAAGGCTGGCAAAACACTGCCTCGGTAGTGTAAAACTACGCCTAGCAATCGACGTCCCTTAATTTGACTGACGCTCTGTCGATTGGGGGAGTTGATCCACATATAGGCGTGGAATCTCCGCCCCCAAAATTTGGAGTCTTAGTCACAAACTACAGAGTGCAGGATGGATGCTGAACCAGACGACGCCCCGTCGACTACATTCGTAAATTGGACTTGCAACACTGTCCAAAGACACGGCCAAGCTAGTGGTGAATTGGAAATTCACCCCACGTTGAAATAATTGGTGGAATGTTATTTTAGTTTAAGGGTATTTTAAGTTTATTAAAATCATAAAACCTCAATTTAGAATTCATTCTTCAGATAAAAACCTTCACTCCCAAATATGAATCTCTCAAAACCTCCATAAGAGACCAAACTCAAGATCAAGCTAGGAGATGGATTTGAAGTGATTTCTTCTACGAATTTCATGATTCTCCTGTATTAAGGTATTGTAACCCTTGATCCTTAGTTAATCTTTGATCTTTAGACTTCTTTTAAAGGTTTTCCGATGTAATTCTAAGATAAAAATCCTAACTTTCAATCCAAGCATGGGTTCATTGTCAAATGATTTTCAAAGATATTCTAATGATTAATTGATGATTATTCAATGTTTTTATGATGAATTTGTAAGGTATCTCTGGAAGAACCCACGATCCTCCCTATTTATCAAATTTAGCCTATAAAGTGGGTCTTCTAATCTTGATTAGATGTTAATTAAATTATGTTTAGTTGTTTGATGTATTGTTAAGTAATATTCCTACTACATCAATTGATTATGAATTATTGAGGATTGGTATATGATGATCATGGCTTGGAGTATTGGTGAGTTGACCTAATTTCCTAGTCTTTAGCATTTATATTGATGGTGTGTGGTATGGTATACTTATGGTGGAGGTGTTTACATTATTGTCTATCTTTACATGTTGAGATCTTTCCTTGTGGTCAATATATGTAAATTGAGTTATATGATGATTATAATGATTATTAAGGTTATATGTGTAGTCATCAATTCTAGTATCATGATATAGGTGTATTGATGATGTGAAGTAGAATGTGATTGTTAGTTTAAGGGTATGGTGTGGTATACATTATTAAATATGTTGAGGACTATTGTGGAATGACCCCTACCCCTATGTAACCCTATATGAATATATGATCTTATGCATTTTAGGAGTCTTCTCTTCAAATGTTTAATATACTCTTGTCTCCTATGATGTAATGTGAGTGGGTGGTCTAGAATCGCTAAATGCTCTGTCCATAAGTTGTTCATGACTTGAGGAACATTGTATATGTGTTGTGACCTTTATAGGATAGATTCTCCCAACCACTAGGTTGTTGTTATTATGTGATCATGATGACCAATATGAATCCACACACACTCTATGCATAACTATGAGAATGAAATGATTATGGTGTTAATTGAAAGGATAATTATCATATGCACCTTTATGTCTTCTTATGCATGAAAATTATATGATTAGTGAAGAATGAACATGTATTGTCCAAAGGTGTTTATGTGGAAGGCTTTCTCACATATGTATACACACACATCAATGTATTAATGAGTAAGCTTTATGATAACCTAGTGAAAGATAGTCTGTTGAAAGGTGCTACTCAAATGTACTCTAAACTAGACTAAATTATGAATATGATAAGATTATATGAAAGGAAATTATCAAATAATGTAGGTTCTATGATGAAAGTACACTCTCATCCTAGTAATCTTTGAGATATATGATATATGAGGGTACTAATCCCCTAAAGCCTACTTCACGAACTAGTGATAATTAAAGGCTTAAAGATGTTTAAAAAGGGAGTTTGATCTTAGACCTGAGTGAACATGAAAATTGAAAGTTGGGGCTTCACTCTTAGTAAGTCCGGCTTCCCTCAACAGAACCTTCACGCTAGCCAGTCCAGGTTCCCAACATAGATGTTGTCTCATGAGATTGAAACCTCCATATTAGCAAGTCAAGGTTTCTAGTAGTAATCTCCTTGTTCCATAAATAAGTGCCCCCGTAGGTCTTAGCATAGTGTATCCAGTATAATAACTATTATGTATGAAGGGCTTACCTTGGAAAGTGGTACCCTCTTTTTTTTTTTGCGAGTAGAACACCGGATTCCATGTAGCATACATGGTCTACGTCGGTTATGGCTATGTCTCCAAAAGTTAAGTAATCAACTAAGATAAGAATATGAACTCTAATCATAACTCCTTGAGAAGTGTACATAGTATAGGTAAGACTATGGACCCTACCCATGCATTGCACAAGTGGACTTCATGAAAGGATAGTATTGAAGCATCTTATGAAATGAAGACTTATGTTTATGTATGATTATTATTAATGAATGTTAAGGTTTAATTTGCTTAAGCCAAGACATCAATTATTATTATGCTTGTGAATTACACTTATGGATTCTAAATGAGGTTACTTGGTATATGTGGGGGTATGAGAATCCATGTTTACATTGCACAAGTAATCTTGTGAAGGGGTTGTGAGGGTGGTTTACCTATGATATGAACTAAATGGATTATGTCTAAGGTTTTAGTAAAGTAATGAGTTCTTATATGATGTTATGAAGTATATTAGTCTTATGTATAAGGTTAAATGAAGATGTTATGTCTTAATGATTATGATACGCCCAATCTAAGGTGCCTGCTTAGGAACACTTGGTGTGAGTAGTATTATCGGATGCTACTTGCACATTGCACTAGTGTTACTTGGTGGTTGTCTTAGGTGATGGTGCTTATGTGAAGAGTATGTCTTATGATGTGCTTATTACTTTATGAATACAAGTAGTGGTATTGATGAAGCATATTTATGAAAGACCATCTTGGGTGACCTTAAGTTGATTCATTGTACTATGTATTACTAGAGGGTTGCTTAAGGAAATGAGTTAAGGGAAAAATAAAGGTAATGTGTTGTATGCATTGAATGTGCCTCAAAATTTGATAATTGGCTTTATTTGTCATTATGAATATTTTCTATGTGTATGATAATGTATGTGAACTATATTATGCTTATTTGTATCAATTGTTCATGAAGTTTTACCAAAAGACGTGATGCATGGTTTCTAACTAAATATCCTCTTTAAATGCATGTCATTGCATGTTTATCATACTTAGTGTATTCTTCTACTAATACCATTCCTCTTCATCTTTTCACACAATGTGTAGGTGGTTATGGCTAGAGGATCTTTCCTAAAGTGAAGAGCTTGGATAGATAATCCCCATATTCAAGAGGATCCTTCTGATTCACGGATCTTTATGTCAAGATGTCTATTTAAGTTTATGTAATAGTATATATTATGCTTTTATGTTATCAAGGGTCGTGTCCCTATTCTACTCTATTGTTGTTGAGTCTAAGATGAAAAAAACGAGACTTAGTGTCCTATCTATGTACTTGTGGTTTTTAAATGAAGTAATGATTTAGCATTATGTTATGCTATGAAAAGTTTTAAATTTTCCACTATTTTATATTTATGCGATGAATGAATGCTAAGAGACTTGTCCAAGACCTCCGAGAGGTCGACGAAGCCGGTAACTTCTAGGGTGTACTCTTGGGGTGTTACAATCTTGGTATCAAAGCATAAGGTTTTGGGAATAGTATTTTGGATTCAAAGTCACATAATTCCACATCCAGTGGAGTCTTTTCATCGGTGTGAGTCATGATGCATCTATGAGTGAGAGGCTATAGGACCATACAATTCACTTTCTTCATTACTCTTGTAGCATGCCATAGATATTAACTCCATATGAGCTCTCTCTTATTTCCCTTGTGTGGTGGTATTCTAGATGTGATTACTTGGAAGGTATTATGTTACATGGCTTGAGGGAGAAAAATGTGAGTTTTGATGCTTATTATGGTTATTGTGACAAGATGAGTATATGTGAAGGTAAATTTAGAAATTGTTTGTATGATGCTATTAATGGCTATATGTGACCTATGATATTGGAGGTTTAGGTTGAGAAGTTATGTTGTGATGTAACTCCAGCATGATAAGTGTTTTTATGGCTAAATGAAATCCTTTTTGGGACGATGAGTTACGTTATGGTTATGTTCAATGATAGTAGAATGCTATGTTTTAGGCTTGAATTGTTTTGGAGGAATTGTTAGATAGTGTTAGTGGAATGATGCTCTTTTGTATGAGTAGTGATCCATGGTTTTCCTTGTGTTGGTTGGAGTTCTTGTGTAGAAATACTCTTAAGAGAGGAAGAAGAGGCTTTATTCCATGAGTTAGGATATTGTTGTGCTATAAGGTTGACTTAGAAGGTTTGAATGTACCCCTTAGTTAATGCGAAGGACAAGAGAATAGATATTGACCAACTCTAAAGAGGTTATTTGTCTTTTAAGATTGAACTTAGGTATGGACATTCAAAGAGAGTGCTTAGGTCATACCTAGGCATGGTATGTTGGGAAAGATCACACCAAAGGGGTGATGATAAGGGCATGATGTGATAATAAGTTACTTTAGGCTCACCCCAAGTGGGGGATAATGTGCCTAGATTGTAATGATCGAGTGACCTCAATGTTCCCAAATTAAGCTTCCTTTAAACTCTCCATGTTGAGAATCACATTGAGTGATGGATATGAAGAAGAGTAATTTAGATAATCATTTTGAATCTCTTGAAATTCTTAACTAATGGAGAGTAGTGAAGACTTATGAGAAATGGTTTTCTAAGACTTTCTCAAAAGATGAACTTCTAAATTAAAATCTAGCCATGGGTTCTTGCATAAAACGTTTTGAATCATTGTATTATGATTGAATAGATGTGAATTTGATTAGTTTAGACTAAAACTCCATGAACCAATGCAAACCAAGCAATCCTAGTTTTTACTATATTATGGGTGATTTGATCATGTCTCTATACTATTGAATTCATCTGTAGTTTACTTTGGTCTATTGAATTATGAAAGAATCATGTTAAAATTATATGTAGGCTTTCCTAAATTGATAAATCTCATATTGTATTATCTTGGATAATTGTATATAGTGATTATTGGATTCAATTGGTGACTATGACTATTTGAAAAGCCTTTGTGTATTGAGTTCGCTGAATTGGCTATGGATTGGAGTAGTGAGAATGGAATGGTAGTATGTTGACCTAACCTTCTCTATATTGTATTGCATAAGTCTTGAATTATGATGATGGTTGGTATGGTTCACTTATGGTAGCGGTGCTTATGTTCTATACTTGTGAACAATGTGGCCTTATCGACATTGCTTTATGAATTAAGAAACAATGTGGCCTTGTCGACATTTTTTTATTAATTATGATATTATCATGTTATAACTTTAATATAGTAAGTATTGTGAAGGTCTATATGACTTATGTGTATATGTGAAGTCAAAGTATGTGTGCTTCTAATTGAGTATAGTGATCATGATAGGCTATAGTGATGTCTTCATGTGTATACTTGAAGTTGAAGTATAATGCTTCCTAATTGACTATATGAGACTTTTGATGGATTATATTGATGTTATGGTAGTATTTAGGGTGTCTATAAGTATGCTTAGTTGACCCTATATGCTACTTGAATGATATTGTACATGTGATAGATAATAATTGTCACACCCCGAGCTACCCCCGAGACGCGGACACGGGAACTAGGACCACAAGTTATCCCAAGCTAACCCTGCTGGCATGATCATGAGCATACTAACAAATATAAACTGTTGCGGAAGCTAAATCATACTTTAAATAAAAAGGTGGGGAATACCCATATACCATAGCTGAAATATTTAAAATATTGACGAGTTTAATACAAGGAAGTTATTAACTCAATATTGAGCTGAAACTAACTATGTCTGAAAATAGCCTCTAAACTGACTAGAAATGCTGGGACATTCCCCAGCTAAGTCTAGCAAAAATTGAAACTAAAGGACTAAACACTGAAAAGAAACTCATGACTATCGTCCTCGGAGAATGAGGACTCACCACTGAATCTACTGAACTGGAGATCGGAAATCGATCTAAGTGCGATCTGAATGCTGAGAACCTAAACCTACATCACGAGAAGATGTAGCGCACGTATGCTTCACTACTTGAAGGTACTGAGCATGTAGGATAAAGTAAACCTGAAATAAAACATAACTGAACAAGCACAAAAACAAGTATAGAAATTTGAACATGATATACTGAATGCGAAGATAACTAAATGGAATGACCAATTTATAACATGCTGAAACTGAATATTGAATATACTGATAAGTGGTTAATGCAATAGAGTCTGACTAAACTGTGGGAGCTACTAATAACCGATAATAAAACCACATGAGCAAAATGTGGAGTCCAATGTATACGCCCATTAAGAGGACCCAATATACCCTACCAGAGGTATAGAGGCATGCTGGCGTGATCACTAAGTTGACGCCCACAGAGGGGACTTACAACCTACTCGTCTAGTAGTTCTTGGACTATTTGGGTATGCTGAACCCTATTCCAACTCGGTATTATGTTACTCCCAATAAATTATGTCATTAACTGATTATGACTGAGTTTCTTTAAATACTGGATAGCTAAAAAATGAACATGTAAACTGAGAATGCAACAATTAATCTGGTAATTATGCATTTATAACTGAGGTATGTATATCTGAAGTAACTGAAATCGCTGACCTAGCATGTGTAATTCAGGAATTAAAGAAATAAATAGCTAGGGTTCTTAAATTCATGCAATAATATGAGTAATAACATGGTAATCTAATTTGGAACATATAACTAATTAATTCATGAAGTTCTGTTGAAGTTCTAGAAACCCTAGGTTTAATCATGATATGAGAATCAAGAAACTGACTGAAAATTAGGATCTAATGGGTGAAAGGAACCCACTAGTGAAATCCCACATACTGCTGATGAAATCCACGAAGAAATATTTAGAGTTCGGGGTTGGAACTGCTGGAACCTTGTTGCGTCATTGAACTAGGGTTCTTGACCTTTTTCTTCTTTCTTTTTTCTAAATTCTCTCTGTTTTGATTTATGATTTGACTTAGGTAAGTTTTAGTTACATTTTAGGCTTAAACTGACTAAAATATGATGATTTAGGGTCTAAATGATGTATCTTAGGGTTCAAACAAATTAGGAAAAGACCAAATGACCCTTGAGTTAATTGCTGTCGGACCAAACAACGACATGGAGTGACGGTTCGTCGTTTAATCGACGTTCCATCGTTTGGGTCCGTAGGTTGGGTCTTTTTGACAGGCCTTTACTAAAACAACCATAACGTTTTACTCGGAGGTCTGATTTTAGCAAGGTTGGTGGCTATGGAAAGATAATTCAATTATCTATCTTTTGGTATGTCATGGTACACCTAATTCATTTTGGCTAAGAGTTATGATCATTTGAAGTTCACCCAACTGCAATTTCTCCCTAACTCTCCGCTAATTTCTACCCACAGTCATACCTACGGTCCGTGGGTCCATCTACGGACCGTGCTGTTCAATCGTGCTTCATGTCACAGAGTGGGTAAATGGGGTCTAGATCAATGAATACAGACTACGGACCGTAGGTCCCTCCGTCGTTCGACACTTAGTCAAATTTTCTGGGCTTTGTTTTTGGGGGAGTTTCAGTCACTATCGACAGATGTGCAACATGGGCCGTGGGTCAGACTATGGTTCGTCGATGGTGACCGTTAAATTCACCTGTAGATATCTGAAAAGCTTATTTTCTGTCTGTTTTAGATATGGGGTGTTACAATAATTAAGTGTGTCTTGTTTTGAGATCTATCTCCCTTACATGATACATGAAGAATGTGAATAGCACCTTTGACTTAGTAGGCCAAAACACCTTTTTCACGAATGTATATAAATTAATGGAATATGATCTTGAATAAGGTTAAGAAGATCATTTATGTGGATCCTTTTAGAAAGAAGGTTATGATATCCTTGAAGTCGAAAGTCTTAATGGTATCCTTCTTGTGTGAATGGTGAACTTAGGGGTGGTTAGGTGGAACGGCATGAAATAATCCTTAGTAAGTCAGCTATCCTAGTAACCATTGTATGCAGCCCTAGTGGACCCTCTTTGGTAAGGTGTATTATGATTTGGTTATGAACAAGATATGGTACCTCTTCATATGCTCCTTTATTGAATTACTCTAATAGAACTAAGGCTAGCACCAAGAGAATATTCTTGGGTATTATATCTAGTTAAGGAGGAGGCTAGAATATAAATAAACCCTTGATAAGCCTTAACCATGTGCATACATGGGATGTGTCCTAGTTCTACTATTGACAAGTAGTACACCCTCATTCGGAGAATGGAGAACTCCGGTTTCCATGCCTACATAGTATGGACTATGTCGGTTATTGCCTATTCTTATCATGTAGGATACATGCTAGTGTTGGATAAGTACTATGAAGTTTAGGTAGTTGAATGGGATGCTATCTAGATATTGCACGAGTAGGCTTTGAATATGTTAGTAAGTAGGTTCCTAGGTCTTCTCCAAGACCATTATGTGAAAGTCCTTAATTGTTGATGTCTCTTAAATGGTCTAATGAATATAATAACATAAGTAAAGGCATGTTAATGAAAAAGTATCTATCTAGAGTATATTTGAGGATTGCTTAGGTAGGCTTGGAGAGGGTGTATGGGCGTTCTATTCAAGTCTTACCAGGTGAGTCTTAGAGTAATCTTAGGTAGGAAGTCTAATTAATTAAATGAGAATAATCTTATCTTTGGTAGTCTAAAGGATCTCTTTTGTACGTGTGAAGAGGTTGTATGGGCGGTCGCTTCATAACTCGCTCAAGTGATCCTAAGAATCACCTTTGGTAGGAGGATCTCATGTTATGCTTTTTGAAGTGCTCTTAATATTTTATTGTGGAATGTGACTTATATGTGATATTTTGTGTTAAAGGTCTATCTTATACTTATTATATGAAGTTTTACTCAAAAAGAGCATGTTTTATACAAATGTCCTTTTATCATGATTTTATGCATTATGACATACTTAGTACATTCAATGTACTAATTCTATACATTTTGTCCATTTCTAAAGGTGTAGGTGGCATTTGAGAGGAGTACTTGAAGTGAAGATTGGATTAGAACTCCATTCAAGAAAGTGTTGGTATGTCATCACTAGATTCGAGGACATCACTATGTTTAGTTTTCTTATTAAAAGCATTGTAATATACTTAGTATTTCTATATTCGTATTTTATGGGTCGTGTCCCTTGATATTCGTCTGTCTAAAATGGCGATGTTGAGACATAGCCTTATTGCTTGTGTTTTTTATGAAAGAGGTTTTGAAATTTTATTTTTGTGAAAAGTTTTAATTCCGCACTACTTTTCATACATGTATACAATGAATGATGTCTAAGGGCTTGTACAAGACCTTCGAGAGGTTAAGTACGTCGTGCCACGATTGGAAAATGCCATTTATTCTAGGGTATAATCTCGGTTGTGACATCATGATATCACATTCAACATAATGATAGACTAATCATACATTGATAGCTTCATCATGTACTCTTCAATTGAATAACAACATCAGGTAGAGGGCAACATCAACATAATAGAGTAGTCATGGTCTTAGAAGTCTTACCTATGGCTTCCAAGAACCTACTTCAAGATCTCATCCTCAATTACAAAACATTTATCCAATAATTGAATCACCAACATAATGTAATGGTAAATTAAGCAATAGCATCACGAATTAGAACAACCCTAATCAACTATCAATCTTCTTCTTAGATAGGGTTAGAGAAAAGGGTCATTCATGGATCTTTAGAGAATTTAGGTCAAATTCTAAAGAAATACAACAATATACATATACACAATAATAATATATTAATATAAATAAACGCAATATCCCAATATTTCATTTTGAAAGATAAACCATGAAATTGGATGAAAACCATAATTTTGAAGAACATAGAAGTCAAATCTTTGAAGAGCCTTCTAGGAAACAATTTCCAAGAGTGAATAGCTTTGATACCTTGATAATTCTTAGCTAATTGTAGATTAAATCTTGATTCTAGAAGATCCAATGAAGCTTTATCTTGGTATTCAATGGGGGTCTTTGGAATAGAGAGAGACGATAGAGAGAAGTGAGAGTGATTTGGGTTTGGAAAATTATGAAGTGATGAGTTAGTCTAACCCTTTTATAGTCCCCAACTAACTTAATTAACCACCACCTAATCACTAATTAATTCAGTAACTAATTAAATTATCTCCCATCACTTAACCCAAATTGGGCAGTGAATTCAAGGACCAAATGATGATTCCCCGTCAAAGGGGCGTAGACCAAACCACAGACAGTACTGGTCAACCGTTGTTTTTGTAAGAGACAGAATTTTTTGTAACACTACGGAAATTCCATGACTTAGACTAGAGATTAATCTATTAAATAATATTTAAAATTATGTTTCTAGACCTATATCAATGTAATAAATTCATTTGGAAAAGGTTAGAGCCAAAATCACAAAGAAAGACCTTCACGTCCGGAAACTAGATAATTCGAACTAGTTGACGTCCCTATGTTTAGTTATGGTTTAGAGGTATCAAATAAAGTACAAAACGTGTAATGAGACCATGGATAGGTAGTATGTAGTACAAAGGGTCCAAACGTCCGGTAATGACGCCCCAAGCACCACCCGAAGGGTCCTTGTAGATGACCCAAACATGCGTGGGCAGGTTGCCTGGTAGCTTGCGAGCAGGCAGATTGTGGAGGTGTGGTGCGCGATGCGCAAGGAACACGAGGTGTTCTGCCTCAAGATTTGAGAGACAGCCTCGCGACATGAGGCTGACACGCACCTCACTGTCTCAACTCAAAATTAAATAAAAACGACGGGAATTGGCCTCGCGATGCTCAAATACTTCCCGGAATCATTAAAGTCGTATTTTTTGTAATTTAACTTATTAAAAAGACCCATTTACATGTAGGGTATTTTGGTTAATTCATAGGACAACTATATATGTATATTAGGTCAGTTTTAGACCACGTTTACATGTCCCAAATCAGATCAAATGAAAATTCTCTCAATTTCTCAAGAATACTCTCTTTTCCAAACTCCATTGAAGAACAAGAAAAGCTTAAGGAAGAAGACGAAGGTTTCGAAGATTCCAATTAGATTTCGTGGATTCTTCATATTTAAGGTATGGGTTTTTCACTCTTGGGATTCCTTTCCCCAAGAGGTCCTTTTAAGATAAGTTTTCAAGAACTTCAAATACTAGGGTTTTTACTCTACAAAAAGGATTTTCTTCCTAACCTTAGATTTATGATTTTCAATGAAAAGTGAATTTTTTCTATAGTTAATTTCACACGAATTGTTGAGTATTTGATTGATAATGTTTGAATTTCATGTGATACATGATCTTTCTCTAAGTGATGGTTTCAAATGGGTTGTTTCTAGTATTTGATAACGTGTAAACGTTAGGATTGAAATTTAAGTTTTGAATGAACCCTTAACGACCTGTTTCCCTTCTCCTACAGTATGCATTGATCTTTTATATGATTTGATGAGTTTTTCTTTATTATGCCATTGAGTATTTCACTAAGTATGATTATGAATATTGTAAGATGAATAAGGTTCTTGGAAGCAAGAGGTAAGTCTTCTAAGTGTGATTACTCTCAAATGTTTATGTTAGCCTATAAACTATGATGCTATGTTATGAAATGTATGTATGATGTTTCTATGAGAATATGCTGGGCAATAAACATGTTACTTGTGAGATTATGATAAGAATACGAAAATGCAAGTTATGATACTCTCTTGTATGCTTTACACAAGATGATTATGCTATGTAAACCTCACAAATGAAAGGTTACGATGAAAGGAAATTCTCATCTAATCTAAAAGAGCTCATGATCATGTCATACAGGGAGTTAACCTCCTATGACCTATGATAAGTTTATGATAAACGACAACTTAAAGGTTATTCAAGAAAGGGACTTAAGCTAAGCACCATCAACTAGATATGAGAACTGTCCCTTCTTTAGTTGGAAGGTAGGTTCACAATGACTCTCACGAGATTGAGGCTGCCATGTAATGTGGAACTATGGGTCTCTAATACATCTCCTAGTTCTTGAACTATGTTGCCACCATAATATATTAGCTAGTGGATCCACATAGAAATCAATGTCATGTAAGGTTCTACAATTGTCGGTAGACCACCTTCTTTAGGTGTAGGGTTTTATGACACCGGATTCCATGTTTAGCTCACATGGTCTATGTTGGTTAAGGCGAATTTTAACTCATGTAAAATGAAAGACAAGTAAATGAACGTTGACTATGGTGACTTGAGGAGTCTACTTAGTATAAGTAGGGGTATGTGACGCTACCTAGACATTGCACAAGTTGACTCTAAGGGAAGTCCTAGGAGTTTGTTCTTATGTAATATGATAACATGAAAGATATATGTTTATGATACAAGATGATACTCTTATATGATTTTGTTATGATTATGAATATGTAATTGGGTTATATTGCTATATTAAGTGATGACTAATTATGTTACATGTTATATGAAAAAAAGCTTTAGTCATGGTCTCCTACCTTATCTACTTGGTTGTGTGGGGTTATGGGGCTTCTCATGACCATTGCACTTGTATGTTGGGGATGCGATCATTGGTAAGTGTTTTGTACGTTATTTTCTATGATCTTTTGAATATGTATTGTTAACATGACTCTATGAGAATATGTCATTGCTTATGATCATGCTTTAAGTGATGGAATCCTTTACTTGTATATGTTATACGGTATGTGCATTGAAGACTTTCATATGACTTAGCATATTTTCTAAAGAGATGATAAATGATACTTTTTCATGCATGTCCTTAAGTGTTATGTGCATATACCCATACTTAGTACATATGGCGTACTAACCCCATTACTTTATATTACTACAACTGTAGGTTCCGACCATTGAAGTTTAAGCAGGTCGATTTGAAGAAGCTTGTAACTCTTTCTCCATGTCTTGGTAGGTCCTCATGTTCGGGATGCTATCATTTATATTCCAGCCTATGAAGACTTAGTAGTTTTTAGAATACGTCATTTCCATTATGTTCTTTTGATTCTTTTGTATTAAGGCCTATATTGCATATTGACTGTTATTGGCTAAGTCAAGATTTGCACTCTTTAGATGGTTTTATTTATGTGAGACAATTTTTAGAACATCGTATGTCTATATGAATGTTAAGTATGAAGTCTAAGTATAATTCAAGTAGAATGTAAAAGTTTTAATTTTCCACAACTTTTAATGATCACATGTTATGACGAATGCTTAGAGCTTGTTTGAGTTCTCTGAGAGGACGACGACGCCGGTCTCATCTGGGGTGTGCTCTCCGGGTATGACTAACTTGGTATCAGAGCATCAGGTTAAATATACTTAGGATCAATGTCTCACTAAACCACATTACCTAGTGTCTTGTTCATGGTTGTGAAGCGCGCCACATTTATGGAAAAGAGGCCATGTGATGATTAGGAAACTTCTCTTTTCATGATACTCCTATTCGTTCCTTTAGAGTTTTGACACCATGTGTCTATTAGCATCTAATCCCTTTCTTGTGTATTTAAGCGATGAACACAAGAAGGCAGCTGCTAGAAGAGTAGGAGAGGAGATTGCGAATGCCGGAGCTACTCCCCAAGGTAACCGAAATGCTCCTCAAGTGCAAGATGCTGCAAATGATCAAGTTTCGGTGAATGCTACGTCTTTTACAGATGGTGAGGTGAGGGCAGCCCTGTTCCAAATGGCCCAAGCCATCACCACCCAAGCTAAGGCCATCACGGCTAAAGCTAACAGAGAGGTTTCACCTCGAGAGAACCAATATACTAGTACTATGGCTAGCCATTTGAGAGATTTTACGAGGATGAATCCTCCTATTTTCTTTGGATCAAAAGTTGATGAAGACCCCCAAGATTTCCTTGATGAGGTCTACAAGATTTTGTTTGCTATGGGGGTGAGTACTACTAAGAAGGCTGAACTTGCTGCTTATCCACTCAAGGACGTGGCTCAAACATGGTACAATATGTGGAAAGGATAGTAGGGCTTTAAGAGATGGTCCCGTGACTTGGGAAATCTTAAAAATGGCCTTCCTTGACATATTCTTTCCAAGGGAACAAAGAGAAGATAAGGTAGAGGAGTTCATCAACCTTAATCAAGGAGGTATGAGTATTAAGGAATACTCCTTGAAGTTCATTAATCTTTCCAAATATGCTTCTTCTTTGGTTTCTAATGCTAGGGATGAAATGAGTCGTTATGTAACGGGCGTGTCTGAAGAGCTTGAAGAAGAATGTCGTGCAACCATGCTTCATGAAATATGGATCTTTCTAGGTTGATGGTTCATGCTCAACAGGTTGAGGAAAGTCGCCTAAGGAAAAGGAATAGGGAAGATAAGAAGGCAAAGTCTTTTGAGAGTGGTTCTCCTAAATGTAGGCTTGATGTTCAAGACAAGCCTAAGTTTAAGAATAGGTTTTCAAACCAAGTTCCTTCAGATTTATCCATTAATCGCAGTGATAGAGGTTCTAATCATAAACCTCAAGAGGGGAGAAATGTTGATCCACCAAGAAAAAGACCAACTTGTGGTAAGTGTGGTAAATAACATATGGGCGAATGTCTTGTTGGAACTAATAGTTGCTATGGTTGTGGAAAGGGTGGACATATGGTGAAAGATTGTCCTAATGTGAGAAGTCAAGGTAAGGGTAATAGTCAAGCTCAACCAAGCGGTCCTAATTCTAAAGCTCCAAAAAGGAATCGTTTATATGCACTCAAGGCTAGGGGTGAACAAGAAAGCTCTCCCGACGTTGTGACGGGTATGTTACAAGTTTTCTCTGTTAATGTTTATGCTTTGCTTGACCCAGGTGCTACCCTTTCTTTTGTTACACCTTTGGTAGCTTGGAATTTTGATGTACTTCTCGATGTTTTGATTGAACCCTTTTCCGTTTGTACCCCAATGGGTGACTCTGTAGTTGCAAAAAGAGTCTATAAGAAATGTCGTGTGATGCTGCCCAATAGAGTTACTCTTGTTGATTTGGTAGAACTTGACATGTTTGATTCTGATATCATCTTGGGTATGGATTGACATCATGATTGTTTTGCGTCCATAGATTGTAAAAGAAGGGTAGTGAAGTTTCATTTCCCTAATGAACCTATTCTAGAGTGGAAGGGGGGAAATTCTATGCCAAGGGGTCAAAATCATTTCTTGTTTGAAGGCTTTTAAGATGATAGCCAAGGGTTGTTTATACCATGTAGTGAGGGTTAAGGACCTAGAATGTGAAACTCCTTCTATTGAGTCAGTCCCTGTAGTGAGAGAATTCCTAGAGGTTTTTCCTACTAACCTTCCAAGAGTTCCTCCTTAAAGGGAAATTGACTTTGGCATTCATTTATTACCGGATACGAATCCCATTTCAATTCCTCCATATAGGATGGCTCCGTCTGAATTAAAAGAGTTGAAGCTCCAAATCAAAGATTTACTAGACAAGGGTTTCATTCAACCTAGTATGTCTCCATGGGGTGCTCCGGTCTTGTTTGTTAAGAAGAAGGATGGGTCCCTTAGAATGTGCATTGATTATCGCCAACTTAATAAGGTCACCATTAAGAACAAGTACCCTCTCCCTCGAATTGATGATACTTTTGATCAACTCCAAGGTGCTAGTTATTTTTCGAAGATTAACTTAAGGTCGGCATATCACCAACTTAGGGTGAGAGGTGAAGATGTTCCAAAAACAACTTTCCTAACTAGATATGGTCACTATGAATTTCAAGTTATGTCTTTTCGGTTAACAAATGCCCCGCGACATTTATGGACATAATGAATAGAGTTTTACGAGATTACCTCGACTCATTTGTGATCTTGTTCATTGATGATATTTTGATATACTCCAACAATGAAGATGAGCATGAGAGTCACTTGAGGTTGGCCTTGCAAGTCCTTAAACAACACCAAATTTATGCCAAATTTAGCAAGTGTGAATTTTTGTTGAGGACTGTTGCTTTTCTTGGCCATATTATCTCTGGTGATGGTGTAGAGGTTGATCCGAAGAAGACGGAAGCAGTCATAAATTGGCCTAGACCTTTGACTCCCACAGACATAAGGAGTTTCTTGGGTCTAGCCGACTATTATAGAAGATCTGTTAATGGATTTTCGTCCATTGATTCTCCCTTGACAACTATGACCCAAAAGAAGGTGAAGTTTGAGTGGTCGGAAGCTTGAGAAAAAGTTTTTCAAGAGTTGAAAGATAAGCTTACCTCCACTCCAGTGTTGACCTTACCGGAGGGTAATGAATGCTTTTTGGTGTATTGTGATGCTTCCCTAGTGGGTTTGGGATGTGTCCTCATGCAGCAAGGTAAGGTGATTAATTATGCTTCTAGGCAACTCAAAGTTCATGAGAAAAATTACCCAACTCATGATCTTGAGTTAGCCGCTGTAGTTTTTACCTTAAAAATATGGAGGCATTATTTGTATGGTTTGCATGTTGATGTGCTTACTGACCATAAAAGTCTTCAATATGTGTTTACACAAAAGGAGTTGAACCTTCGATAGAGAAGATGGTTAGAATTGTTGAAGGATTACGACATGAGTGTCCTTTACCACCCCGACAAAGCCAACGTGGTTGCGGATGCTTCGAGTCGTATGACTATGGGTAGTGTGTCTCATATAGAAGAAGAGAAGAAAGAGCTTATGAAAGATGTTCATAGGTTGGCTCGCTTAGGTGTGCGATTCTCCAATTGATGGTTTCATGGTCCATCATAACTCCAACTCATCAATAGTGGTTGAGGTTAAATCTAAGAAACATCTTGATCCCCTATTAATGGATTTGAAGGAATCGGTACTTAGTAAGCTCAATGAGTCATTCTCCCAAGGAGGGATGGTGTTCTTAGGTACCAAGGGAGATTATGTGTACCCGATGTTGAGGATTTGAGAAATCAGATTCTAGAAGAAGCCATGCTTCTCGCTATTCTATTCATCTGGGTGCCACCAAAATGTATCATGACCTTAGAGAGGTCTATTGGTGGGATGGTTTAAAGAGGGACATAGCAGAGTTTGTGGCTAAGTGTCCAAACTGCCAACACGTTAAAGATGAGCATCTAAAACCTGGTGGTTTAACCCAAATCATGGATATTCCTACATGGAAGTGGGAAGCCATCAATATGGACTTTGTTTTTGGGTTGCCTCTAACCAGAAAGCAAAATGATTCTATATGGGTTATTATGGACAGGTTGACCAAATCTGCCCATTTTATTCCTGTTAAGTCTACATATACTGCCGAAGATTATGCAAGAATCTACATTAATGAGATTGTGAGTCTTCATTGGATTCCTTTGTCCATCATTTCGGATAGAGGTGCCCAATTCAATTCTCATTTATGGAAGGCTTTTTAGAAGGGTTTAGGTAATCAAGTAAAACTTAGTACCTCTTTTCATCCTTAGACGGATGGTCAAGCGAAGAGTACAATTCAGACCCTTGAAGACATGTTGAGAGCATGTGTCATTGATTTCAAGGGGAGTTGGGATGATCACTTACCATTGATTGAGTTCTCTTACAACAATAGCTATCATTCGAGCATATCCATGGCACCTTTAGAAGCTCTTTATGGTAGAAGGTGTAGATCTCCGGTTGGATGGTTTGAGGTTGGTGAGTACTCACTCCTTGGTCCAGAGATTATCTATGAGGCTATAGAAAAGGTTTGAATCATAAGAGAGAGATTGAAGACAACCTATAGTCGGCAAAAGTCTTATGCCGAAAATAGAAGAAGAGATCTTGAGTTTGAAATTGGTGATCATGTCTACTTGAAGATTGAACCTATGAAAGGGGTGATGAGATTCGGTAGAAAGGGGAAGTTAAGTCCCCGGTATGTTGGTCATTATGAGGTGTTACAACGAATTGGAAAGGTTGCCTATGAGTTGAAACTACCTAGTGAACTAGCTTAGGTTCATCCAGTGTTTCATGTTTCTATGCTCAAGAAATGCATAGTGACCCGGTGTCTATTCTGCCTATTGAAGGTTTAGGAGTGGATGATAACCTCTCCTATGAAGAGGTTCCAATTGAGATCCTATATCGCCAAGTCAAGAAGTTGAGAAACAAGGAGGTTGCCTCTGTAAAAGTTCTATGGATGAACCATTTTTTTTGAGTGTGCAACATGGGAGGCTGAAGTCGACATGAAGTCCCGCTACCCTCATGTATTTACTCCTTGAGGTTAAATATTCATCTTAATAGAGAAAGTAATGCATAATCATGAAATTGACTTGTTTACTAAATAGGTACATGTTTTGGTAAAAGATAGTGCCAACCAGAGTTTTAAGAAGATGTTTTCATACTCTATTCCGGCACTTATGTGAAACTTGTATGCATTTGTTTTCTTGAGAAGGTTGATAGCATGGTAACTCTTTGATGCATTATGAGCTTATGATAAGGTTGATAACGAAATTCCTCACTATGTGTTATGAAATATGTAGCTCTTCTATGTTTGTGTATCATGAATTGAGTGCTATGTGTAATGTTATGGTATGTGCTGTATAGAGTTGTGAATTACTCCTATGGTCTGCGACTCATTATGATTTAATGTTGTTAATTGGTTGGGATGCTATTATTGAGTCTTTTTCCTACCCTCCAAAATATTTTAGTGTCATTCGGGGAAGAATGTTCCTAAGGTGGTGGTGGGGGATAATGTAACACTCCGGAAATGCCATGACTTAGACTAGAGATTAATCTATTAAATAATTTTTAAAATGATGTTTCCAGACCTATATTAATGTAATAAATTCATTTGGAAAAGGTTAGAGCCAAAACGACAAAGAAAGACCTTGACGTCCGAAAACTAGCTAATTCGAATTAGTAGACATCCCTATGCTTAGTAATGGTTTAGAAGTGTCAAATGAAGTCCAAAACGTGTAATGAGACCATGTATAGGTATTATGTAGTACAAAGGGTCCAAACTTCCAGTAACAACACCCCAAGGACAACCCAATGGGTCCTTGGGAGGACCTAAACATGCGTGGGCAGGCTGCCTGGCTGCCTGCGAGGAGGCATATTGTGGAGGTGTGGTGTGCGACGCGAAAGGAACATGAGGTGTTCTGCTCAAGATTTGAGAGTAAGCCTCGTGATGCGAGGCTG